>OZ023328.1:23257717-23267717 GCA_964007535.1 Brachyptera risi
CTCTTCTGCTGTGTCATCAAGGGGTGACCAATGGCATGGCTTCTCGTTGCATAATTCAAACAGCGGCTGTTTCTCAGGTTTCACTAAGTTCTCTTGTATAAGTGTGCAGAGATTGTCGAATTCAACTTCTGTACTACAAAAGAAACACTGTGAACCAAGTCACAATTACACATTAGTTCTACACTTCTAAGATGACCTTTTGATCAATTACCTTGGTAATTAAGTGACGACACGTGAAACGATGTTTGGAAAAAAAATGCAGGGAGCCTCAAACATGCAATTCTGTCTGACTTGAAATTTCAGACTAGTGCGTCAATTATCTTAGCCAAACGGATGGGTTTGGACGAGACAAATGATCAGACAATCGTCTCCATTTTCTTTTTCAACCAACCAAGGAGTTGGTCAAAATGTTGAGTGCTTACTTGCGTATTACAAATTTCTATTTCCGGTATACCACCTTGCGCTACTCATCAACGTATGTAAGCAGTTGTTATTTTGCCCTTTACCGCTTTGTATGTGGATATATAGACACAGCGGTTAGTATTTTTCAATAAACTAAACACTACCAAGTTTCTTAACGTACCAAGGCAAAATTTCAACAAGCAGATTCAACTAAAATTATGCCGCAATACAAATAACTACACTTTAAAATTGATTGCGTTAAACTTACTGCGGCAACGGACGGATCCATGTGCAGAATGTGCATTCTACTCGCATATTGGCAGTGATAGGAATTGTCAAGCGTTTTCTCGTGTTCGTGGTCTTTGTCCTCAATGAATCCTGCAGATTGCGTAGTGTGAGGATCCAAGTAAATAACCTCGTCTCCTAAAAACGTAAACATTACAAGTAATATAAAAATACTCAAATACCAGTAGGCCTACACCCAATGCCTTTTGTAGCACTGCCCGACTACCTACTACCTTGATAACACTGGAAACGGCACCAGATCGGCAATATTGGAGCGAAGAGAGACTTGTCTCTATAAAGATGACGAAACACCTACAAACAATGGGTTACATCATGTAAAGAAGGATTCCAGAAACTGTGAATGGAATTTTTACCAAGTGTTCTCATTTTTTCAGTATACTTCACAAGAGACAATTTGAGTCTCTTTAAAGATGCCAATCACTAAAATTACTACTTATGAGAGTTGCCAGTTGATATAAGATGTATCGATAAAGTTCGATACATATTCAACATGTTACAAATATGACTAGGAAAATGCGGCACATACGTTGTACGGTGAGCAAAATATTTAGACGAAATATATTTGAAAGCTTTTTACAGAGCTTGAGTTCGGAACAATCAAATCTTGTCACCCACTGTCTTTGCAATCTATTTCTAATTGCTTTCTAAACTTCAATATTCTCTATTTTTTCAATATGATGCATTTCATTTTTGTTAGAATTACAGAAGCAAATTTCTTTCAACTTGGTGAAAACATGTGTAGGAATAATAATAATATTCTGTGAAAATTCAATTTCAATCGGATCAAATTGAACAACTAAAAATTTCACCTTGTGCTATTTTAATGGAACATCATTTTCCGAAGAAACTGCAGGACCGATTTTGCTCAAAAAAACAATAAGGATCTATTCTGGAATGACACCGATGTCCATAAAAAGTTTCAAGTTGAGTGGTTATTTTTTCTGACATGTGTTGCGCAAAAAAAAAACACAGGTCAACATAGAAATGAATGCCAATTTTTTAAAGTACAATGTGGAATGGCAGTCTTTGCTACGCTTATCTAATAATCAATCATATTTTTAGCAACAATATGGATATGGGCGACATATGCTCGTTCTGATTGAGACCAAATGCGGCTGCTCACGGCGGCCATATTGGACCTTTACGAAGAGGTTCCAAGGCAGACTTTCTAATGCTCGAAGGAATATTTTGCATTATTTGAGAATTAAACAAATAAACATTCTACAAATAGATATCATACTTGTCCACTATAGGTGTATTTTTTATTTTTTTATACATGTTTTAATATACCTTCAATATTTCATTTCCCTATTTCATGATAGGCCTACTCCTACAAAAATACAGTAGAACCTCTTTAGAATGTCCCTCATTACAGCAATCATCACGATATATCATCGTTTTTAGATAGTCCTGGCTAATTCCCATAAGACCATGTGGATTTTTTCTTTGTTAATGCGTCCCTTAATATAATGACCATCGCGAGAATATGACGCTTTTTTGGTTCCATTTCCCTTCCAAGGAAAACCATCAATACTCCGACGAAACGACTAAAAAATTGTTATTGTTGTTACCGTATTGTTCTGAATATAGGGTTTTTCTCAAAATTTCAAGCCCAAAAGTCACCCTTGGCTTACTTGCGAATCTCGACCTATAATCGGTCAAAAATACGTTTTTTGCTCATTTTAATTGGGCGTACAACACCCGCACACTCCTAACAACGGAATCAACTTGAAACTGCGAGATATTCCACTGAAAACAAGTTTAATAAATGTTTTATCATGAAGAAGCATGATTTTCCCAATTTCCAGCTTTTTTATTTGACGCGGAATAATAAATATAAGCACTTTGAGCTGTTAGCTGCATGGTGTGCATCATCCTACTGCCAACTGCGTGTCGTCTAACTTTGTCTGACTTTGACGAGCACGAGTCTGTTTAGCTTTTAGCGGCCGGTAATTACACGGTCACCTCGTTTGCTAGTTTGGCGGTCAATGTGGTTTCAACTCCCGGTAAACAATTCCCGTCGCGTTTGGTGCATTGTACGCTATGAACTACCGGTCGTCTAATGATACTTTCAATGTTTTAATGTTTCAATGTTTCTACGTATGTACAGGTATATGGTGGTATTATGTTCATATTATATACCCTTCCAAAATGAGGCAAAGTGCATAGGTCTACTTCTACACATCACGATTGACACCATGATGTCTGTTCAATATCAGGCGTGCTGCTTGACTAAAACTGACGGGTGGAGAGATATGATACAGTTGAACACTTCAAACACTTGAAATCACACATCAATAAATTGCAGGAGGAAGATTGAAGAGTATTTGATTAAAGCATCAATTCAGAGTGATAACATAAACTTAGTGTCAAAATATTGTTACACAGCATTATTAATTTATTATACAGTGTCTTACTATAAATGTATACATACCACATGGCGGGCTATCCGCGATCGAACTTCACCCTATGCTATAATATTGACGACTGACAGTATTTTATGTATGCCTTGTAAAACAAACACATACAGTTTTATTGTGAATTTTATGGTAACACTTGGTTGTGCGACGATCGTGATATGACGACGATTACCTTATCTCCCCTTAACGTCGCACTAAAGAGGTTCTACTGTATTTCTTTCTTCCCGTTGATATATTTGTCATTATCCATTCTGAAGATTAACCAATGTCTCATATGTGTGCCATTAAATGACTGGCAAAGTAATTACTGGGGACCAGTGATATATAACGATATAACGATTCATCTTACAATATTCATCAACTTCACAAAATTGTATTAATGGGGGGAAAACCAGCTGTACTTGACACTGCTACAGCCCCATCAGCAGGTTAATCACTATGATGAACGTGTGGAGTTCCATGATGTCGACTTGCATAATTGGCAAACCCAACACAGAATTATTGATTCAACAAATTGGTATTTGTTCGTAGTTCAAAACGTTGATGTTTAACTGAGCTTAAAGTATTCGAAATTTTATGAAAATATCTTCGACAGCGAACTTTGGGAAGATAAAGGTAAATATAATGGAGCGGGATTTTTAAAGTGAATTTCTAGGAACGAATAAATACTAAATAGTAGTTTTAAATACAAGTTCCTCCTAAATAATGAAATCATATTCTTTACAAAAGTGTCAATTGGCCAACTTCCTATGAATCTGTGTTATGACAGCATTTCAAGATGGCAAACACAGAAAAATAATGAAGAATAAAAGCCTGAGAAACAGTAAGAGGTACAGCTACGAAAAACACCATCACAATCGACATGCTAGCTGTGGAAAGATCGGGTCCAATATGGCGGAAACTTCTCGATAGGCAATGCTTCTTACGTCACTGCAGAGACAAATATGTACACCCTGTTAATATTGAGTAACACAACTCGGTAACCAGTATATATCCAGGGTATCGATTATCAATCAGTGTTGAGTAGAAACCTTCAAAAGATTCCTTTTACAAAAATTAGTTTTAAATTTCTAATGTAATAAACTGATAATACCTTACATTCAATTTTCTGACAATGTTAATACATTACCATTTCATGTGAAATTACATCTAATTGGTAATAAAAACAATACATTATTAAATACTACCCAACCTTCTAATTTTGTAAGCAGAAGTTATTTTGAAGCTAAGACTTGATTCTGTACATCTAGCCAAACATCTTGTTTGGCTGTAAAATTTTGACTGGAGGACAGCTGTAACACAGAAGCTTGCTGTCAAAATCACTCTTTAACAAAAATATATGTAGATTTGTATACATACCAACACAACCAATAAAATAGAGGGCATGATTAGGCTTTCCTCCTATTACTCCCAATGATTGTTTGAATGTAAAGCAGGTCTGTAATCAAAGTATAAATCACCATTATTCATATTTAAACTGATGGTCATTCAACAATAAGTTACATATAACAAATTAAAATTTGTATGTGCCTATGTATGTGAAACACTTACCTTAAGTCCACGAATATATACGGGATTTATTTCACTTAGTCCCAGTCTTAAAGGTATAACTAATACGAGGGGTTTCCACACTCCGTTAGGCGGCTCAAGAGGTAGCCTCAGTCCTTTCCCACTGCAATTTGTAACGTCAGAGCGTAAGTTCTGTGTACGACACAGTCGTTCTAGAAATAAAAATAAAATCATCAACAATAGGTAAGCTGAGAACCTACTCTCAAAATTAAGAATAATTCATATCAAGAATTTTAGCAATTGGAAAGAGTTCAAAATCGAGTTCAAAGTCAAGGGGAACAGGAGCAGAGAGGTGGAGAGAAGTTGACGACTTGATAACTCACTGGCACAATCAAAGCCACTACCGGTACTAACATCTAGCCACTACTAACGCTGAAATTCACTGCCACAATATGAGAAATAAGGAGTCATTCTGTTTAGTCAATCATAATTTAAACTTATTTTTGAAATGCCCAATATATGCAGGAAGTAAATTGTTCAACTCATTACCATATGACCTGAAGCAGCTTGGTCTTCACAATAGCTCTTTCACCAGATCACTCAAAACTTACCTGACGACTAATTGTTTTTATACAGTTGATAAATTTTTAAACCACTCATGATTGTTATAGATTGTTATTGTTATAGAACTTTTGATTATTGAATTTTTGACTGTCTGAATATCATGTGAGTGATCAATTTGAGGACAATAAACATATTATCACGTATTATTATTGTTATTAAAGTTTTGGTTTACTTGGATAGATATTAGATAATATTGATATCTTGAGAATCGATTATAAAAGTTGGAACTAGATTCACTTACTGACATCATTTACAATAACTGTGTTGTCTAAAGCTACGTGGATTACAGCTGAACTCCATTCATCATAAACTGCCAACTTCCTGGAAATGGCATCAAAAGTACATTGTAATGCAGTGTATTGGTGTACTGCATGGTATTTACAGGTACAGTATTATAATTCAAGTTTTACTTTTTGCTTATGAGTCTAGAACGAGGATCACAACCAATATACCAGTTCTATATTTAGCACACTCTTAAAGAAACATGCACGACTGTCAGAACTCTCTTTCAATTACTTGTTATCTTTGTTACCCTATTCTACGTACACATTCACTTCACATAAATTTCCTTGATGATTATTGTTTGCTCAACAACCCCACCAACAGCTAGGGTATTGGGAGATACAAATGGGCAGGTGATAGTGAAACTATGAAGTGAAGGAACATTTACAAAAACCCATGACTTAAACCCATGCTCAACAGTGACTTGACTTTCTAAAGTGGTGCTTTAGTTGACTGAGCTACGAAGGGTGGCATGTATTCCCTTGAATATTGTTTAATTGTCTTGCTTCATTGTTGTATGTACTATGTAGTAATTAATTAATTTGATTTATATTGGGTTTGACAGCGCATTTTGTAATGATAACTAAGATCTATTGGTGTAGTATGAATGATTAATGAGATGACGGGATGTTGAGGTGGAATTTTCTTAGGTACCGGTAATGGGAAGGACAGTAGATAGGCAGCGGTCGTGGCTATATTGTAGGAACCATCTCAGCATTGGCCTAGACTACAAAGAGAAACCACGAAAAACTCCTGTAGAGATGAACAGTGGTGGGGATCAAGCCGAGGTTTGACACGCCTCTCACCTACCGCATCACAAAAAGCGAATGCGTGATGTAATAATGAATTGCCTTTATTTGGCGTTTGTTTAAATCAAGTAATATTAATATTGTAGGTCCAGAGTGAAAGAATCACAATCTAGTACATTTAAGAGATTACTTAACAGTACCGGTACACCGGACATATAATCTTCAACTAATATGAATAACAAATGATATAGCCTAATGTGTATCAGTACAGAAGTGTACTAGTACTATAACTGGTGTGCAGAAAAATATATCTTACTTTAAAACTTGTGCAACAGTGTTTGGGCCAAACCACTGCCCCACCTCCTTTCCTTCGGATGCTCCCATCAGAGCAATCTGGTGAATGGAGTAAGGTGATGCGCGTCGATCCTCAAACATGTGTAAGATTCTAACATACGCGTTATCTCTTGACTCTGGAGTCCAGCACCATTGACGTCCCAAATGATGTAAAACTAAGGCTTGCGCAAGCACCATCTGGCCACATCGTAGCATACAACCCCAACCCTTGTCAGACGTTATACCCGTATCACCAATCTGAACGAAACC
The DNA here is from genome assembly GCA_964007535.1 of Brachyptera risi. NCBI lineage: Eukaryota > Metazoa > Arthropoda > Insecta > Plecoptera > Taeniopterygidae > Brachyptera > Brachyptera risi. Next base: position 23,264,613 of record OZ023328.1, read on the forward strand.
CCGTCGATATGTGAACCACAGTTTTGATCGAATGTCTTCTCGGATTGTATCTAAGTCTACAAAAAGAATGACAAATTAATACGGTTATTGACTAATGTCGGCTCTATATTTGAAAGATTACAGTAATTCAGTAGGCCTATAACAGAATATATTAAGTATTATAGTGAAAGAGTCATACTGTAGACTAAAGATTGGGTGGATCATCAATAACAATGAAAATAATAAATAGGCCCACCCTCTATAATATCCTCCATTAACAATGTTTAGAGTACGGCTCCCAATTCATTGAACAAGGTAAGCTGCTGGTTGACCTTGAACTTCACACCAATAAGTACCATTTTTGGAAATTTTGTAACTGACGAGACAATAGATTTAATTACTGATACTAACTAAGCTGTGAATAGGCAGCTACCATACTATGTTACCATGCACATAGTTTGCCTTTAGATTTGGTACATTTAGGCCTACTGTAGACCAAAGTCTTACCATGAGGAGCACTATATTCTTTACCCAAGATCCACACTGATTCTGTTGTATTTGGAATATCGTCAGGTTCCATATGACCAGCCTCATGGGTCAAGTAGGCCTCGAACATCATATCCATTTTTGTAGTAGGTAGGCTATTACTTGAACCAAAAATGAAAGGTAGTGCAATTAAAATATGATCTCACTTCCATGAATTAGAATACCGGTATTAGTTTTGCCACTTTTGTCCCAGTGGACACAATTCCTGATGATGGCCAAGTACAGTATTTTGTTTCAGGTAGGCCTCATTCAATTAATGTTATAAGCCTACAATACGAAGGGGATGAAATAGGGTTAGAGTTATTCCGTCAGAGGGTTAGGAAGGTGGTGGGATAGGGGTAGTTAGGGAACTTGCCATTTTGCATTTATGTGTAATTGCAAGAGATTTTTTTTCCATTTTTTTTTTTTTTTCAATAATATCGTAACTTGATACAAAATCATTGTTTCCCAATTAAGGCTGAGGGTGAAAAGTAGGATCGTTTGGACGGGGCACCACAAGGGCGATCTTATCACTTTTTTATGCATTAGAAAGGCAATCCCCATGACGATCCCTAGGGCACCCAGGCAATGACCCAGGGCATGTCCAAACTCCTAATAAAGTGTAAGTTTCAGTGGAAGAATTCACATCTTCTACCAGAAGTAGGGCTATCGCAAAATCCAGTTTATAGTAGGCTATGATGCACTACAGTAGGTCTACTTTGTTGTATTAAGTACTACAAACTCAAAGACCTGGCTGAAGGTATATTTTGTTTATTTATATTGGATTTAAAGACACACTGCAATGATGAAGATCTACTGACATCTGTGAATGATAAATGAGATAAAGGGATGACAAGATGAAGGTCATTTTATTAGGTGTTTTTGGATAGTGAGAAAGAGTCGGTATGGTATGGCCTGTTGTCAAGGAACCATTGCAATTTGCAATTTGAATTATTAACGTAATTGACAGAAGGAAACCACGAAAAACCCGTCAGGATAGACAATCAAACCCAGGTCTCCTGAATGATGGTGCAGTGTGCTAGCTACTCGACCACCTGTTACAGTGGAGGCATAAAGGTATGACCTATGGAACTGTAATAAAGTTAATTATTGAAAGCATAGACTATATTAAGACGGACAAACTTCAAATCTTGATTGATTGATGTTTTACAACTTGTTCTAGGTTATTGGAAATAAATACAAATGAGCTGATGAATACAAAAAACGCGGCGCGTATCCTCACGAGTCTGTACTTTCGTTTCTGAAGCAGTGCCTTAGTTGACTGATCCAAAAATTGTTAATGCTCATAATTTTGACAAAACTAGACTTCAGCAGTCTATGAAATCATAGACCATTCAATACATGCACCGAGTCAAATTCCCTTATGAAGTGTATCCCTCTGATAGCGATGATCAGCTCTGATAACCTAGGCCTTGATATGTTTATTGATGCCCCAATGAATAACCCAATTTCTTGTGGACTGAGAAGAAGCAACGGCCAGAAAAAAAAGTTTTTCCGAGGGTGACACAGAATGCGTTGTCATTTCATGGGTGGTTCGTTTCTTCTTGTCTTTCATGCTATGTTCATATCTTCTATTTATTCATATTGACTTCAACGACATACTGTAGGGCTGTAGGCCCCTAATTGGATGAGCGAAGCGAAGACTCAATTTCGCCATACCCGAAAAAAAGTGCCTGTTTGTTTGTTTGTTTTTTTGTTCGCGCTCCACAGGTCAGACGAAAATTCAAAATCAGTTGAAACTTGGCACACACAAGTATCCTTATTTAATTCGATACTGTATAGTTTTGAGGCGCGATCGGTTCAACCACTTCTGAGAAAACTCATTCCAAAGTTTGCAAAAATCCCATTAAAATAACCCAGAGGAAAAAATTCGTGAAAAATATTTCATCTGAGAGGATTCAAATTCTCAGGGAATTTCAATCTGATAATGATACACATTATTACGAACTTTCACTCAAATCGGATCAGCCGTTCCGATGTAAAAAAATATATAATGTAATTTGTGTTAATTATTCAAAGCTATTAAGATACCTATTAAATCAAAGCAACAAGTGTCACCACTTGATTGTAAACGATTAAAACAAAGCCTGCTGTATTATCATATAAATTAATAATGGAAAATAAGATGGCAGTGATGTAATGGTTTGGATCTCAAAGTGTATAATAACCAATCCAAAGATAAGTTGATATGTTCCAGCTCATCTATCAACGCGGAAACACATAACGCGTTTGTCTAGTAATATCTATAAGATATACCGACGCCAGATGAATAATTAATGACATGATGGGATGCTGAGATAGAGGTTTCTTAGGTAAGGGATTCTTAAGTTTCGGTAATTTTACTGATTAACGTACCATGGCCAATTTGTGTTCTGTGTTCGCGTTCATGGTGTTTTCTAATAGATCTTGCTTATATCTATGGTGTGTAGTTTGGACATTTTGTATTTTGTTTGTTTTAATGTTTTTTACTCACTTGAAGTTGATGCTTTGTGATCTGACAAAGGTCACAAAGGTGGACAGTAGGTTCGGTTAGGGTCAGGTTGGTGTTCAAACCTTGCGTATACCGCCGGCAGGCGGAAC
>OZ023328.1:23272717-23285217 GCA_964007535.1 Brachyptera risi
AAATTATTGCAGCGATTCGGGCGCCGATGTGTCGGGCAGGCAGTACATAGGCCTATTCAGTGAGCGTAATAATTACAAAACAAATTCTCAGCTTGGAAAAATCATAACTAATAGAACACGGTCATTTGCTTTGCACATAATGTATGTATGTATACGGTCGTGTTACAACACTGACGAACAGGTGTAGGAAGATGATGCAATTTGTGTAATCTTTAGTCGCGTGGCTTCTAGCACGCGACGAGAAATAGCAAGAGGTGGCTGGTTTTCAGTTTTGAGTTGGTTCAATTTTTTTTCAGTTCAGCTTAAATTTATTATCCAATCAAACAAAATAATAGATGGAAAATTGAGTTGGAATTGAGTTCCATTATTGAGTTATATTGAATTGAGTTTTCTTGAAAGAAAAGTGAAATTTTCTGTTTCACAACCTTTATACTAATAGACTTACACTTTTCCTTCCTTCAATTTTGTTGAATTCAAATACACGAGGAAGGTGTTGATGGGATTTGAGCATTTTCTTTGAAGAATAGATAGGTGCCTATAGAGAATGTATGCTGCATTGTATGATAATCACATATAGGGCCCAGATACAGCTATAATGTACAATGTAATCAGTGGATTTCATCAAAAATAGATGACAATTATACGGTATTTTAATTAGGGAAAACGACCACATTGATAAAACAAATACAACTGTGCACATTTGACTCAATTTATTTGCTATGAAAACAAGACACGATATTAATGAAAATCCCTTTTCAGAAAAAAATATGCTCTGGTAGTAATTTTGTTCTATAAATAACCGTCTTGATTGGAAGACGAGATCATACTTTGGGATGGTGCGAAACTAGACTTGTAACTACGAAAGAGGAAAGTCGTCATCAACTAAATAATTGTGTACAATTTTCTGAATTCATCAACATAATGTTGCTGCAACTTCAAGGATTTACCACATTTGAACGACATAGCTGCATTTCTCATCGTTAACCACGTCATGCAAAATTTAAAAAACCTCGAAAATACATAATATAGTGCTAGCTTTTAAAATTATTTATATTGGCTCTAACGACGCACTGTAGTTGTGACTACGACGTATTGGCGTCGGTGAATGATATATGAGATGATGGGACGATGTGAGATGAAAGTTTATTTTATTAGGTGTTTTTGGATAGTGAGAAACAGTCGGTCGTGGCCTGTTGTTTAGGAACCATCCCAGTCTTGACCTGAACGACAGAGGAAAACCACGAAAAACCCCCGTCAGGATCGTCGACCATGGTGGGGTTCTTAAACCGGTCTCCTGAATTACGGTTTAGTGTGCTAGCCATTCAACCACTCGTCTCAGTATTTGTGTTGGTAGACGACCCTCTTGTTCCGCGTATAGGCCTACTGGTATACTACATGATCGTGTATTCAACATTAATTCATTATCAATTCATTAATTTATTAATTCAACAGGTTCACAAGTATATAATATTTCAATGATATAAAGCATTTTGTTGCCGCATTGTTGATTGTTCAAAGACTCGACCGTGAGAAATACCTTCAATTGACCAAACTAGGGAGGATTCTATAGTGTTGGATAATGCTCAGGAGAGTGAACGGGTATACGATGCCTCCTGATTCTACGCGATCCTCGAGTAGTATTTTTTACCTCCGATCTTTTTAATTCCGTATGATATTCTATTGATTTCATTCATGCAATATGAATATTTTTACTCCATTAATGTTCATTAATTAGGCCTATATAACATTGTGCCGTGCTACACTTTGTGTAATTCATTAATTTTTGCATATATTTATTCATTAAATGTATATGGATATATTTTTAATCACTTCGTTTTCTTGATTGATTTTAGGAGTAATTTTTATTCTTGTGATAATTGATGAAATATGTAAAAACACAACTATTTACCAATCAATATCACGAATCTGTTGGAGACTTCGCACTGTTGTAAAAACTCGTAAAATATTATTTCTTAAGTGATCAAGTGACGCAGCAGTTTATATCTGATAGTGAAACGTCTGAACTATATGAGTTTGAAACTTTTAATTACATATAGGTATATTCATTCATTCGCATTCGAGCTATTACTTTCTTTTATGTGTCTAAAAAGAATTGACTTTTGATGTTAGGCATTCGCACGTCATTTTGTTTTAGGACTACTTTCTTATTTATATTTTTATATAAGGTGTGTTGTGAGTAATATTTTTCATGTTCCTTATTTGTTTGTTTATTTGTTTATCTATTTATTTGTTCATTGGTTTGTTTGTTTGTTTTGTTTACCTTTTTATTTTTTGAAGAAAGTTATTGTATTTTCATAGCTGAACGATATGAATATTAAGTATGAACATCGGTTTCTACGATGTTAGCTAATATAAATAATTATTGACGGCGAGAAAGTAAACAAAATTCAAATACATATTTGAAACCCATTAGTTGTCGCTGACTATGTCGTGGGCTTGTGGCACACTATAACATGTAATATATAACAATAAATTAAGCATAACAAGAGCTTATATAAGCCTTCATCTCATTCTCACATGTCGTAAAAGAATATATAAAGACGTTATTTTCTAATACGTGCTGCACTGCCTCTCCGAGTGAACAATGCAGACAACTTAATAGGTGTCAAAAGTGTCTTTCATCGTTTCAACTGTTTTCACTCCTAATATACCATTGTTCTGATCTTGTACTCGATATGAACGATTGAATTATGAACTATTTAAAATACGCCCTTCCGGATAATTCTATAAAAAAAACAATAGCTCGTGCCAAACTCATCTTAAGACGTCCTCTTCTAACAGGTTGGAAGAAATTCGTGGCTTTATTAACGACTTAAAAGCTCATTGAACTTTCGTTTGTTTATTGTGGATGTATAAACGTTACATCATCATTATGATTCTCTTTCATGCACGCAAATAAGTGTGATGATTTCTCACGACCGTCGTAAGATTCGTTTTACTGTGGGAATCGGCACAACAGCTCCTTACTCAGCCTTACATCATATCGTAATACCCAATGAGCAATGGTAATAATGTATACCACGACCCAAAACAGACACGAAGATGTGTTCTGTGTTATGATGTGGGGGATATTATGATATACAATCAATGTGACCCCGACGAAAAGAGGCCATGATGGCTCGTCCTCACACACACACATACATTAATTGTCACTAAAGGTTAACAGCAGCACGTATTAAAACTAACTTTCCCTTTGGCAATTAGGATATTGATCACGTGTCCACATCCCACTCGATGGTTTTGTGCCATCGAAAAGTGAGATTTTAGGGGAATACGATTTTATTTGAATCTCTGCTTGATACTTTTGAAAACTCATCCAAATTCAAAACCTGAAACAAATATCCTAGATACTCGTAAAAAATAGATTAAATTCATGGTTTTCCCAACTATTCCGTTCAAATCACTCGATGGTCATTTAGATTAACATCCGGTAAAATTGATCCGCAATAATAATTATTCATTCATTTGAAGCTGCATGCCGAAAGAGTAAAAGTGTTTCAAATGAGAATTGAAAAAAACTTCTCCATGTGTGTTATATTTTGTAATTATTAAACACTACTTCCTGCTTGTGCTAAGATATGAAACAATCAGATAACAAAATGCCATCAAATATAATTAATTATTTTTATGTGAAAATATAATAAGGAAATATAATAACCTCTCAGACTGCCATAGTAAATATTCACAAAACATCGAACTTTAATGGACTAGAATGAATTATAAATCTGTATCCTTGGTAACCAGTGTTACAAGCGTTATACGGTACTTCCGGATCAACCGAGTGACCGAGAGTTCGTGATGGGTCGCCGAGGAGCGCAGCTTGCTACAAGTCGATGCCATCGTGTTCGTTAACTTTGTACATCGAAATCATATTAGTATTATTTAGCAATCTAGAGCCAAGAGAAAGTGCAAGCCCACGACAGGGTATAGCTTAAGTAATACATGACTATATATACAACTGATTATGTTTTGATATAATAGGCATTGATAATTATTTATAAGAGCTAATAAATGTTTCTACGTATTGGTTGGGTCACGAAGACATGGGAACTGATGATAGCATCGTGAGGATTCATATACTATTCAAAACCCATGCTCAGATAAGGATGAATAAACATTATGTCAGAGGTATTCCTATATATTTCTAGCAATTTCCAATCACAACAATACTTAATGTTATACAATAAATTATACTTAAATTTATATAATACCCCATATCTATAATATCTGTATCCTTTCGTCACTACGGACATCAATTACGTTTCATAGACTACAGCATTATTATTAGCACTATTGCACACCGTATAATAAAATGTTCGTAAAGATGTTTTTTTATTTTTTATAATTTGTAATGTGATATTTTTAATTATATAAAATTTCAGTTTATAAATAATTATTTTGTTTTTTTAATGCTATCAAGTTTCCCAACAATATGAGAAAGATAATATTTACAATGTTGCAATCATGAAACTGTAATAATTATTTACATTATGTACATTAATTATCAAGTTTATATGCATATCATTAATGACAGACTAGGGATCCTTGCTGCTATTCCTATCCCTTGTGTTGGTTACGGTGCATTAGTATAAAAGGCCAATCCTCATGGTATATTATTATGAAACATTTATATGGAACGTAATTTTTATTCAATCTCTGCATTCTATTTTCTGTGAGCATATTTGATCTGTAATAATCTACGCAATAATCAGGAAAATCCAAACGTAAATACTTACAATTATGAATTATGTATTTAATTGGAGCCGGATCTATACGAACTGTAATTAAGATATAATCATACTAGTTTAACAATTAAATTTTGATTTTAATTTTAATTATATTATATTAAATTATTATTATTATATTATTTTTATCAACAACTATTAGCATAGTAATATGGTCATAACAGGAGGAATGAGCATATGAGGATATTTTTAAATAATCATTCATAAACCTAGGGGAATTATCAGTTGAATAATTTAATCGAAGTCTTAATTATTGTTAGATTTGTTTAATTATGCTATTAGTCTATTTTGTTTCTAAATGTTCTGGAAAGCGAGTGTATGATGGACAGCTGTACACGATATTAATTATAGTGTGGTTTTTACTTACTTTGACTGCACTTCTGTGGAACAGGAAGAGACAGGAATCGGCCTGGGCGGTTTGATTGAGGTCTAATCTCATTGATTGCGGGTGATGCGATGGCAATGACCACACATGCGGCCAGAACCAGCGGGAGAATCGTCGCCATTCTGGAATACAAAATTATACATTATTATTTATTGTTTATACTTTTGTATGTAATATGAACACATACAAATTTTAGCAGAAGCAAAACCATTCAAAATATGCGATCCGTCATTTCATTGTCAAAATTCGCTTTCTACATACACATATGCATACTTCATTTACTAATGCACTTTTGAATGTGAGTGTACTGTAGTACTGAATGTGTGAGTGTGAGTGTGAGTGTACACTTTTTAGTGTACTTTTGAATGAAATATATTTTGTGAATGAAATAGAATAATTGTATTTTATTCGTGACGCAAGAACTAAATAAGAGTTTGAATATGCGTAGGGAAATGGTAAAATGGCTTAATTAATCTACGTAGCATTATATTTTGACAATCGGAAAAATCTCGATCAGTATACGATCGAAGCACGATCTACTATCTGGTACTTGAAACAATTGAAACAATTTCAGAAAAATTAGACAAGTTGAAAATACAAAATGAATTTTCACTGTTTGGGGACTGTTGCCTGTCGTAGCTTTTTGTGGTAGTCTTTATATAGTTGTGTAGAAACTATGTTATTTTTCTACCCGACAGAATCATCACCCTATTGTTACAAGCATGCGTTTATTAGTCAAGTTTATCATATTTCTCCGCATATTTTTTTCTTTTGTGTATCATTCTGTATCTCTAATTCTATATAATTGCAGATTGATATGATTGATTTTTCAAATGATTATATTTAAAAGCACATTAACTCTTTATTATCATTTTATCGTATCACAACATTTTTTTAAACTCAGGCAATGATTAAAATTCCAATTATGGAATGTTTACATTTTTTGCGAGAAAGATAAAATTTTAGATGTTTTTCAAAACAAATATTTTTAAACTAATTCAACTGATCTTTTTCTAAACTACATCGTGGATCACAGTCACAGGATTCCAGTACTACCATCTCAACAAAGATTGATTCACATCCATACTACAACATGTGATACAAACATATAGACATAAAACCCCAAGTCACTAAGCGGTGTATTAGTGAAGATGGTAGGAATAATTCACTTATTTGTTTATATTTCTACTCAAATCGATTGAAATGTGTAGTTAATAACAACAATATGTATAACAGTGCAATAATATATACAGTTAATAAATGTGTAGGCTTTGTAATAGTCTATTCAGTGTATCTGTCATTGCTCATCTTATATCATCACCTCATCTATCATCTTATATTGTATATGATTTCACACTCCACTCGCACAAATATCGCATATAATCTTATGCAGTTTATTATTATTATAATGATCGCAATAAATACCTTATTTACGTGATTCTTGGTCAGTAGTGTAATATAATTAATTATAATATAATAAAGATGTGAGATGATGCACTGTTAATGATATTCACACTCCTAATATATATCACTTACCTGTTCAGTTTGTTGAATCTTTAGTTAGAAATCCACATTGTTTCAGTCTGTCTTTCTCTTTTATATCATAAGGAGTTACGCCTACTTTGGCGGTGGTAACTCTCGATTTCGTATTGGTTAGCGCCTTTGGAAAGAGACATATTGCATGTTGAAAACGAGTGCGAGTGAGAAGATAAATGGAAGAGTGAGGGAAGAATATTCAAATACAAAAAAAATAACAAAGCAAGTGTAAGCCATAACGCCAATTCTAAACGATCGGATCTTCTGCTTCTACGAGTGACCTTAACAGAATCCTCTTCCCCTCAATTCTTGTATAATAAAAAAGCAAGTAACCTTGGAAAACTGTACTTTCACTCTTCTTCATTCAATGTCAATTATACTCGCCGTTTTTTGACTCCAACAACTTCCCAATTCAGCTTTTAGGATGTATACTAGCATTTTGACTTTTGCATCGCTAGTTCGGACTACATATTGTGGACTTACATCGTATAATTTGAAACAATATTTTGGGAAAAAAGGAATATAGTGGATGAATAGTAATGAATCGTAATGGTGTAGAAACAAATTGACTCGGTTACACGAAATGTGCATGAAATCTTTCGCTTTTCTGTTTGTAAAGTAATACAGTAATTTGTGTGGTAATTTAATTTGTTTCGAGGTACCATAACATCGTCTTATCGATTTTTTATAAATACTATAAAATATCGTTGGGCCTAACGTAACATGAGCTCGTGACATTTATAATGTGTTGGCTATGTGACGTTTTAATAGTGTGTGAAACTGCAAAAATTACTTGCGAATGATTCTCGTAATGCTAACATATATTATTATATGAAGTGGCTAGCCAGTGATAATAAGGCTACGGAGAACGTGGCCTCAGAATTAATGGATATAATTTACGAGGCGCCGTTCCGGACCTTACCTACATGACTAAGATTTGATTCATGTATGCATTCAATGGTATTAGGCCAATACTCATTGTCTTCAAATATACTTGAGATAATCGTACAAGTGCAACTAATGCAATTACAGTTTATTGTTGTTGTTTATTTGCTTCACTCGTAGAGCTATCTTGTATGTACATGATGTAATAATGTTTCCTACTGTATGATACTGAGATGTGGGTCAACTAAGGCCGCTCTGCGACCCATGCATCGCATTTATTTTCCCGTAATCATCTTCTTCACTCATTTACTATTGTAAAACATACACATCACTTAATATGCGAGCCGAAACCGTATCTCCTATCGTGTATACTATATGTTATAATGTAATCCAAGAGTCAAAGTCACAATGCAATGACATTTCCAATTGCAAAGTTTTACGCAATTTAAGAAATTATAATGTGATCTAGGTATTAAATCTTAGATACCATTATTATAATGTTCGATAAGAACTATTATAATATGTAATACAATCACTAGAAGATATTATTATTTTTAACTTTTAATGGTTCAACGTTGTGGACTCGCAATGATGGCATTTCGTGTATAGGTACCAATCATAAGTATGGTTATTAGCATTGACTCGATATGACTAGAGCACGAGTTCTGTGCAATAATAAATAATACGCCTGCCTATTACTGACAAGATTAAGGTAATGCATTTGAGGCATTTGATTAAGGTTAAGTTGGCCATGCAATAGAGTAGGTTAAAGAGAACACGCGAACGAACATTAGGGCATGTTGATGGAAACCGTAACCGCAGTTGTCATTGGATACAGTATTGAATAAGAGTTGCTGGTTTTAAAACGTATAAAACCACCACGGTTATATATCAATGCTCTTGCTATTTGATTGTTTTTGGCTTGATGTATAAATCATATTATTAATTTTGAAGTATCAATTCTGAGTTATTGTCAAACGATTTTATCGAGTTACAGCTAGTGAATATATAAAACCAAGATCATTCATATCTAATGGGCCTCTCGGCGTCAACTCGGTGTCGGTGTCTTTGTCTATAAAACAAACGAGGAATCCAAGAAAGGATTATCTTATTTTATAACAATTGGGTTAATTTTTTCTTGTTTGATATTTTTCAAATTATTGATAGTATTATTTACAACAAATTGAACTCTCAATTATTATTGCACGTTTTACGAGGACGAATCTAACAATATTATGCCTACTTTATATCTCAAAGATCGCCATCAATTTTGCAACATATTTTTCGTCACCTTATTAAAATTCATTTCAACCGGAGTGAGTCCTACTCTTAAGATTATTTAAATTGCTTGCAGTATTTTGAATTTTAATCGGACGAACGGAATGTATTTGAGTTGATAATTATATCATTGTGAAGTAATTTTGTGAATTAATTAAATGAAGTCACAAACAGTTACTAATACGTAAGCCTATGTACTCCTAATGAAAGTATCACAACAGGATTATCTTACGACATTGGTTAAAATTAAAAGGCTGAAAATGTGTTGTGTTTAAGAAATTGTTATCTTCAAGATATGTTAAACCAGCATTAAGTCATCTCAGAACAATGGACGTTAGAATTATTCTCCAGGATCTAGGATGTTGAATAATTATTATACATATAGATAGACAATTTTGAACTACAATTCATACAATTATTACCACACACTTGCATTTTCTGAATATAGTTATTTTCTCTAGCTGAAATATATTCCTAAAAAATTGTGAATATATCGTTCATTAAGGATTCTTTAAACTACAACTAGACTACAGAAAACTAGTTCTATCCTGTACAATAATATTATAATTATTCTAGTAAATTGTAAGTACGGCCATACTGATAACAGATCTATTTATTCAGTATTTCTTTAATTTATATTTGTTTCAACGACGCTCCATAATGATAACCAAGTATTGGGGCATCGGACGATGATGAAAGGGATGGTGGGAATTATGAGATGAACGGTAATTTCTTCATTTATTCTATACAGTAGGAATGGAACGGTCGTGGCTTGGTATTAATGAACCATCCCAGTGGTGATCACAACGATAGAGGAAACTATATAACTATAGAGGAAACTATATAGGAAGCACGCTGAGCTTTTGCAAGAATGGTCGAACATGACGGGTATCAAACTTCGTCTCGTGAATGAAGGTTTAGCACACTATGTAGTGACTTTTTTTTTGGATGAGCGAAGCGAAGACTCAATTTCACCATGCTCGAAAAAAAGTACATTTTTTTCTTGGTCGCGCTCCACAGGTCAAACGAAAATGAAAATTTAGTTGAAATTTGACATACACAAGTGTGCACATCCAATTTGATACTGTAGAGTTTTGAGCCGCAATCGGTTAGACAACTTCTGAGAAAACTTATTTCAAAGGTTCAAAAAATCCTGTAAAAAAATCGTGAAAATGATCTCCTTGGAGAGAATTCAAATTCTCAGGGAATTTTAATATGATTATGATACCCATTATTCAGAACTTTCACTCAAATCAAATTAGTTGTTTTGATGTAAACAATATATAATGTAATGTTTTTTAAATCACTCAATGCTATTAAGACACCAATTAAATCCAATGAACAAGTGTCACCAATTAATTGGGAACGATTGATTAAAACATTTATTATTATGGAAATTCATTAGAAAATAGGAGGGCAGTGACATAATTTTTTGGATCCCAAGGTGGATAGGCCTATATATATAACCAATCCAAAGTTATGTTGATATGTTCCACTTCCAGCTCATCCATCAACACGGAAACACATGATGCGTTTTCCTAGTTATCTAGTAATGTGTTTATAATAATATTTAGACTTAATTCATTTTTGTGTAGTTCTGTATAGGTAGCATAACAACACATAATAAGAGAAGATTCACTATTTTTATTTTATTTTTATTTCACTATTCTGTTCCATTATTCAATATGTTTAATTAGTTTTGTTCAGTCTTCAAATTTTACATATTATATTATCAATCTACCACCTGTTACAAACTACTTGTAGAAATAAATAAATGAATGAATAAATAAATAAACACAGAAAAGATAAAGAAGGAAGAAAAGAATTCAGAAAGAATTTCACAGTGAAATGATTAATCAACAAAAACAAGCAAAACAGCAAGGTTCAGATGAGTATGAGGAATATTCAGTAAGATAATACAAATTAAGATTATAATTAAAACAATTGGAAACTCTGAAGGTTTTAATGTATATTTTTTTGAATATGGTCAAATGTTCTTTTCACGTTACTTAAAAGACTTTCGTGTTTTCTAAGGACATATTGTTATTTATACAAATTTTGAAATTTTTTTTCTTGCCAATAAGTATTCTCTTGTCATGGACATTTAAATTTTTAATGTAATAAAAAGTAATTAAACCGTGGCCTTATCGAATGTTCTTATATATTATTGGGTGGGTTATTAACACAAATATTGTGCGAAAAAGTATATATTCTTTCATAAAACAAAATATTTACCTCTGACAATTACAATTAGCATTTATTTATGTGTGGTAAAACTCACGAGCCGGTAATTGTTTTAAAACGAATGTTCTGATAGCGGTAATAAATATGTAAGGACACGACGACGAGAAGGCTGAATGATTACACTGGAACAAAACATATTACACTGCTATAACACTACCCACACAGTCTAAAAGAGTCAATTAAATTAATTAGGGGAGTTTTATGTTCTCTAATTGAGATTTAATTACAGGTATATGTATTTTTTCAAGCTCAATGACTAGTTAAATGTATTCGGCGGTAAATCTCTCACCAAATATATATATATATATAGATATATATATATGAATATATATGTATATATATATATATATATATATATATATATATATATAAATATATATATATATATATATATATATATATATATATAAAAATATATATATATATATATATATATATATATATATATATATATATAAATATATATATATATATATATATATATATATATATATATATATATATAAAAATATATATATATATATATATATATTTAAATATATATATATATATATATATATATATATATATATATATATATATATATATATATATACATATATATATATATAAAGTTTTCAACTGTATAGATGATGTTCTGTTAATACATAAATTGAAGAGAAGAAAATGTGAATTAGAGGAATTGAGTTACAACTTATTGAGTTGTACCCAAAAGACAGGAAGCAAAAGGTTGAAATTGTACACTCTAGTGGAAATAGTTTGAGTAAATAATATATTCAGAGATAGGTAATATAAACTGCGGTGTGCCGCAAGGTTCAATCCTTGGACCATTACTCTTCATCATGTATACGGATGATTTATATATCCGGATGTATACGGATGTATACTAGGAAAAATAATATAAAAGTAGTAAAGTGCAATTTATCCATTCTTAAAACTGGACCCATACATGCTGGTATCCAATTCTACAATATATTACCTCTTACATTAAAAAGAAAGAAACTAGATTCATTCAAAATATGCCTTAAAATTTACCTGATCAATAAATGCTATTACAGTGTGAAGGAATTTTTAGAAGATAAAATTTAGTAGTTTGATTGAATTATAGTTTCCGTTTAGATAAATCAAAATATATGTGTGTCTTACATAATTTCCTGAATGTAATTTCTTATTGTATTATTTATCATTCTTTTTGACATTCAAAAGACCGCTTTACTGTAACGGTAATTATAATTTATATGTGATCATTTGTTTACCAAACATTTTCATCATTTTTTAAGGCCTACTCTGTAATTTATTTAGGAACCATTATTATTATTTTATATGTTATATTGTTGTCTTGTGATATTCCTTTCATATGTAATAATGTAATAATGACTTGTCTAATATCGTTGTGAACGATCAAT
>OZ023328.1:23290217-23329187 GCA_964007535.1 Brachyptera risi
GCCTATATATACATAAATGAATAAATGAATAAATATAAATAAATATTTATATATATATATATATATATATATATATATATATATATATATATATTGCCAAACTAACCCAGTCACATAATTTTTATATCAAAATAAAATTACTTTGATCTCATTGAATAGAACGCGGCAGGACGAAAGCAAGTTATATCTTCGATGAAGTCAACTTTTTTGACCTGATTTTTTTATAAACGTGACTTCAAGTTTTACTAATAAAATAGAATGAATCAAATGAACATATATATATATATATATACATATATATATATATACATATATATATATATATATATATATATATATATATATATATATATATATGAATATATATATATATATATATATATATATATATATATATATATATATATCTATTTGTATATTCATATATTTATATATATATATATATATATATATATATATATATATATATATATGTATATATATATAAATATATATATATATATATATATATATATATATGTATATATATATATATATATATGATTTTTTAAAACTGTTTAAAAATTGCGACCTCCCCCGGGACTTGAACCCGGATCTCCAGATTGCCGGTCTGACGCGCTACCCATTACGCCAGAGAGGAAGATCTTCTTGAACAGTTTTATTTGTTGATATCTTTCGTACAGTCACACATTTCTAGACTTGTGGATCGCACCCCAAATTGACAGGAAATTGTACTGCCTGATCGACATCTCCCAGCTATCCCAGCTGTTGGGTCATGTGATTTCAATAGCTTCCTGGTTGACCACCAGTAGGTTATTATAATTAATGATTTTTTAAAACTGTTTAAAAATTGCGACCTCCCCCGGGACTTGAACCCGGATCTCCAGATTGCCGGTCTGACGCGCTACCCATTACGCCAGAGAGGAAGATCTTCTTGAACAGTTTTATTTGTTGATATCTTTCGTACAGTCACACATTTCTAGACTTGTGGATCGCACCCCAAATTGACAGGAAATTGTACTGCCTGATCGACATCTCCCAGCTATCCCAGCTGTTGGGTCATGTGATTTCAATAGCTTCCTGGTTGACCACCAGTAGGTTATTATAATTAATGATTTTTCAAAACTGTTTAAAAATTGCGACCTCCCCCGGGACTTGAACCCGGATCTCCAGATTGCCGGTCTGACGCGCTACCCATTACGCCAGAGAGGAAGATCTTCTTGAACAGTTTTATTTGTTGATATCTTTCGTACAGTCACACATTTCTAGACTTGTGGATCGCACCCCAAATTGACAGGAAATTGTACTGCCTGATCGACATCTCCCAGCTATCCCAGCTGTTGGGTCATGTGATTTCAATAGCTTCCTGGTTGACCACCAGTAGGTTATTATAATTAATGATTTTTTAAAACTGTTTAAAAATTGCGACCTCCCCCGGGACTTGAACCCGGATCTCCAGATTGCCGGTCTGACGCGCTACCCATTACGCCAGAGAGGAAGATCTTCTTGAACAGTTTTATTTGTTGATATCTTTCGTACAGTCACACATTTCTAGACTTGTGGATCGCACCCCAAATTGACAGGAAATTGTACTGCCTGATCGACATCTCCCAGCTATCCCAGCTGTTGGGTCATGTGATTTCAATAGCTTCCTGGTTGACCACCAGTAGGTTATTATAATTAATGATTTTTTAAAACTGTTTAAAAATTGCGACCTCCCCCGGGACTTGAACCCGGATCTCCAGATCATTAATTATTTATTTATCATTAATCAATAAAATCATTAATTATAATAACCTACTGGTGGTCAACCAGGAAGCTATTGAAATCACATGACCCAACAGCTGGGATAGCTGGGAGATGTCGATCAGGCAGTACAATTTCCTGTCAATTTGGGGTGCGATCCACAAGTCTAGAAATGTGTGACTGTACGAAAGATATCAACAAATAAAACTGTTCAAGAAGATCTTCCTCTCTGGCGTAATGGGTAGCGCGTCAGACCGGCAATCTGGAGATCCGGGTTCAAGTCCCGGGGGAGGTCGCAATTTTTAAACAGTTTTAAAAAATCATTAATTATAATAACCTACTGGTGGTCAACCAGGAAGCTATTGAAATCACATGACCCAACAGCTGGGATAGCTGGGAGATGTCGATCAGGCAGTACAATTTCCTGTCAATTTGGGGTGCGATCCACAAGTCTAGAAATGTGTGACTGTACGAAAGATATCAACAAATAAAACTGTTCAAGAAGATCTTCCTCTCTGGCGTAATGGGTAGCGCGTCAGACCGGCAATCTGGAGATCCGGGTTCAAGTCCCGGGGGAGGTCGCAATTTTTAAACAGTTTTAAAAAATCATTAATTATAATAACCTACTGGTGGTCAACCAGGAAGCTATTGAAATCATATATATATATATATATATATATATATATATATATATATATATATATATATATAGACAGAGAGAGAGGAGAGAGAGAGAGAAGTTCATTCAAACACTGCCGCCAAAACAGTTGCCACACGGACACAGTATTATAAAATGCATAAAAACAATGCATTATCTTTTAAAAAATTTAAGATTAAATATAAAAAAATATATAATGAAGACATTATTCTAAAATACGTCTTTGTAATGAAAACAAAATGTATATATATATATATATATATATATATATATATATATATATATATATATATATATACATATGTATATATTATAAATATATTTATTGTATATATTTAGTATGTAATGAAAAACAAATGTATATATATATATATATATATATATATATATATATATATATGTATATATTATATTTCTTTTTCGAAACTCTGAAAATCTACAGTGACAAATGATTCAATTCAATAGAAGTTGATCGGTTTCTAATTTGTTGGAGTTAAAATAATCAATTCAATCAAGAAATGGAGAAATGAAACTAAAAAGACATTCGATCAGTTTATTATAATTTTCTATACATTACATAGTATACATTAAATATTGAGAGGAAAGAGGATTTGGGCCTGGCAAAACCAAGTCGACATGTTTTTGTCCTAATTTTTTGTACACTTTCCCAACTTTGTTAGTAAAAGTAATTGGAAGAAGAAAATACATTCAATATATACATTTCTTATACAGGGTTGGCCTCATTGTTTGAGAGGTTCCAAATAATTATGCTCAACTCCCTCCCGACGTGACATGTTGGAACTGGGAGATCGATATTTACTATATCTTATAATTCGAAGGTATTAAATAATCCCGTTATTAAATTGGTATCTTGTACTTTAATCTAAATAGCCCAGTCTCGAGTACTAGTCTCCAGCTATGAATATCTAGTATGTTGGTAATCGGACATATAGGAACACAAGTCACGGCAGTTTGAGAAAGCAGCCGATATCATGTAATTCGTTGATATCATCAAGAGAGAATTCCGTGACAATGTATAGTGATGTTCAATGCATATGAATGCCAACATGAATTCACTTACATCGGAATAAACTTTATGAACTTTAAACTATGCCTTATATACTGTTCAACGGTAGGAAACAAACGATGCAATGTAGAGTACTTGTATCCACTAAAAGAGTAGGCACGAACCATCCGTGCGCTAGTGGTGAGGATTATGGAAGTGTTGAACGGAATTTTCAAATCTCGTGGATACGAGGAAGAAGCTAAAGAGCGTATACCAGAACAAAGTATACTCGGCTGTGTGATATCGGCATTTTTGTATGGATGATTGTTAATGTGGTTACGGGTTCAGGTAAGGTTTGATACACAATCTCAAGTCACAATCAAGTATACTTTATTCCGTTTTCCACTCTTCAGGCAATCTGCCAAAAAAACTCTTCCCCCTTCTGAAAAAATTGTCCTTATTTATTAAATGAACCATTTTTGTTCATTCCTATTCGAAAACTGCTCCACCAGAAATATAATAATAGAATTAATAACATACCGGCATTGATTGATATTCACTTTACATCTGACATACCGGAAAACCACCTCACCAAACCTAACCAGGTACCAGATTCAGAACAGTTTGGCCAGTTACTGGTACTGCAGTTGTGAAGTGAAATGAAAGTAAAACAATTGAATCAATACATATATACATATATATATATATATATATATATATATATATATATATATATATATATATATCTATCTATCTATATATATATATCTATATATATATATATACATATATATATATATATATATATATATATATATATATATATATATATATATATATATATATATATATATATATATATATATATGTTCGGTCATATTGCGTGTATGTTAGTTGACGTGAATAAATAAAGATACATTATTTTATACATATAACATTCTGATAGGGCAGTTAGGATGCAGAAAGACAACGCAACACTTCCTTATGAACACCAGATTCCAATTTATTTAGAGAAAAAAATCATTTACATTAAATCCTTGTCTTTAGGCTAGCTAGTCATTGGTTGATGTTGGTTTTCGGTCGATTGGTTTACTCACCCGTGCCACGTGAGAAACTAGGTTGTTCCCACGTTGTTTTGGGGGGCGTTTCCCGAGGTTCTTGGCCGGTGACTAGCCTGCCGTTTGTCATTATTCAACAACCTGAGGACGAGAGCTGAAGTGCTCTGGAAATATTGTTAATATTTTTAGTCTGTTTTATTTTTATTTCATTGACAAGTACCACGTACACGTCCAACAGTTAGGGTCAATACAGTTCTCGTGGTACGCTACTTCGTTATTTATTATTATTAAAAAAATCATCATGGACAAATGTGTTGATGATGATTATTGTTTGCTTAACGATCCCACCAACAGCTAGGTTACACGGGGGTACGAATGAGCTGATGATTATGAATGCATGAAGTGATGATAAGTGAGAGGACATTTACAAAAACCCATGCCTTTTGCGGGATTCAAACCCACGCCCAGCGGTGACTTCAGTTTCTGAAGCGGTGCCTCAGCTGACCGAGCTACCGAGGGTAGCACACAAATGTGTTGTAAGCCATACAATTCAAGATTAGTCAGAGCATATAGAAAAACAAAAACTGTGTAGATAAAGAATGTTATATATAGGTATTATATATATATAGGTATTATATATATATATATATATATACAATATATATATATATATATATATATATATATATATATATATATATATATATGTATATATTTAACTATATATATAGGTATAAATAATTTAATGTATTTTTTTGAGGGCTCATAATAATGGGACGAGTCTTATTTGGGAATGTTACCAAAACAATTCGAAGAGAAATGATTGATATTTTAGCGTTAAGAATAATGCTGAACAATCAAAACGATTACATATATAAATGAATGAGCGCGGTTCGATACAGATTGTAATAGCTTACACGAACGTATGAAAAAGTAATTTACCAACATTACAAACACACACACACACACACATATATATATATATATATATATATATATATATATATATATATATATATATATATATATATATATATATATATATATATATATATATAATATTATATGTGTGTATCTATATTCATTTATGACCGTTACTTTAGTGTATTCAGGGTATTAGAATTTTGAGGGGGAAAAACTTCAAATCCTTAGAGTTGGGGCAAGAGTATCTATAATTACTGTACTCTTACAATAACTGTTTACATTGTTGTAGACGACATTTTTTGGTGGATACGAGTAAATAACAGCCACTCTGATACAAAAACCATGTGTTCAAAAGATTCAATGATATTTACTAGGCAAACGCGAAATATGCGTTGTAAGATGAGCGAGATATCTGAATAAGGTAGAATAACAGTCCTACATTTGCTACTTTATCGACTGTGGTATTCTACAAACTTTGTTCTTCATTCAATTTCTACTTTATCTTCTCTGGTATTCTACACACCTTGACGAATGTAGTAATTCTTGGGCAAATATCGAATCTAGGAAGCAGTGAATCTTGGCTCATTTCCATATTTTGATGAATAAAAACAGTTATTTGAATTTTTTCTTCGAAACGGCTGGTTCGAATTGCTTACAAAATGGTGGTTATGTGTATCATTCATGTTTGAACACTCAAAGAAAATTTTATTCTTTTCGGAGAGATTTCATTTTTTCAAATTTTCTTATCCAGCCTAATCTTATGGGGTTTTTAAAAACTTTGACATGATATTTCTCAAAATATATCAAACCGATTCATTCCAAAAACTATACAGTTCTTATTTGTAAAACGTGGCCCGTACAAAAAAAGTTTCATGTGATAAGTCCACCCATGTGACCTGCGCAGTGCTTACAAAAAAAAAAACACACACAGAGACAAAGCTGTATAAGAGTGGGATGGAGTCTCCGCTACGCTCATCTAACAAGGATGTATCATTATGCTTGTATATTATTATATATTTATGATTAGGATGATTAGGATTAGGATTATATTTAGGGATGATTGTATAATATAACCACAGACAAGCATTCGCCGAAGAATATATCATTTGACTCCATAGTCCAAATATATTCTTTGAATGTATATTTAAACTATGATTTGACTCGGGCCAATGTGGAATCTTACTCACATACCAAAGTTGTGTAAATCCCGAATTTGAAGCACGAGTCTACACAATTATAAACAGATAATAGTCACGACAGGTCACTCTATAACAGGTTTGAATATTACATAAAGAATTCAAAAGAATGTGAAACCTTTATTGATTTGATTGACATAACAAGTATGTGACCCATTGGAGCCATGTGTATACGAAATATGTTCGCTTTCAAGTTCATATTTAGTGTTAATCTTCACAAAATCTTTGATATTTTGAAGAGATTCAACAATAGCAACAGGAATGGTTTCAACAAAATTATACGAAGCGCTCAAAAATAGTGGATCATTCAAAACCTTGATGTTGTGTCGATTAAAACATGTGCTTTGAATTGATATCGACTGGCCACGGCTAAGAGGATGAAACAAGGAAACGAACCTAAATAATGAGTTATCTTGAGTGGTATAAGATTTTATTCGAAACCGGACCTAGAAAATGTTGAAATGTGATATCTCTTCAAGAATATAATTATTGTGCAGTCAGTATTTTCATCATTTTACTAAAATTAAAAAGTAAGACGAATTTATTAATTGACATTCGCTGGCTATTACCAATTTCATAAAAATATTTCGTACATGTTGCTTGTCCTTTTTGCTAAGAGGCAATCATTTTGTACATTAAAATTGTAATTGATTGGTGATTAAGGAGCAGGCAGGTATTCAGATAACGTAAGGAACGAGAGAAGAACGTGATGCGTGACTGATTCAACGCGTAACCGAAGTGCGTGCCGTCTACTCCAGCATTGATGATGCCATTTGCTGCGATGCGGATGTGAAGAAATCGTGACCATACAAGCCTATAACACGAGATTTAAAGTGATGTTAAATTGGTGTTTTAAATGTAAAACATATATATTTTGCACGGGAAAATTTGATAGCCATTCGTTAATTACCATTATAGTAGTTTCGAAAATTATGGATATGTTGAACAAAAAGGTAGACATGAAGAGTTGTATGAAAATATTTTCTGTCAAGGACAACAAACTACTAATGAATTGTGCACACGATTTTATAACATCCAACAGTAAGAGACTGATAGTAGTTTCAATGGAATCTGCCGTTGAAGTATTGAAAAGATGAGAAGTTAAGAGTGCTATGCACTATAGGCATTAAGTTAACTATCTGCTAAGTAGCTAACAGTTAGCTAACTACAGGTGCATATAATAATCTCCGTCCTTCTCAGTGGTGCTGCGTATCATTTATGATCACGGTTATATTTTGTAATTTTGATTTATATCAATGATTGTCAAAAATACCTTATAGGATTTGATTAAATGAAGATAAATCCTAATGCACTTTTGTATAGTCGATTTCTGCCACCATCACGAATCTATAAGCTATACGTCAGATTCTTTTGAAATATGTATAAATAACTGATTACTTTCAAAATTTCATAAAATCAATTGTTGTGACTAAATTTGTGCTGTGTTTCACCAAATTTTGTAATTGTGTATCATTAAAATATTACCTAATTCGTACACATTTCTTATTTCGGCTCATACTTGTTTGTTTTATTGGTCTAATTAATTTTTTCCCAATAGGCCCCTACATTATATGCACATTTTATATCACCAAGTATAAAATGTTTCAGTTCAAGACATGAATTATTCCAATCATATTATATTTTAATGATTGTCATTACGGCAAGTTATTTTGAGTAAAGCTACATATCAGAATTGATATCGGTATTTTTCAAACAGTCTTGAAAATTTTTTCAAAATTATCTCGAAATGTCTACTAAACATGATAAAATGTTTAAACACCCTCAATTACGACACTATCAAGAGTGCATGGGAGTCGATCTTCAGTGAAATATCCATTGATTGGTTATAACTTTGGAACGAATTATTTGATGCAAAACTCTAATAACACAGATTTATATAATAATGATATGCATAAAATACCCCCGTATAACCTAGCTGTTAGTCGGGTTGTTAAGCAAACAATAATCATCATCTGATATGCATTAAAATCATTAACCTTGTAACCTAACATTCTCAAAAGCATTTGAAGGCATTCAAAATACAAACTTGAATTCAAAATCATACGAAATACGTCACATATTTTTTATGTATGCCATCTTCAAGTTATTCAAAAGATATGTCCTTCTGTAGAATGATTTTATATCTTTATCGTTCGAAAGTTATGAGCAAAAAGCGGACACTTCTCCACGTCGTCTCCCAAACACTCTTAAGGTTCCCAGGCCTGTACGGTACATCACCATTATAATGTAATGCGAAAGTAATGCATCTGTCATGTTTGATGCGTCCTATGCTGATTTATGAAGGTCTAATATACGGGGATTAAAATGTTTGATCATCAATCGACCTATATACTAGAAATAAATCACTCATGCACCTAGAACGTGTGGATCGAGCATATATATAGTTGCACGATGCTGTAAGTATGCGGTGTATGTTATTAAATGTGGGTATATATGTTTTGTATTTTTCTGTGTAATAATAATGAGATACAGGATAATTAAGCACCAACTAAGATATTATGAAAGAAAATCTTAATTCTGTTGAACAATGTGTTAAAATGAACAGCTGTAGATGTTTGCCTGGAATAAGTATAGATGAAAATAAAATATGTGTTATTAAAATATATAGGCCCGATAGGCCTATTATGAAATGATAATATGTAATTATTTAACAGCGTTTTTGTATTTATTGAAATATAACATATACTAATGTTCAATTTGACCCAAGACCATTTTTTATGTAAATTATGTCATAGTTTTATTCTACAATTAGATTATATTATCCTCCAAGAAGAATCACACAGTTGATCTCACGAATATATATATATATATATATATATATATATATATATATATATATATATATATATATATATATATATATATATATATTTATATATATACACATTTTTTATATATATTGAGTTTAACGACGCACTATAATGATAACTAAGATCTATTGACATGGATGAATGATTAATGAGATGATGGGATGATGAGATGAAGGTTTCTTAGGTAGTGGGAAGTATAGTGGGAAGGAAGCGGTCGTGGCATGTATTGGAGGCACCATCCCAGCATTAGCTTAAACTATAGAGGGAAACCACGAAAAACCCCTGTAAAGATGGACGGTGAAGGGGATCGAACCAGGTCCGATATGCCCCTTCACCTCTCGGACCACACGAAGCGAGTGCGTTATAACCACTGCGCTGCTTGTGCCGGTCTCACGAATATTACAAACAGTTAGTTTTCACAGAAATGTATCGGATATGGAATTAAACAAACTAAAACGTAACTGAACCTATAAACCAAAAGAACAGAAACTGTGATTTGAAAAAGTTAACGCTTCATTTATAAATAACTGAACTGGAATTCAAAATGTTGTCAAGTATAAGCAATTTCGGTTTTGAGAAAGACGATGAGGACGTTTAACATACTTCATAATATATTTGCCATATGCTTATATCATGAGGCCTACAATATTGACTTTTATTATAAGCCCATAATATTGAAAACTCAAAAAACAATATAATACATATTAAAAAAAATAAGACGAAATATAAATTATGAAAGCGTAATACAAATTGAGATAAAATAAACTGCATGTATTTAAATGGGACCCCTATCGTGTAGACATAGGCCTACTACAAAACATAGAACACATTTTATGTGTTGTTCATGACTTATTCAAATGTGTCTGTGTGTGTTACAGGTACCTATCTATCTCTTCACTTGAACAGAAACATGCTTGTTACGTCGTTACATCTTAGCATATGCAGATTGTCTAGTTTTTTTGTACGTTGGTAAAGGTTAAATGTCAATGTCAAAAGTGTTTAAAGCCAAGAATGTAGTTTGTTTGGTAAACATATTTCTTGATTTTGTAGTCCGACTGCTCTGTTGATAGAGATCCGACAAAAAGTGGCAATAAATGGCAAAGTAGTTGCAAATATTAAGAGAGCAAATCATGGGATAGGGTTAGGCCCTATTCGCTGTTGATATTGGGATGAGTTAGAAGGGGAGGAGGGGGGAGGGGGAAGCGGAACTTATGACATTGGTACATGAATTATAAAGAAACATTGTTTCAAGATAAACTTTGGATTCTCACAGTAAATATACTTCCAACACATTTTTTAATATCACACCTAAATGTAAACACTATGTATTTCATCAAAGACCTTGTCACTTCAATTGTTACCTAATTGTCACTTTCTGTTATTGGCAAGCCAATAGTGCATTTCATTTGCAAGCACGTACTGTTGTCACCGTGCTAGTATACCTCAGGACTATACATTTATGCCTGGATGTTACAGTCAGATTGGTATTAAATTACCTTGTTACTAATGGTAATTGAATATTATATATTTTCCGCCCTCCTTAGCTCAAAAAAAATGTAGAGAAGAAATTGCTGTGTAGAATTTGAAGTCACGTTGGGCCTGGGTTCGACGCCCGCATTAGGCATGGGTTTTTGTAAACGTTCTTTCCATCACTTCATCTTTCATTATCACCTACTCATCTGTATCCCCAAACAACCTAGCTGTTGGTGAGGTCGTTAAGTCAAGAATCATTCAATCAAAAATATTATAATAGGCTATATAAAATAACATTTGTTATTCATTTATATTTGGTTTAACGACGAAGTATATTGATGAATAAGATCTATTGACGATGATAAATGATGAAGGAGGAGATGAGATGGAAGGTAACATTATATGATTTGAGTTAAAAGTTAAAACGTTCGTAGCCTATATATAAGGAGCCATCTCAGTGTTGAACGTAATGACAGAGGAAAACCACGAAAAAACTCCGACTCGGAGATTGACCATGACGGAAATCGAGCCCTGGTATCCTGAAGGACACTTCAGCGAGCTACAGCCACTGTTCTACCTGTTTTAGCATATAATATAATGTAATTACATTTTTATTATATTATATGTTATATGATATCAACAGTGACCAGA
This sequence comes from Brachyptera risi, assembly GCA_964007535.1. NCBI lineage: Eukaryota > Metazoa > Arthropoda > Insecta > Plecoptera > Taeniopterygidae > Brachyptera > Brachyptera risi. The sequence continues at coordinate 23,301,761 of OZ023328.1, forward strand.
GACACCACTACTTGCAGACGTAGACAAAGGGACTGGAAGTGTCTAGTTTCCTTTGGCCATAATAATGAAAACAGTGTCTCAATTATTTCTATCATCGATGCTATTAACTTCATCAAACCTTTATAAACCTATGTAATTCATTCCTCTATTATCACAATTATGGTTCGGCGACTCTAAAAACAATATTTTCTAAGCAAAAGAAACCTTCTCACAGATAATTCGTGATTTGAAATATCCATACAATTTTTTTTCGTCACTCCAGATGACCAAATTCTGCACTGGGCCAGGAGCTGCTTTGAGCAACAAATTAGGGCAGGTGACTTCGAATTCAGAGCCTGTGCCAACTCTGAGTCCTCTTTAATCTCTTCATCATACAAAGCATTCATCCCTACTCGTCTCCTCTCTTCTAACCAATTCCTTCCATTTATCTTTATCGTCACACCAACAACATATTCAACATCTTTCTAATTCAACCCTATTAGGAAGTTCCTCTCTCATCCCCATCAGCTATCTTTCTCTTGGGCAACCAACTCTACCCTTAGATCGCAAATTTTATGTAAAATTCTTACAGATATATGAATAACTCATTATTATACGGTATGCCTACTTTAATCATTGTAATCGGTTTGCAGCTTTGACTCATTTTCAAGTATGGCATCCACCTTTCAGTGCTCGATCACTAAGCTAAAACCGTACATAAACTGACTATTAATGAATCAAGTTTTGAATTGGGACTCGATCGATATGTATTAATTTCATTATAACTGATTTAATGAATTACGCAAATTAATATTTATCCATTGTTTACAAAAGAAAGTGGTAAGGGGGACGAGGGTGAAATGACTGAAATGTCGGTGTCAGTGTCACAAAACATATTCAAACAATATGCTTGTACTGAAGTGATGTTTTTACAATGACAACTGTTAGGTAAGGGAATTTAAGTTATTTTTGCAAGAGAATACTTCTGATGCTGTAACTCACTCAACTTTTAATAAAGTAACTGATTCATATTAATACACTATATTGATTGATGAATGATTATGATACTGATCCTTACATTCTTGAAAATGGAGCAAGGTTATTTCTAATGTATACTGTATGTATATGATGCATACTAATGCGTATTGTATATTATGATAGATGACGAGTTTCACATTTTATACGAACTTATAGGAATAGGATAGGCAGATAACTCTAGGCATCAAAAAGGCTATCCAGTAAGTACCATACATTAGAAGAAACTTGTAAATCTTGAAATAATTGAACGTTTGATTGAAAAACATATATCAGCAAATATTCTATCAGCGTTTGACATTAGTGCTAACTAAGCTGGATGGTTCATAAGTAGACTTAAGCCTGTTTTACACTGTCCAAGTTTTCATCCAAGTCCTTGGATTCAAGGGTTGATTACAAGTTCTTGGATCATCTAAAAGGAAAAATTGGAGCAAAAAGCTTCTATCCAACCCTGGGAGTCAATCTTTCATCCAAGTCATTTTCCATTTAGACGATCCAAGAACTTGTGATCAACCCTTGAATCCAAGGACTTGGATGAAAACTTGGACCGTGTAAAACAGGCTTTACGCAACACATTAAATTGTTTTCCAAAAAAAAGTAGCTACCGTGCTAATTTTTGACTCTTTATTTCTTCATTTTTCAATCTTCGTTTTTTATTTATCCATTTTTTGCTTTCAAGTGCGCCAACAGCATGTTTGCATGTTATATTATTTACCGTCAATATGAATTGAATAAAATATTTACCTTATTTTATAGCCAAAGCAAAAGAAAAGAATCCGAAGGCTAGTCGGCTTAGAAACGAAGAGTGGACTATTCAGACAGGAAACAACTAAGTGTAGTTCTTATTTGGTGACATGTTAAATGTATGTAAGGTACTCGAGAGTCAAGAAGGTTAGTATCATTAAGGATATTCTAGCCTCCTTGACCCTAAATCACTCTCAGCTTACGCGGTGTAAACTATTGTTCAATTCCACTGTTATTAATTTCATTTTCACGAATGCTAATTGGAATGCAATTTGTGTAAGTTATTTCTTTCGATAATATACGGTGTAGACCTACCACAATCAGGCCCTAATTTTTTAATTTTAAGTGATAGCAGCTATAAAGAAAACAGAAGGTAAATATTCTGCCAAAATGTATTCTCTTTCATGTAAATCTGTCTTCGTTGTATGTAAGTAAACTGCATGGACGACTAGAAACTCACAGTACGATGAGAGATTACGCATAGAGAAAACAATCACTCATTCAGAAGGGTGTTTAAACCGAGGAACAAAATTAATGAAATAAAATCAATACAATAAAATTGAGAATAAATGTATGAAGCTGAATGTTTCGCCTAGTTTGATGAAATTTCCAGAACTATGTTATTTCAAATATCTCAATTGGTATTGCCTATTGGATAAAAAATCAAAATTTAAATCGATAATTCATTACGAAATATGTGATCGTGTGGAGCTTATTTATACATTTCTTGTAGAGGACTGAGGAAACTATGAATCAATGTATTATATTTATTATTTAACATATTTAATAACCTTATTATTGTATTAGTTGGTAGTCATAGATTATATTTTATGCCATAGAGATTAAAAAGAGAAGATACAATTATTAAATGAAAAACTGTGAAAAAATAAGTTCGATAATCCGCGTAAATTTTGGCACTCCTATTAATCATTTTAAAAATCATTCTTATTCTCAAATCTGTGTAGTTTTCAAATTTAAAAATTGGCCCATGTTTTTACTGTTTTTTAACTTTAATAAGCTTTTTACTAGCTCTTAGTAACTATATTTTATATTTCTTGGCCGGGCAGTATTTTCGTACCCAACTAAATGGCTCGTTTTGGTTGAAACTGGGAAGTCTTTTGTTAAGACCATAAAAAAATGAATAATTTTATGATGAAGTTTTTTTCTATCATTTTCATAGCATAATATACTGTTGAATACTTTTAACAAGACTTTATTTATATGAGTTTCTTAAACTCTTGTAACACTTATAAATATATCGTGTACACAGATAAGTGCAGTATGAAGTAACCTAAAAAATATGATTTAATTACTATAAGATCAGACTCAATTTTATGTCCTTATGTAAGTCTTATATAATAATGTGAATCTTACAAATGTTACACATGTTATGGTGTGTACATGTAGAAGTAAAAGATGAATAATTAATCGAAATACATCATTGTTGCAAATTACAATGATATTTTATACATATGATAATACATATGGTACCTACTGGGTTACTATTGTGGAGGTGTGACTAATACACTACAGTGGCTACACAATAGATACATCAAGGGTCTATGGTTGTTACTGACCAACAATGTTATACAATGGAAGATGTACGCGGCTGATTAAATGTTTTTGTTTATACTCCTTATTATCATAATTACATGCATTCGATTGTTAACAGTTTGTTGTGATTAGTTAGTTAGACAAGTAATTAGTAATTAGGACTTCCAAGGACTTTCTGCTAAAGAAATGCAAATTCTGTAAGGAATATTATCAGGTCAAGGTATTCTGAACACCAATTTATGATTATTTTTGTTTGTAATTAAAAAAAAGACGCCAACGATTTCATAATTAAAAAAAAAGGTTGACAATTTTATTTCTCGCGCTTCACTATTCATCGTTGTATGTCGAAATACACCCATAAAGTTTTTTGTTTCTAAATTTTGTATGCCATTATGATCTTATGCTACCGTGTGATTTATTTTAATCGCTAACGTTGTTTGTTGGTTATATTGCATTGGGATTGTATAAACTGTATGTCAATGACACTAATAAATATCCATTTATTATCGCAATAATATGATCTCATGGCAACGCGTTTATAAACTAGGTGCTGTTTATTACTGCTAGGGGGAACGTCACCAAAATTATTCAAAAAATTCTGTCTTCGTAAAGAAAACAAACCTATAAATAGCGTTAACGAAGTATTCAAATTCACTACACCCTTAACCAAATTAATGTTTTAAGTTTCAAGCAGAGAAGTTCAAGGTAAATTGAAATTTACCTGTCAACATTCTATCAAGGTTCTTAATAGGACATGACTGCCATTGCCAAGGCTAATGATTGTCTGCATCATTAAATAACAGCGTGGTAATTATTTTCTCCACATATTTTTATTAACTATCACTTATTAAATCCGTGTCTATATATTATATCCTTTTGGTTTCCCATGGCAAAGTGTGAAGCACAGAAACAAAAGAACAGATCATTATCCATAATAGCATGCCTTCCGAATCACTTTTCATTGGTCAAATTCACATCATATTCCTTATAATTTGAACGGTTTTCACTACAAATTTGTAAAATCTTTAAACATCCGCCTAGCAACGTTCCTGAATGAAATGGTACTAATTGGTAGCCTGGATCAGCGAAGCGAGCTGTGTGCACTCCATTCATTCTACACGTAGATTATATATTTTCGTTCAATCGTTCTAGTGGGAGTATTTCTTATATCTCTTCAACGTGACATTTTTATGTGAGGGAAATAGCTCGTTTGTCAGGTTTCCATATAACAACTGATAAGGATCAAACTGATCTGGGGATGAAACTGATCGGGTCAAACAGAGTAATCTGAATAATTGATCTTTTGTTCAACGACCCCACCAACAGCAAGGTTAATTGGGGGTATGAAACTATATCAAGTGATGATGAGTGGAAGGACGTTCACAACACTCGTGCCTTATGCGAAATTCAAACCCACACCCAATGGTGTCTTCAGTTACTAAAGCGACGCTGAGCTACGCAGGGCGGCAGGCTTTTGTCAAGAAACAAATGAGACAACAGACAATTGTGACTGCATACTCGTTATACTAGAGCAAAATAACGAACTGGTGGACTATTAAAGGTTATGATTGGACTTATCAATTGGTGATGAGAATTGGTATCCACCTTTTTTAGTAAGATAATGAGTGAAAACATTTGACAGAACCCTTTACTCATTACGAAGTTATGATGGTCTTTGTCTGAAATTGAAAGTGCTTTGAGACTGAAGATGCAGGATTGAAGAACACAATTTGGGGACATCACATTGTTGTCCATTTATTACAACAATGTGTGAATTACTTGAAAAAGGTCATAGTAGACTTTTAGGGGCCTAAAAGGACTAAAAGACCATATAACAATTCAACTTCTTATACGGCAAAGACAGTATGGACCTATAATCCTCAGTACGACTTGTACGAGTTGTTACGAAGTAATATGAATAGACCTATATGTGAAGTTCTCTACATGTGAACGAGACAAAACCTCTCATGTACAATTTGGTCGTATTGCCGTTCAATTTGACTCTAGTGCTTTTGACTTTCAAGTCTGGATGTTTTAGATATTTTAAAATTCATAGACTTGTCATTGCCCTAATAATATTCTTCGAAAGAGACATATTTCATCATTTGAAATTATTGAAAGGTAAAATAAGGGAGCTAGAGAAAAATTAGTATTCAATATTAAATAAACAAGTTGTATTTTTGTGAAATTTTTTTATTCAGTCATGTGGAATTTTAAAATTCAAAATACGCAGAGATTGTCCGAAAAATTCCTTGTTAAAAGGTGGGAAAATTGTCATATTGATTAATTTATAACTTGAAAATCTAGACAGGCATTTTTTATTTCAGTTCTGTTCAATTTAATACATTGTCTGGAGTTGTCTGGAAAAAATGTATCAAAAAATAATTTTTCATGGAAAAATCATTTTAATTTGCTTCAGATGAGCCTTGAGATAATGCATACATGATACATCCCATGCTGAGACTGTTCTGAATGTTGACATGGAAAACCTTTTCCTAGTATAATCAATCAAACCCGATTGTCTTTTATTACACCCACAAAAACTCTTTCCCATGTTCATTTAACTTTTGATTACATAACAGAAAAAATTGAGAATGGATCATCTATTATAAATATCACGGGGCAAACAAAACAACAACAAAAACATTTCCTAGACGGAAAGTATTTATCTTAAAATTCAGAGACGTTACTTGCACACAATATAATGATGCTCGAAACAGATCTCGATGTTACGGTTATTTTTGTTGAACTTATTGGGAGAAGATGAAGATGATGGGTTCGAGCTTTTAATTTGTGATTACAGATTTTCTTGCTTTAACGTTAGTATATTATAATTGATCAATTGATTGATTTTTTACTATATTAATTGATTATTTGATCACCATTGTGATGCTTATAAAATTGCAAAATTCAAAATTGACTCGACTACATAAATTTCTTTGCTCCATGTTACCTCGTGTATCCAAAGTTTATACCAATAATACGTATGATGGCTTGTAGTGGTACTTTAATTTAAACTACTCAGGTGTAAAAATAGAAAAATAAAGAAACTGAAGCAAATGTGTGTATTTTCATTGATGCTACATTCAAAACTTACCTTTTTTTCGTTTAGTATTATCTATTATCAATTTTAGATACAAAAATAGTAAGCGGTCAACAATAACTGTGAAACTATTCATTCACATACCCTTGCGGACATATAAAATTATCTCAGCCTAAATTGACCACTAGTGATAGGCGTGGCTAATCGCCAAAGCCACCTGGATCTATACGTCATGTGGGAATTTAGAGATACTCTGATAGGTCAATGTGAAATTACCCACATAACAAAGCCCATTTGATTGGATGTTCTGTTTTGTGACTTTTATGGGCGGATCAATCACTAGTCGTCAGAATTGAAGTTTTTGTAAAATGTACGTATTTTCATTGCTGTTTTTTTTTTTTTAAAGTCATATTACATTTCTGTTAGAATACATTTTACTGTAGATTGATCGACTACTTTAGGTGACAACGTGTGAATTATTCAAATATGATGAATCAATCCAAGACTTTTTCACGTAAATAACCATGAAAAGACATGCGCCATGAGTATACTTTGGATAACATGTTTTTAGTGTATAAATGCCAGTTCTTTATTGCATCAAGTTGCAATTTACATTTTTCTATCCCATAATTATTTCACTATATTGTCCACGAACATGCTTTCATCCATGCATAACAATATCGTTGCATTTATTGAATGTTCTTATATTCTCACATTTATAAATTTCTTGCTGAAGTCATATAAAAGTAATAAATAATGTATTTCTTTAATTAAAGTTACAACCTTATTTTCATTTTCATTATCCTTCATTGCATAACGCGGCGCACTTTATTAATTATAGGGTTTAGAGTGAAAAACGAAAGTTTATAAGCTTTTATGCTTGAAGTTATACTCTATACATCTGATATAATGGAGCCATCGGTTGTTTTATTTTCTGTGGTTGAATTAAATTTAGGTTTATAACTGAATAATAAATATTATCATGGAATGATATTAATCATTATTATTGGTTCATGCAGAAGGCCTAACCGCTTAGCATCGCTCACAGCTGGCTGCTCTCTTTTCGTTCGGAACATATAAGGAACACGTTATAAGCCCAAGAGCACGTGTTATGTTACGTATGTAACACGTTACTGGTAATTGGTTGCCGTCTATTTGTTACGTCGTTTTTAGTCAAATAGGCTGAAGTTGCGACATTTCGCGTGAGGGAACAATTACACGAAAAATGTCCATTTTTTCGAGAAAAACGGTTTTCATGGACCGGTTATTATTTTTATGAGTTAACGATTTTTCATTTCAATCTCGATTTACTCGAATGAATGGTCAAACCCTTCAAGTCGTTAAAAGTGACAAATCAATTAGTTTTTGACCTGTGAAGCACCCGGGTTGTGGGATTTCACTTCGCTCAACCAATTTGGTGAAGCCATTTGCGTTCTTGGAAGTGATTATGAACATTTTGATAAGCGACGATATTCTGGAGTTATGAGAATGTTCCTGAATCCATAAAGAGAACTTTATATTTTCTTCCATGCAAGACAATATTTTATCATCTGTTCTATTTATTGATCAAGCTTGAGTTTTTTTTATGTAATCTTGGGCTTGATGTTTTTGCCAAATGGAGTTTTATTTATATAGCATATAGCTTGCAGTTACACATCATACTAATTTCACATTACACTGACACACTTTATGTACATATATAGACATACATACATATATACATATACATACATATATAATGTGTAATAATGTTCAATTGTTTCACATAGTAGAGAAATGTGCATATCTTTATGAGTAATGAACAGAAGAATATTATATAGATTTGTATACTTACATTTCCAAGTAATTTTACCGACCCAAAATTTTTGTTCATTTAACAAGGATTAAAAATAATTAATATGTTGAACTGAAAAAAATTCAACCATTTCAACTCAAGTGAGAGGATACCAGGAACAACTCTTTAGTCACTGCGAAATTAGCTGCCACCTACTTGAATTATATCTACATAAGCTATCATTTCTTCTATATTTAAAATGTCACGGCTATTCTAATCTTTGTATAAAACTATACATTAAACTTGTTTTTCAATCTATATTCTCACATGTCTCCAAACCTATTTTAGAAGACATACTATTAGTTTAATGTTAGAATGGTTTAGTGCCTCGTTAATGACATAAAATATTATTTTATAGTATAGATATAATTCAACATTTAATAATTGCAATAAATGTAAATATCATCCCACATTTAGTGAAGACATGCAAAGATTTGATTCATCTTACCTGAAGGCTATATTCTGTCCAGCCTTCCACTAAAAGATGGTGGTATGTAATCGGTGTAATTGCGTACTTGATGCTTGGTATGACCCCCTAAACTTCAATCATTCGAACATTGGAATACAAGAAAAGAATAGTCGAGATTGAAATTAAAAAATATCAAACATACAATTAAATATCAAACTTGACATTAGGTTTTTTCATAGGATTTGATTGGATGTAATACAACTTTCGATTTGGCTATGTCAAATTTTTTAGTGCTCCTACATTTTAGTAGATCGATTGTAGTTTGTGATTATTATCATATGATATCCATTATCAACCGGACATTCTCAATATGGCGTGGGATCCAAGTCCCACCGAATGTATGGATTTTTGTAAATAGCATTTATCTATCATTCTTATCATCAGTGTTGAATCCGTCGTAATTGCCCGCCCCGAGATGAACACACCACTATTTTTGAGAAACTATTTCAGTTTTCCCTTGCTCCCCCCCCTCCCCCCTCCTCCCTCCGGAAAACACAAAAGCTCCCACGCAACAAAAATCTCTTGATTCAACACTGCTTATCATCATCGTACTGCTAAATAGCCTAGCTCATCAGTCACCAAAAAATCAATAATCATTATCACTTATTATTGAAAACTAGATCTGTAGTTAGGCCTACTCACTGGAGCTACACCTTGGATTTGTATAATTATTCTGAGTCTAGCCTCACTCGCTTAGCTCCAATACATAAATTATCTATACTGCCTTGTATATACTATCAACGCAACAGGGAAATGGGATTCACTTGATGGTCCATAACAAATCCATCGCTACCATTTTAAATTACCATAACGTTAAAACATCCCGATGATTAAATAATTTCAGCTCAGCCTTGGTATGTCGTTAGTTATGACCCTGTTCAAAACTCGTCCAAAATCTTGAATTTGAACCTGTGTGTTGCCCCCTGGTTCCGAAACGATAAATTATTATCGACGTTCCTCGCCAAAATAAAATATTCAGGTTACGGTCGGTAGTCGGTTTGATTGTCAAATCAGTTCAACGGTTGTTTGTTGTGTCATTAGAACATCTCATCGCCAGCACGACTGAAGATAATCTACAAAGCTAGCAAGGTCGAACACCTCGGTGCAAACGATGCCAAGGAGACTAGTGACGACGAAAACGATCGAACAGCATCCCCCAAAACCGCGAATATCTTGACAGCCTTGTGTACTGAACGAGAACAATTTTATTCTCACATCGGTCGGACTAATTATATGATATGAACTTGTATCACACATGATTTATCTTACAATTCATACCTATGTCTGTACATATATTCACGAAAGAAGGTCGTCTACTAATTGAATAATTATACTAACTTCTCTAAGTGAAGAGTTGATTTTGAAAATTAAGCGTATTTGAAAGATTAAGTTGCGTTTCCAATTGTAAATCTCGACAAGAAATGATTACAATTAAGAAAAAAGATATAGAGAATAACGGAGATATTTGTGTTTGTTATATTATTATACAACCTTTTTCTTTCGTGGATAGGCTATACTAGCTACCTATAGGAACTATCTGAGAGATCTATAATCCGAGATACTCCAATATTCTTTCTATTTTCAGATGAATGATGATTCCTTAATATTTCAACTCAAAATTTAATTCCAAATTTCCAACTATATAAGTACCGTATGCACTAAATATAATCTACCAATTTACAGGGTGACATATTTTCTAGAAAATTGGCTTTTGACCTAAGACCTATATAAAAACGCAACATATGGGTTTTGTAGGATGAAGCGGTGGCAATATTTATATGAAAAATAATGATTAATGAAAGCTACAGACACCTAGACTTCAAAACTATCATGTCACTGCGTTCCTGTTCTATCTATGCTCATTATAATCGGCGAACGATTCAACTAGCTTTAATTGTTGCAAAAGTATTAAATTCATTGATCTAAAAAGCATCACATTATTTATATTGTTTTCTTTCAAACGGCTACTTTGATTATTGTAAAACTTCGAAATAATGTGTATCATTCATGAATCATGTGACTGAAGTTCGTGAGAACTTGCGTTCATTCAGATGAAACATTTCTTGCAATTTTTCCCCTCTTGATTATTCTTATGAGAATTTTCCAAATTTCGAAACATTTCTTCTCAAAAAGGGTTCATTCGATTGCACCTCAAAACTACACAGTATCGAGTCAGATGATTACATAATTTATGTGCATGCCCAATTTATGTGCATGCCAAGTTTCATCAAAAGTTGTGCTTCCGTTTGACCTGTGGAGCGCGCACAGAAAAAAACCCGAAAAAACACATTCGCTTTTTCAAAACACCAGCACGGTAAAATTGAGTCCTCGTTTGGCTCATCCATAAATTGGGTATGCACGTATTATTGGATAAGCGAAACAAATACTAAATTTTTCCGTTCTTGAAACAACCAAAGTCTTTTTTTTTCGTGCTCCACAGGTTGAACGAAAGCACACATTTTGATGAAATTTGGCATGCACATATTTCATCATCCAATTCAATACTGTGTAGTTTTGAGGCGTACTCAATCGATTACACCACTTTTGAGGAAAACCAATTTGAATTCTGAAAATTCAATAGGAATAACCCAAAGAAGAAACTTTGGAAAAAATATCTTCTCCTAATAGGCCTTATATTCAAATTTCTACAGAATTTGAGCAAAAATATGTTATACATCATTCGAAATGTACATAATTCGTGTCAGCCGTTTTGAAGAAAAAATGCATAATGTAATTAACTAATTATGCAAAAATTATTATTATTATCACAATATTGATTGTTTACGTCAATCGAAGAGCTATTGAGGATAGTAACAGATTGAACCAATAAATTTGTCAAACGATTAAAATATGCAATGAATGAAATAGGAAGGCTGACACATAATAGTTTTCAAATCGTGATATTTGTATAGCTTTCCATTGCATTTCATATAAATGTGCTTCCAGCTCATTCTACAACGCATTTGTTGCATTTTCCCAGGAATAATGGGCCTATAAAGGCCCTAGAGCATTTTCAGTGATTTTTCAGTGTCCGACAGGTTTCAACTTAACAATAATTTCCATTGGGACTAGGGTCTATGTGTTTCCACTTTCCATCAGAATCAATTTTTCATTCTCTACATACTGCGTACTATTGCAGGCTTGTAGCCCAAGTGATGTCATCATTTGCAGAAAAAATAAATGTTCAATCTTTTTTAGAGCAGAAAATATCACTGTTGGCCAAGGATCCAATAATCCTGAAAGGTGGCAGTTGAAAGGTGGATTTGGGACCTTAACAACATGTCAACGTGCTAATAAATATCTAATCGATCGTATATGACAACTTGAATTTTAATTAATTCCTCATACGTATACGTACGTACTACCCTCGTACGTATCCACAGAAAAAAAGGTAGACTATACCGAAAAACAAACTCAAATACGACTGCTAAAATTGCATAGCTGTGGCATTTTCAGGTTATCATGATTTTCCATGAAACACAACTCCATTTTTCGAAAGAGTTACATCCGTCAAGTTACAGCGAGATGATGTAATTACCGAAGTTTTTATAGTTATTTAGTTAGTAGACGACCTTCTTCATTCGTGGATAGAAGAGGGAAATAACTATATAGTATATGGCGAGAAGTATCATATCTTGAGCTATCCCTGTTGATTTTATCTAGAGAAACATAGATTGAATAGTTATTTTCGACTATTTTTCATCACGGATATTCAAATTACGCTTTCTCTCAAATCAACATAAAAAACGTGACACAATGCCCAATTATAAGGCTGAAAATGATTGGATGACACAATAGGATCGTTTGGACAGGGCATTAAGAAAGTGACCTTACCACTGAAATTCAGCAAAAACTGATAAGATTAGCGCAGTAATTACTACGTTATTGTATTGTATTAGGTAATTCAGGATTGCATTTCTTTTTTAATTTCTATTGTCAAAAGTTTCACAATTATTGGAAAAGCTATTTTCGCGAAAATGTTTGGTTGAGAACATAGAGAACTTCAGTTTATATTTCAGACAAGGCAGAGAAAACCTGTTAGTCTGCGAGCCAGTTTTACAAACTCTTAGTCAAGTATTAATAAGATAACTATTAGTCAAGGTACAAAAATGGCATATGTAACCAAGGGTGATAGCAAGTTAATCTGCTAATTATCGCTTGACCCACCAACAGTTCATAAAACTAAATCTTATTGGAAAATGTTGAATTATGTTCATACACTAGTTGAAATCTAATAACTCACTTTGACTGTTTTGTGATAAAATGTTTACAAACATGATGAATAACTACATCATAAATTATTAGAAATCAACCATTTCAATTTCTCTTGTCTCTTACACATATTGACGTTTACAAAAATAAGAAGCCAACTAAATTAGTCAAAAGACCGAAAAGAGCATAGAATAATACATATTAAAAAATTAAAGCATGCATGCAATTAAAGCATGCAACGCTAAAGCTCAATCTCCCCCCCCCCCCCCCCCAGTAACAAGTCTGAAAAATTAAATTAAAAATTAAACTGCCAACAGTTGCATACCTGAAAGTTGCTTCCTTGGTTGCAGTCAGTATCAATGTAGCATATCCAAGTGTGTGGGTGGCTACCATTTTTATTTCACGTAATTATTCTGACATTACCTATGCTCATTTATTTATAATAGCGTTCAACAACCCCAACAGCAGTTAGGTTTGATAGGGGTAGAAATGAGCAGGTGATAAAGAAACTATTCAATGATTGATAAGTGAAAGGATGTTTACAAAAACCTATGCCTTATGAGGGACTCGAACCCATGCGGAACATGACTTCAATTTCTAAAACGGTGGCTTTTTTTGCATGCAAATGGTATTCATTGCATTATACTTTTGTTTTTCAAATTACTCTTCATCATGATCATATTTTAGCCATGAATTAATCGATTATTGTTTCTTCTTCAACATTGAAAGTTGATACAGGATTATTGTTTCCCAATTAAGGCTCAAGATGAATGAAAGATAGTTTGGACAGGGCACAAGAAGCATCTTATCACAAATTATCATAATACATATAAAAAATAATTTCACTTGTTGACATGGAACCCTACCTAGCAGCCTAGCAAGAGGGCAGAAAACAGTAGATCATCAAAGTAGGCTACTCTCAAGAACTGATGATATTGAATTTGCTCCAAAATATTCACAAGGCAATCAACTATCAAGGTGAGTCACAATAATGCAAAAAAATATATAATGAAAACTTTCGTAGCTACACGTCTTATTTGAAAAGACGTAAAACAATTATAACCAGACTACATTGTTTACACCAATACAAAATGTATAACATAATTGAAGAAACCCTAACAAGTCAGGTGTTTTCAATTATCTTCCAGCAAATACTGAAGAAAATGCATTACTTCAGAACCCACGGCCAACATGTGCAACAAATAACAGAATAAAAGACAAACACGTGCTATAACTGCATTATGTATCTTGTTTCCTGATTTAAGGTAAAAGCTGTACTCATGTAGTAATACTCCTGAAAATTGAAGTCCTATATAATCAGTGAATGGGAACAAAGCAAAGAGGATATATATATCGATTTAGACACAAAGAAAATTCAAATCGAACTCTTTTCATTTTATTATTCTGGAATGTGAATTGAATAAAACATACTTTCAGTTTTTGAAATAACATGCCCTGATATAATACACACACAATTCAGATATCAACTTCAACACTGTTTTTCTACGATCTTGAACGCGATTTCCGCCTTCTCTCTTTCCTGTGTAAGCTTCTACTACTGCTATTTCTGACACTTCGACTACTCCTTTCGCCACTCTCCCTAGAACTTCTTTTCCTCGAATTGCTTCGTACTCCATCCCTCTTACTGGTATCCGTGTCTCGATTTGATCTAGAAGAACATCTTTCTCTACCACCATTTGATTTACCACCTTGAAAGGGAGGTGGAGACTCGGACCACCGCCAGTGAACCCTCTCTTCTTGCCTTTGACTTGACCTTGAATGTCTGTCAGAGGGGCTGTTAAACGAACATGCTGACGGCGAGCGAGCATTACGTTGAGGTTGAGATCTGAATTCCGGTAGATCACGGTTGGCTTTATGAAATCTATTGCCTGGATTACGGAAAACGTGAAGAAAATTGCAATTTCTCCCTTTGGGACATCGGTTCTTGAAAAACATACCTGGAAAAAATAATATGAATTACCAGTAATACACTTTTGGAATGAAAATCTCTTACATTCCCAGTTATGATTTAATGAACTCAATTCAATAATGTACTGGTACGGTATCTTACAGTGGACTTGGATTTCTTAGTAGGCTTATGTTTACAAAACCTACTAAGAAGAATTGTGAATTCAATAGATTTATTTGACTACGAAAAAAAATCAAATTTTTCGAGGAATAAATATTGAGGTTTTACGGTGCTGAACAGCGCGTCTACTTCATGGTTATATTGTGTCGAACATTCTTTGAAAGGCATACCATAGTCACTCATAATGTTCCAATAAATTATCTACATATCCCATATCCAATCTATAGATATGGCGATTGTTATGTGATTAGAAGTAGAATTGAAGTGAGTGATGAAGTGACTAGAAGTCATAGCTGGATCTCATCCATCTTCAAAATTATACTATTTAGAAGCACTGTCAGTTATTGTAAATTTCAGTGGTAAAGATTTTTTTCCCCTTCTTTACATAATACAGTTTTTGAATATCATCTAACAATAACAATACTTGGAAAATATATGGTTCTATAGGTCTATTTTATGATTCTAGAAATTTTTCAATAGTGTAGAAAACGTTGCTTAATAGATCATTCTTAAGGTTAGATTTAAATACAGATATGCTTGCAGATTATTATATATATATCTCAGGAAGATGATTAGATATTTTGATGCAAGCAATGTTACGTGTTTACTGCAATTGTTTTTGCCTCCCAGTACATTCAACGATATATTATTTTTTGTTCCTGTGTTATGTGTATATACAATGGAGTTAAGTGGTGGTTTTCCATAACTAGGCCTACATTAGTAATAATACTGAGTACAGATACAAAGATGTGACGGTCATAATTTTCAACTCTTCAAAATAATCTGTGCAGCTTTCATTATTTCTTAAGACTATAATATATCTCACAGCTTTCTTTCGAAGTTTAGATATTCAGTTGAGATTCAATCATAGCAATAACCATTTTACATTCACCTACACACAATATCATAAGACTCTCAGGCTATTGTAAAATTAACAATATTGTTGTATATTTTACAATATAGTTCTCTGGGGTACGCCTACCTACTAGAAGATCTGCACATTTAAACATCAACTTTCGAAACCAATGCGTAAATATATGTAGACCACATACAAAATTCCCCCCAGAAATGAAAATACAAAAGTAATGAGAATGACCAAACCACTCATCACTCTCTACCCTACTGTGACCAAGGCAATAGCCGAAACGTCGAAACCTCGTGTAACTTTCATCTCTATGTGTTCTATCAATGGGCTCTCCACTATGAGTAGGCCTTTCTCTACTCATAAACCTCGGTAAGCTGCTGTTCTTTCTTTCCCTTTCACCCAATTCATATATTCAGCCTCAGGCTTTTTCCCTATACACACCAAACCACAGATCAAGTGATCTACAGCAATTAATGAATGGAAACATTATGAGGATGCAAGGCAGCACTACTATAAGACACGATAGTCACAATATAGGGGTATCAAGTTACGAGGAGATGATTGAGGGATGTCAGAAGATAATAGTGGCCATTAAAATTGCAAAGAAAAAACTAATTAGGATGAATTTTGATGATACTTAATGAGATTATTTTTAGTCTTTCAGTCAAAAAGTAATAATAGTAATAATACTACCTGGCTCTATTATTTTACTACACTGTATAATTTTTTGTTCAACTACTCATTTTTGTTCGTTGTAAAGTTTCGGTTTCTTATTTTTAATACTGTATTATAATAAAAATTCTATCACCAGTATGTAAAATTGTTTGTATCAGAACTGAGAAAAGAATAATTTAATGTAAAAGTTACAAGTGAAAACAAAGGAATATGATCACATCTATTATATTTGTACCTTTATGCATGCTGAGCACAACTGCTGGCCTACATTCCTTTAACATTCCCTCTGAAGAATTGATGCTAGCTGTATGAATTAAAATCTGTTGCCTGCCTAGTACGTACTGGTATTATCTCATTAGACCTACTGATGATACTAATATTGTGTTAGCTCTAAAAGTTTGAAATATTGCTACGATACTACGAAATGTAGAAAATTTGTCACGACACAAACAACCTTCAGTGGTTATTACAAGAAGACACAACTAGGATATACTAATCGTTAAATATTAATCATTTTCCATTATTAACATGATATACAATTGAAATGCTCATTACTTTCCAGAGCTAATAGAATGTCAATTCACCAGTGTTCCTGAAAATTGGTATTATGCATTATTTGGTTATTGTGACCAAATGTCACAATAACGACATATCAAAGGCTTATAACAGACAACACTTATGCTTGTTCTGAATTTATCAAAAAAGTATATCTTTTGACTGTAATTATGTAGTAATCATTAGATTTTCATGCAAAAGACTAAACACAGCTAGACCTAACTGTAGATAATCCCATCGTACAAACAGGAACGAAAAAGTTCAGCTTCATTGGGAAGAGTTAGCCCATTCTACAATGCACAATGCAGGAAACTGCAATTATCCACAATACCTCTTATTCTGGTGCATTGATGCTTGATTATACAAATACCGCACTTAAAGAGATTGAAACTCTCAATTTTTGCCAAAGGCCTACTCACCATATTATTAGATAGGCTCAATAAGGCAGAATAGAATAATGTTGGCAGGGCCAGTATGGACTAATGTTTGTTTTTAATTTTAGCAATTGACGACTAGTGACTGACCCGCCCATAAACGTCACAAAACAGAACATCCAATCAAATGGGCTTTGTTATGTGGGAAATTTCACATTTACCTATCAGAGTATCTCTAAATTCCCACATGAAGTATAGATCAAGGAGGCCCTGGCAATTAGCCACGCCTATCACCAGTGGTCAATTATGCATGAAGATATGCCCTTATTCTTCCATTGATGTCGACCAATTTTTATGGAGACCAAGTTGTTTCACTCAATAAGCTTAAATTTTGATTGTAGGCCTACACTCTAAAAATGTGACTGATAACGTATTGACTACCCACATGTAGCCCTACTGGTATATGTTGCCCACTTACTTTTGTATCAATGGCTTTACTTTTCCTCAGTTAGAGTGACATCCCTGAAATAATTTCTGTTAACCAGTAAGCTGAGCTATGATTTCAAATAGGAGACAGGTGCAGTTCATTCAACACAAAACCTCATAAAACCAAACTGATCAGTGTTACACTTGAGATCAATTGTACTAGGCCTACTAGAAATAAGAATTATTGTGAAAATTAAAATCATTTGTAAGGATACAGTTTGAATAAGGATACAAGCATTAACAATGCACGAACCACATAGAGCTGACTTCCACGAAGAAACACACGTGAACTCCACATTGATTTGCCGTCCGCCATAAAACCGGCCATGAAATTTTTGGTACGCTTTCACAGCATATCTCTCGCTTGAAAACTCGACGTAGACATTGCCTCGTAAATGTGGCTCTCCATTGCAGCATACTTTGAACTGCACAACATCGCCATATTCTTCAAACTCGGGGAGCACATCATTGTAGAATTCTTCAAAGTCATGATAAGTCTCTGAATCTGAGTATTCCAGCATTAAATCTGTATCATATTCACTATCCATTGACTGACTCATTCCAAAGTGTGAGTAGAAAGCTGGTATAAGAAGGACTTTACTGACGCCGGGCCTTACGTGATTCCTGTAAAAAAGGTTAAATTAATCTTGAATAAATAAACATTCCTCAAGGTAAGCTGTTGGCTACTCCGAATATCTAAAGGGTATAACAATACTGCGATTTACATTTGCAAATAGAAGGTTCTGAATTTTCAACATTTTTCAGTGAGAATGCCATATTTTAAATAAATTTTCCATATTCACTACGTATGATTTTTTTAAAGATTGTAAATTCCTCAGGAAAGTCGATACATTCTTGAGTGATGAAGTCGACTACCCCTCACTCAGTGCTTACCGCGGTCGAACGATACTACACATAATTACACGTGAGCCTCATTTCAATCCAGCTCTGCATGCTCAGTTATTAGCTTGCTTAAAATTGAACAGACACAGTACGAGCTAGACGTTTTTGTATTGATGATTCATCTTTTAGAGTAGAGTTTGAGGATGATGAAAAAAATGTGTAATTATTACACTACCGTAGCGTCATTCACATATTTTATCATGCAACACATTGTACGCGGTATATGGGACTTACAACTTGAATGCTGTACCACAAGAACAATCAATAAGATATCAGAAAACTAAATGAAATCAATGGGGTCTACATGGCAAGAAATAGTCTGGTTGAATCTATTTTTGACTATATATTTTATGGGCTATAACTTGGTTCAACAACAAACTACATGTTTTTAGCTCTTTGTGTGAATCACTTCCAAGTTGATTTAGAAATTAGCCCCTAAATAAAAAGTTTCAATTAATGTTTCTCAATCAATGTTGTACGTATCTCTGTATTTCTCAAACCATTTATCAATAGTAACAACATACCGGTAGTAAAAACATTCCTAATATAATGATGAATAGGCATAATCAATTAGGCCTATACATATACAAAAAATGCTGGTGTATGTAATGTACACCTATAAATATGTTTTGCTACAATTGCATGTTCTATGTTAGATTCAGTCTTACATCGCTAAATCTTTGATAACAGCTAAACCCTTCGGTTTAGTCTGAATTGATAATTCCCAAAATGACTGCACTTGCAAAACAATCTGATTCTACGTGTTAATGTTCGTAATCAATTACTTTGCAATACGACAGGGCCTTACATATTTTAATGTTGCTTACCGTGAACAACGATCCCCAAATCTACAAGCACCAGTTTTTGAAAAGAATGGACACGGTGGTTTTCCTGGATTAGTTTCATTTGAAGTTGTAACAGAAACTGGCAGTTCTCCACCTTTCGTGATAAAATCATCAATTTGTTTCATGAGTTCTTCCTGTTTACGTATCTTTTCCTCGTGAACCTTTCTTTTTTCATCTTCAATCAATTTCAGTTTTGATTGCTCCGCTTCCCACTCTACACGAATAAGTTTTTCCTGGTTGACCCTCTCCTGCCGAGCAAGCGCTTGTCTTTCTATTCGTGTAATATGTTGTTGTCGAGCTGTTTCTTCATTTTGCAGCCACTGTCGATGCCGTATAACTTGCTGACGTGCTTCTTCCTCAAGTTGAAATACTTCTAGGGCATCCTGTTCAGCAATTAAAGCTTGATAGCGTGGTGACTGTTCTTGGAGTTCTTGCACTTTTTCACTTTTTGCATCCCTATCTTGAGCTTTTATCTGTCTTATGCGCTTCCTTCTCATTTTTTTAGCCTCTTTACGCCAAATTTTGTGTCTAAAAATAAAAATATAGCATTACCCAAAAATATTTTTTATACATTAAAAGAACAGTATGGTACCGATAACGTAGTAATACATTCATTACAAATGACGGTGAATAATAGTTTTAAAGCGCATTAACAGCAAGGTTATTGTGCCAGAGAACAAAACAGCCTTGATTGTAAGGATATTAGCCTGGTCTACCTGT
Source organism: Brachyptera risi (assembly GCA_964007535.1). Classification (NCBI taxonomy): domain Eukaryota; kingdom Metazoa; phylum Arthropoda; class Insecta; order Plecoptera; family Taeniopterygidae; genus Brachyptera; species Brachyptera risi. The sequence goes on from OZ023328.1 coordinate 23,322,143, forward strand.
GCTCAGTGATTGCGCTACATATGACTGCAAACACCATCCATTCATTTGTTTGTGTAACCTGTCCAACCTTAAAATTCACTGAAAAAGTCTTGTGCCATAGATACGTGTTTCCAAAATAAATGTAGAAATGGCAGCTTATAGCATAGATAATCGAGCTAGTTGTGCTTATTGTTATAGCTGAACATATACAAAACAAAATGAAATGAGGCTTATTGACTATCAGTAAACCGTACCGACTTGGCTCTACTCTGCTTTGTTTCTAAAGCTGGATTTCCATGCCCGCGATCTTCATGTCGCTCGATACTACGTCGCGCGTCATGGCAGCTCAAAGTCGCGAGATTTTCCTTCACTGACCAATCAGGGACAAGTCGCGTATTGCGTCACGAAAGTTAAGGTTCGCTCAACATTCGAGCGCACCGCCATGACGCGCGACATGGCATCGAGCGATATGAGAATCGTGGACATGGAAATCCAGCTTTCGGTATAAATGTACAAATATCCCATTTATTTTTAATTCTGTACATTTGCCTAATCACAGTCGTATAGTACTAAATTTCAGTCTATAGGCTATGGAATACAGATATTATCGGCTTTCTCGAAGTTTCTTCTTGCAGTGTCTTGGGTTATTACTTGTCGATCGTGATGACAGTTCGGTAGAGGTAAAGAACATCAAACAAGATTGTAATGGGAATATTTTTGGGGAAATAACATTTTCTAGGAGGTTTTTGTGAATTATTAAAAGAGAAAAGTGATAGCTAGAGTAGGTATTCTGGGGATTTCTTGGTATTTTCTCACTATTGGAACACAGGATTTGAGATTTCGACATAAGACTCCGCCATTGTTGTGGAGCGATGTTGCCATTTCAATTCAGTCAAACCCTCACCTCCCTAACCTAACAAATACGAGGGAATCTAGAAAACGTTGCCTTCAAGATGCTGCTGCGCAAAAGGCATGCGTAATAGCCGTCAACCGTGTTTATATGTTTTCATACCAACAATTTCATCAGCCACACCTCTGGTCTGGATGTGCGTCATTGGACTGCAGATGCAAAGGTCAAGCAAGGCTACTACAAACTCAATGGTTATGCCATTGAATTGGTGACTTTTTTCAACTTGAAAAATCAATGGCTATGGTGAAAGGAGTTTTAGCAACCAATGTTGGAAATCATCTTAATGCACTTTTTCGCTGGTCTAACTCGTTTTCAATTGTTTGAAATCTGTTGACAAGATGGAGTGGAGGCGATACTGTCAAGAACTCGCCGTTGAAAAATGGCAGCGTTAACAATTAGAATAGAAGAAATCGATATTCTCAAGTCAAGAAAAATCAGTTAAAACACACTATATAATAACTACGGTAACACGTATTAACCCATTAGGCCCTACCTATTTACCAACATTGAGTTCTCAAGTTGATTTAATAGTTGCACACTGTTTAATAGTTTACACTGTAAACTCACTGGTACCACTGCCTTGAATGGTTCACCAAATTCCAAGAGAAAACATAATTTTCTCACAAAGCCGTGCTTGATATTCTATAGATATTCTTTGATATACCGGTACCATTATAAATTCAATGCTGGTACTTTGGACAGTAGGCCTACTCGTAACTCAACATCAACATTGAGCTTGTAGTAGGCCCTGTATACTACAAACTCAATGGAATCAGGCTTAAACCTGGGACCCATACGTTCATCAGTGAATGATTTTAAAAACTTGCGGGTTTCCAAGTTCTAGAAGTGCGTAGGTAGCCGCTGCCATAGCCGCTGTACCGCAACATTCTAGAACCTCAAATTACCAAGTTCACATACAAATCAACTTGAGAATCTAACCTATCTTGGGTAAATATGCCGTATGTGTAACCGGTCTATTTTAGGGTTAGGCCTGTGACGTAAGTTTAATGTTTGGTTAGGTAAGGTACGGTTTTGTGTTGTACGGACAACTATGCAATTACACATATCGCATATTTAACCCATCTTGCATTCGCAGATGCAAAAATATTAAACTAGGCTAGATCCGCGCCTGCATCAATGTTACAGCCAAATTTAGGTAACATTTTTCCTTCATTTAATTAATTAACCATTGACTTCACTTAGGCCTAACCTCACTTTTCAAAAGACTCACAAGAACCGTAGAAGTTAGAAGTTATAATAATAAGATTCACTCTCGATGGATGATTGGATCCTCAATTTCTAAATTTACGGAATATTTACCTTCCCATTATCAACTAGGCCTAGTAATAAAACTATACAGAAAACAATTTCAGACATTTATCACAATTTTAAATGCAACAAGTAAGTAGCTTGTGTTGTCGAATCTCGATTCTCGATCCTCTCTACCGTAGGTTATATAAATATCTTTGCTCTCTACTCTCTCGAGTCTCGTGAGGTCGACGATATCGTATTCGATTCAACGTTGAGTCTCGTAGCGTCTCTTGGTATCGATTCACTTGACAAGATGGTCGATCTTACTTTTCGATATTATTCAACTTCTAGTTTACTGGGTGGGAACATAGACCGTGTGAGTACGGTGGGTGTAAATAATTTGTGGCTATTAATAATGACCAGATGATACATTATTTAAGTAGTAATAACGTAATAGTAAATATTTAGTAATTTACGATAGCAACACGCCGCCCGTCTGATCTGCTTTAGCAAATGAAGCCATTTTGGGCGCGGGAGGATTCGAGTCCGCCATAAGGCATGTTTTTTTCCGATTTATGTGCAACATTAGTGTTGAAATTCAGGGAATATTTGATTTTACTCGAAGAATTTTTTTTTTAATTTGCTCTCCTTGATTATTCTTGTGGGAGATTTCAAAAATTTCGAAATGGTTTTTCTCAAAAGTAGACCGATTGCGTCTCAAGAGGCTACTTTACATCTCACAATCCACGAGTAAAACCTGCAGGGAACGAACAAAACAGGACAAAAAGAGTCAATACAGGCCTTTAGCTCCCAACATATGGTGGGTAAACGGTAGGACCAATCAGTCTAATTCTTTTTGCAATAAAACAACAATGAGTTCACTACGTTCGCCTCTACGTTCACTAAAAATCATATTTTTCTATTAAATTACTCTGAAAAAATCGTGAAAACAATGAAAAACAGGTAGAAACATGTTGATTTTTGACAATTATATTGAAAAGGTTGAAAACATACCACGAACCAAAGCTCTTCGTACGAACACGTATTGAATACTAGTGATCATCTAACCGAAAACTGTAAGTCAATACGATGATTGGTTTTCCGTTGCTAACTTGGGCGTCTGCAATCAAGCCGGTAGGCAAGATGTAAAAAGGCCTCTTAAAACTATACAGTATCGCGTTGGATGATGACACAATCTGAATGCCAGGTTTCAACTAAATTTATACTTTAGTTTGTCCTGTGGAGCGTAAATAATACACGAGAAAAGTGTTCCTTATTTATTTACTTCAAATTGTTTCATATACTTTATTTATTTTAGTAGTCTTATGAAAAATTCATTCTCTTAGAGGATATTTGACGGAATAAAACACATGGAATAGAATATTCTTGGGTATCAATTAAATATTTCAAATTTCAATAAGAAACAACTGAGATGTGGGCCCAAGTTTAATTTTTTATTAAAAATCATGTCACAGAAAATGTTTTAGTGCGAAATTAAAATTCATATAAAATCTATCATGTCAGTATTAAAGATATTTAGATTTTTATTAGTAACACACTTTATTATTAACACAATGACATTTGTCTTGACAATTAACTATTAGGTACGCATGTTTAACAAAGACCTCTGGCGTGCCACATGCGGTTAAACACATATCTACAACATGGTCAAAATACAAATAAATGTAATGACATAAATGACAATCATATGACAGAATCTACCAAACATTTAACCGCTGATATTTTCACAGGCTATGGGCGGAGTGCGTATGCACTTTGTCTCCTATAGAATTAGTGTGTATAACATCAGTAAGTTTTCTTCAGGATACATTTCAACGTAGCATGATCGACCACTTTATGTGACCGTGGCTGCATAACTCGAGCCACCCTCGGTAGCACGGTCAGCTGAGGCACCGCTTCAGAAACTGAAGTCACCGTTGGGCGTGGGTTCGACCGTTCGAGTCGCGCATAAGGCATGGGTCTTGGAAAACGTCCCTTCACTTATCATCACTTCATAATTTCATTATCATCTCCTCATTCGTACCCCCATATAACCTAGCTGATGGTGGGGTCGTTAAGCAAACAATAATCATCATAACTCGATTGTGCCATAGAGAAGGATTGTACCCACTCCATATACAATAGAAGCTGACTGAGACAGACTGGTTGGGTAATCATTATATATAATTGTTTTGCTTTTTATGCCATCCATATAGTGACAGCGAGTTGTGAAATTGATTACAATAATTTCTTCGAAGTGATCGGAATAATAATTTTTAAATATAAATAATTAATTCATCAATAACTTCTCGAGCTAGATTCAAGTGTATAATGAACAGAGAAAAATATGAATTGAAACTCCCACATATTAATGACTATTTGTCCCAGAAATATTTTCTCCACGCCCATACTTATACAGTATAACGAAAATTCCTACTTTGATAAAAATAATCTATCGGAATAGAAGCGTCAATTTCAATTTCCAAAAGTTACAGCAATATGTCATTTTCATTAAATCCATAATAATGTACCATTTATATGATAATTGAATTGAATTTAATATATATTTACAGAAATATTTGAAATAACTCGAGGACCTATGTGAAGAGTTATGTTTATACGGCTCTATAATATGAGTCAACCGTACTGATAGAGATCAGTGGTCAATCACCCCTTAGTGTCCATTTTTTGATGGTTTTCTGCCACTTTTCAACTATCTCATGCAGAGGCAAAAACAGCTAGAATTAAATCAAAAAGTTTTAGGTGTAAATTTGAACTGTTCGAAGTTTGAAACTTATGATTAGCATTAGTTAGCCTCAGAACCCCCATTTGTCAGTCATAAATTAAAAGTTTGGGGATCAACAATAGGTTATATTAGTTGGAAAACAAGTTCACTTTAAAACAAAGTGTCATTTCTATCGGACTCGTCTATAGTTCTATTGGAGTCGAGGACAACAACAACCGAAATAGAAGACAATAATGTGAAATCATTACAACCATGAAATCTCGCTATATGTGCAAAAAATTTCATTCACAGTATTTTTTAGGTTGTGTCTCATTGTGTTACATCCTAGATTGCGTATATGAAGGTATTTTAATGCATTATACCAACGTGTAAAAAAAATGCCTTACGTTTTTATGTTGGTACCGCCATTTAACTATAAAAACTAAACCAGGTTATAATAATAATGAAACGGGGATGCCTTCTCATTTAATGAATTTGGATTATTTATATCTATACACATTTTTGTTTATAAGCGGGTGAGAGGTGGAATGAGGGTATATGGATGAAAAATATGTTTTAATTAAAAACATCGACCTCGACCATCACTTATCAGCATAGGTTTTATAGACGTCGTACTTATTATTTTATTAAAAATACATATAACGTGTTTTTATTGCAAAATTTTATAGGATTAAACATCAAAGTATCTTTCGTCGAACGCTTCTTGGTTGCACTTATGATGCTATAGTGTTTTGTGTTTACAAGAATTTTTCATCTGTACATCAAGGGCAAGTTTTTAACCATTTTGTTCACCATATGCATTTTTTGGGGACGAGCGGAAATATCTGAAATTGTATATGTCTATAAATTATCGATAAACGTATGCGTCAATACCTCGTATAAATTCTCTCAGAACTTACTATATATGGCTTATTTTCAGATCTTGAATTTTAATAGATTATATATTTTAGTTTCTAGTTAAGTTTTGTATTTGTATTTGTATTTCATTATCGTCCCGTGGACCAGTAGGCCTATTTGTACAAACTCTGGTATTGTCAAGTATAATACTAGTAGGCCTAATAATAAAAATTATATAATGATAGTTAATTATTGTGCAGCTTGTGCAATTACAACACAACGAGTACGTTAACAGAAAGAACAGGTATGTTCAAAACCATGTAACGGATTGAAATCGATTTCCAGCAATATCGTACCGATGAAGTGATAATACAACTGGGATATGCAAAACCATTCACCTGATATGAAAAGATGGAGGATAACAAAAGTACGAGAATAATATCCATTGAGAAGTTATAGTTAATTAATGGTGAACAATGAAACAGAAAAATCTACGGACTTGAAGCCCTAAATATAATGTTCCTGTTAATTGGTAAATAATGTATATAATACATAATATATATATATATATATATATATATATATATATATATATATATATATATATATTTTTTGTAACTTTCACGAATTGTGATCGAGATGGATTCATTATAGTTTCAGGGTATATATATATATATATAATATAATATATATATATATATATATATATATATATATATATATATATATATATATAAATATATATATATATATAATATATATATATATATATGTATACATATATATATATATATATATAATATATATATATATATATATATATATATATATATGTGTGAATATACATATATATATATATATATATATATATATATATATATATATATATATATAATATATGGAATATATATATATATATATATATATATATATGAATATATATATACATATATATATATATATATATATATATATATATATATATATATATATAAATATTATATATATATATATATATATATTTATATATATATATATATATATATATATATATATATATATATATATAAATATATAATATATTATATATATATATATATATATATATATATATATATATATATATATATATATATACCCTAAAACTATAATGGATCCATCAATCACAATTCGTGAAAGTTACAAATATATAATATATATATATATATATATATATATATATATATATATATATATATATATATATAAATATATATATTATTTATTATATACATTATTTACCAATTAACAGGAACATTATATTTGGGCCTTCAAGTCCGTAG
>OZ023328.1:23329387-23416887 GCA_964007535.1 Brachyptera risi
CGTAGATTTTTCTGTTTCATTGTTCACTATTAATTAACTATAACTTTTCAATGGATGTTATTTTTGTACTTTTGTTTTTGTAATGGTTTTGAAGCTTTCACGTCGTATATTCAGATAGGTTTAATTTTGTCAGGTACTTTCATCGTGTATTGGAAGAGAAGGAGATATTTTGGTATTTGAATGTTTTACCACAACGTTTCAGGCTAATATCGAGCCCTTTATCAAGAGAATATGAATTTGATAGTTTCTTTTACAATAAATCGAGAAAGTATAAAAAATAAACGAAAAAATAACAATACATATTACATATAATATACAATATATATATATATATATATATATATATATATATATATATATACAAATATATATATATATATATATATATATATATATATATATATATTTATATATATAGATATATATATTCATATATATACATGTATATATATATATAAATATATATATATCTATATCTATATATATATATATATATATATATATATATATATATATATATATATATATATATATATATATATAGAGAGAGAGAGAGAGAGAGAGAGAGAGAGAGAGAGAGAGAGAGAGAGAGAGAGAGAGAGAGAGAGTGAGTGAGAGAGAGAGAGAGAGAGTGAGAGAGAGAGATGGAGTCCATACATTAATTTGAAATAATGTTATAGTTATGAGAATCTATTAATTATGGCTAGAGGCATGAAATTTGTTCAGCGTTAACTATAAACGCTATAGAATTGAGTCATCCGAAACCATCATGTTTGGTGTTTTCTTCAAGTTTTGTGATGTTCAAAACCATTTAAGGCCAAGTTCGTTTTTGCTAATTAAAGCGATATATATGTTTTACAACAATAAATCAAGATTTACACGAAATAAGCGATATTTGTGAGAAAATAGCAATTTTTCTAAATTCATTGTCAGTTACACTCATTTTTCTCCAAATTAGATTCAAGTGCCATGAAAACTCGAAATCTTTCATTCCAATTCGTTTGAATAGAATACCTATATCATTATTTGCTGGCCTGTCCATTCACTTACGATGTTCTTCAATTCTGTGCTGTTCAATTAGAGTTTTGATGTGGGGCATATTGACGTCAATTTGTGTATTTTGTATATCGTCGTTTCAGAGCTATGCTCACTGCTCAAGCTAAGAATATGTTGAAAATAACTTCTAATGCAAGTGTACATCATTTATATCCTGGAACCTCCACATTTCTGCAGACTGTTTGATGCTAAATTAATGCTAATTTCAAATTTGACTGATGCTATAAAATGCTATTTTTGGAATAGCTATAATGCTAAAAAACTGAATAATTAATGCTATATAATTTCATGCCTCTATATAGTAATGGCTTGTGACAAATAATTCAAATGATTGCTAAATGTTGGATCCATCATGCAGAGATTCTAGGCCTACGTCTTTATCAGCTTATTTATTCATATAGACTAATTGTTTGTGATAATTGTTGAGAAACATAATATTGATCTTCGATTATAAGACAGGCGTTCTCTGCACGGAGCTGATAGTGAAATATCTGTTGGGCCAACCCTACACGATGGATCAGAGGTTACAAGATATCACAAGAATTCCGTGAACAAGATTTATTTATGTATTATACACAGGGAAGAAAATATCAACGAGATTGTGTATAATCTAGACGTAGATAAATTAACCCAAAATAATAACAGAATATAAAATAATATATACGCATACGAAGAGAAGTTTCTACATGAACAAATATTAGAGTTAATAATTACATACAAAAATATAAGCAATCAATTCTGTTGACAAAATGTCATTGAATGTAATTGACTTTTTTATTGTTATGGATTGATGATCAAGTAATTCCTAAATATGTACTCAATTGGAATGTTACCTCCTCAATGTACTGTGACACAATGTTCATTATTTTTTTGTATCAAACGGTATTTTATTATCTTATTGCTCTTACTATTAATTTGTTACGTCTCATTGCTATGTTATTGTGTAAGATGGGCAACCTTTATGGGAGCAAAGTATTTATTTATTCGTAATAAAAAAAATTATATATCATTCTATAATTCAATTGAATATATTTTCCAAAGCCCAAGCCCATTTGAAAACTAGAAAAGTGAACTTCAAGTAGACCCTATGTGATTAATCTAACATAAAGGCTTATGTAACAATGAAACTATATAATATCATTAAAGACATTTTATTATTTTGTTGCTTCATAGTAAAACTATACCAACAAAAAAATCGAATATTTGAATGTTAAAAAAGTGAATTAGAATTATACAATTAAAATGTTACCTCCTCAATGTACTGTGACACAATGTTTATTATTTGTTTGTGTCAAACGGTATTTTATATTATCTTATTGCTCTTACTATTAATTTGTTACGTCTCATTGCCATGTTATTGTGTAATATGGGCAACCTTCATGGTAGCGAAGTATTTATTTTTTCGTAATAAAAAACTTATATATTATTCTATAATACAATTGAATATATTTTCCAAAGCTCATGCCTTCAAATACATAATTCGACCAACACTCGAGTATTGCTCGTGTCTGAGACCATCATATCTCACTATTAAATGAGGAAGTATGTCAATTTAAAAAAAAAATGCTACACGCTACGTCACAAACAACAATACAACTCAATCCTGAATATGCCAGAACTCGGTATTTCGAATTTTATCTTCTTGTTCGAAATCAAGAAGGCTTCCCGAAGACGTACGTATGTATGTACTACACAGCGAAAGTAGGACATCGGAGATTCTGAGCATATAGGAAAGACAACATATTTAAACTATATACCATTCTATTATCATCTATTTTTCTATTATTATCACACTCTATTATTATAAAAACCCGACTTGTTCTATAATATATATATGTATCCATGTTCTACAGGATACATGATTTATTATTATTATTGTATACACCCACAGATAAGCCTGCTTTAGGATTTGTGGTTATTTTATGAGCGTAAACACTATATAACATTGTACGAAACTATTCAAATAATAATGGAAAAAATAAATAAATAAATTATTATTATTGAAAGTGGTTCAACATCGATGTTGGTTTGTTTTCCTTATTCTCCGAGCTACCCGTATCTGGAACAATTTTTCTATCCGGAGCTATACATTGTATAAGAATACCTCAGAGTACCTTCTCCTATCTTAACCTACCTTTACGAGTTTCAAAATTTCAACAAATTTCATGAAAAAATATTGAGCAATATTCAAGTATCAAACTCTTCAGCCACCAAAGACCCACATTATGAATGTAATATGTAACATAAACAATGTAATATGCCTCATAGTTGAGAATAAATATTTCTTATTCCAATTCTATATATACACATTTCAATAATTGTATATATTTCTTGTCTACACAATACATATGTATAGTATAGGCCTGTAATGGTCAGTGGTGAAAAGTTATTGAGGCCATCAGATTAAGGCAGTGATGCACAATCGTTCTATCAGAAGGGCTATTTGATCCATTTTGTATTCGTCCGCGGGCTGCAACTGCACAGATTACAAATGTCCCTGAAATGTATAGGTTTCCTCTCTTGAGGCACAGACCGTCTAGGCCCAGTTATAGGTCCTCTCAACGGTGCATTGGGATAAAAATTCTCCAAATTTAATTGAAACTCGTAGTCTGTAGCTATAGTGAAATTTCACCACAAGATTTACCATGGTTTAATATCCGTTTATTTCGGGAAAAACGTAGGAAAACACCCCAAAATCACTATTACAACCAGAAAATTACCTATATTTCCAAATAAAGTAGGCCTATGTTTATGAAGTATATTGAACTCCAAATAAATGCCGAATAATTGTATGAAACTAGAAATATTGAGTCCGTCCTGCTATAATCGTTAACTGGCTGCCATATTGCCTTCGCGAAATATTTTGTCAATAGAAATTTTACGCTAACATAATCTTGAACTAAACTCACAAATCAGAAACAGTGATTATGAGTCTATGAGAGCTGGCACAACTGAATATTGGCATAGAGAAAAGATTATAGTCACATTGAATCTTCTTCAGAAAGACGGGAAATTCTAATTTCTCAAAGAAAATAAACATCAGAGACGGGCCAAATTAGTAAAACAATTCCCTGTGAAATTATTGGGAAATTCTATGGAAATTTAAAGAATGTTTCATTCAGTCGGCGGGCCACAGAATAATGGCATAGTGGGCCACTGGTATGTGCACCACTGGATCAAGGTAATTCTCAAATATGTTGATTAAAACTGCGAAAGCGAGTTTTAGAAATGTTTCACTATACAAAATAAGAATGAGATCAAAATTATATTAATAACATTATATTTTATTGTCCTTTGGAAAAATTGGCAAGAATTTGAAAATATTGTAATGAAATTTTTAAAACACAATAAGCAATATTTCCTATTGCTAGAAACCATATTTCATTCATTAGGCCTGAATAATTAGGGATTAAAAGGTTCATTGGCTATGAATATAGTACCTATAATTTTTGAGTAACAATAGAAACTTTCATCAAAGTTGGGTATAGGCCTACCCAGGGAACTGAAAATTAACGTATAAAATGCACTCGTTGTCGGTAGAAATGACTACTTGGATTATTTTGAGAATCGAAAGAACTGCAAAAGCCAACACTATAACTGATAGCCATTTATTAAGTTACACATTTTAACCAAATTATCTAATGTACAGTTGCAGTCACCTAAAGTGGTCGGTCAAATATACATCAAAATGCATCCCGAAGAAAATTAATATACTGACATTATACGGTCTAAAACTAGAACACAATATGCACAGTCTACACGAATAGTCATCGAGAACATGGCATAAATTTGTGTGAAGTTTATTTGAATTATTATTCCAATTTCGAAAAAAAAAACATTTCAAAAGATCGCAATTATACGTATTGTTACCGAGGGAGGTTGAATTTTTGGGGAAAAACCCATAAAAAAATGTATGAAATTTAATTCTTGAATTCTTAATCAATTTGAATTCATATTCTTGAAAATATATATCTATTAATAAACTGGTTATTTAACCAAAATAAAAAATAAAATAAATATATATGTATATATATATATATATATATATATATATATATATATATATATATATATATATATATATATATATATATATATATATATATATATATATATATATAAAATATCGACCTATAAAACTTCAGCCTGTTCTTTTCTTATGATTACAAATCTATACTCTCTACTCTATACTCTCTTCAGTTCTATAGGCCACATATCTGTTCATTCTTGTTCATAAAACAGGATGGCCTTATAATTCAGCACTTATATCGTAATTAATAGGATGATAAGGTCTACATACATCAATTAATTATGACTGATAAAAGTAATTTGTTTATTTTATTACAATACTGATCCATATTTCCCTAAAGTGACCACGTGCACAAGTGATGTTTGAAAAGCATGTGTGTGTATTTTGATGGAAATAAAATTATAGCATAACTGCATAACATAACAAAAGGGAAGATGAACTTTTGTTCATCGAAACAAAAGTTCGTAGAGTTAGTTAATATAGTGGTAGTATTCAAACATATAGTTAGTATTCAATATATAGCTCTATATCTGCCGAAAAATAAATTTTTTGCAAGATTAATCCACAAATTATAAGCACACATATAATAAATTAATAATCAATAATATTGTATTTATATACAATTTCACTATAGGCCTATATAATAAATAAAATGTCTCTTTGTATATGGACTTTCACAAACAAACCGCAATTCATATTTGCAATCTCTAATTAAAACAGTTGATGTATCTTATCACAATTAACGCATGAAAAAATATATCAAAATAGAAAGCCCATTTTTAAAGATGATTTAGATTTGACTTTTGACTCTCGGTCTACTTCTACCATGAGTGTTGGCGATTCCGATCGCCCGTCTACCCAATTGGTTAACACTATCACTAGAGCGTGTCGATTCACCATCATAATAGCTAACGGCGCCAACAATCCATTACTATTTTCGGACAGTGTGTAGGCTTAGTGTGTAAAGTAACGCCTTGTTGTGATTTCAAATCAAAAATTCTTCTTCAACGGTTCCAACGAAATGTCAGTTATTTATAGGTTTTTCATTACAAGAGCCACCTTGTGTTGTTCTAACCACTCTAGCCATCCACCCTACACGAGCTGTAAGTTAAACACAGCAGCACTTCACTGCTGCTACTTACGTAATATTATTATACTTTTGTTTGTTATACTTATGCCGATACACCTCGTTCTCTTATTTCCTAACTTGTTTGTATTTCTTAGGGGTATCAATTTTATGTATATATGCATATATGTATACGCTATTACTGTTGGGTTGATATTCTCATATCGTGAGCCCGAAGATGCTATGCGGTATTAATTGAAGGGCTTAATGGTTTATTCTTAAAAGACTAGAGGGTATGAAGGACCAAATTGTTTGCGTTTCTCGGGGGTAGTGCCCTTAAAGTTCACAGCTGGTTGCATCTGGTGGGTGTGGTTGAGGGAGGGGAGGATGACGTGGAGAAGGAGTAAGAGAGAAACAATGATTGAGTTGGGAATGAGATCAGGTGGAAAACATCGTATCTGACAGAATTGGAGAGGACGGACATCAGTGTAAACATCACTCGACCGTTGTTTCGTGGGGTTGGTGTAGACCTATATAAAGATTGGCTGTCTGTAAAGGCAAAGAGTCGATGTCGAGATGGTCCATCTAAAGATGTATGTTTTCCCAGAACGACAGTTCTATTTACTTGAATACATTCATTTATCTGTTTCAGTGGTCGAATAAACGACTTTCGTGGGGAATCATTGCTCGTTTTCTACACCGGTGCTATGTAATCTGATAGTATCGTAAAAAGACTCTTTCCGACAAAATATATAGTATTTTGATCAATCAAATGGCCTATTCTTAATTCCTTTCGGTTTAAGTGTCTTAACAAGATGATCGAGTTATATATAAATATATAAGGCCATCAAAGCCAACTGTTGAACGAGAATGAAATTTTGATTTTGCTTTTGAAATTGTGAAGCAAAATTCCCTGAATAACTTACGAGTAGGTTTTTAATTATACTACCCTGTTTAAAATTGTTTTGGTTCACTTTCAACTCCCGTTACGAAGATCTCCCCAGTCAGACAACACTAATCTTTTTTCAAGTATATAGCAAGGAATATATGAATAATAAAATATAGGTCTACCTTCTTTATATATTTTTTCGCCCATTTTTACTTTTTTAATTATAAATGACAAGAGCAATGGAAACACACACAGCCTTCTGAATTTTTTGCAACGATTTATTATCATTTCATTTGTATTTCGTACGAACTCTTGGATGAAATTATTAATAGTTAACAGTATTTTAATTCAGATAATTCATCAATCTTGAAATTAGAAATACTGCTTCCTAAAAATGACAACATTTTGAACTAATTAATGCAGCACCATTACAGTGAATTGATATTGAAGTTGAAAACTAAAAAATAAAAAATAAATTGCCCCGTTTTTCTCGTGTACCGGAAGAAAATTAGAACCTCTCGAGGCTTATAGAGGCATGTTGACTCCACAATAATAATTGTGAACACTCGATATTTGTCACAGCTATCAATGTTTATATTATATTGAACACGTTCTCAGATAAGGAGTTTTATTCAGAAGTCAAGCTCTATTGCTACCGATTTATTTGAAATTCCATGAAATGTTATGACAAATTTGTGTTAGCTAGAAACATTATTATTAATCAAAATAATTAAGCAAGTTTCAATTATCTGAGAACGTCCCCAATAGCATGAACATTAACTATGGCAAGTTTCAAAGGCTTAAAATTAATTTTAAGCCCCCATACCTCCATACCTTCTCTAAACCTCCGTTTCTAATTATTTTGCCAGTACGGTAAAGGTAAAAAAGGACAAAATAGGTATTTTATTTAAATTCAATATCATTTCCCTTCAATGGTGCTGCATAGTTGGTTCAGAACACAATTGTCTGTCAGAAGTATAGCATTTCTCATTTTCAGATGGGATACCCTTTGAAATTAAATATGTACTCGTTCCTATAATATTAATGTGAGGTGAAATATGTCCTGAAAATGGGATATTACAAAATATATGGAATATGCTTTTTACACTGTGGTGAAGGAAATATGGTACTTATTTCAGGAATTTAATGATTGAGTTTTGCATACATACTTTAATCTTAGATGATGTATCATAATAATGTCAATTAATATTAATATTAATGTATTTTTATACTGATGTACCGATGTGATAATAAGAAAAGTGGGGCTTCTAGATTTTCTCAACACTGATGTCAAACCTAATAAAAACATCATATCGGTACGATATTGATTGAAACTTTTATGCCTTTGTCCTACTGTTTGCTTAACGACCCCACCAACAGCTAGGTTATACGGGGGTACGATTATGCCTTTGTTTATTCGGTTCCAGTTTGGATAAATTCTTCTCATGAAATTACTTAAAAGCCTATATTTCTATAAAAATCTAAAAGCAAGGTGACAAAAAAAATCCATTCAATATTGGAATAGTTTTCTCACTAACGAAGTTTCCCAAATACTTTTTGAAAACTTTGAAGATGATATATTATTCACATACTGTTTGTTATTAATTTGAAAATACGTCTGAAAAGATTACTAACAGCTCAAAACAAAGTTGTGGTCGTAAAACTATAACTCCCTATCTCCAAGTTTTTATCTTAAATGATGAATGCTCTTGTATTCTGGTGAAAGACCGCGATTGTGCACTAGTAAAAGAGATTTGTTTTTTATCGTATCGTGCCGGTCTTTAACTCAATACTAACGAGGAGAGTGGACTATGGTGGTGTTTGTTGATGAGCGGGGGTGAGGGAGGGAGGTGGTGTCCAGAGTTTGGGAAGCTGGATAGAGGAGCTCAGGGTGCGCGCATGCGTTGAAACAATCTCAACTGTTGATCTACAGAATTGCGCGGGAGAACGTTCTGGGGAGGGTATAACATGAAGTACACGTCGACACGAGAAGGATGACGGTGATAGGACGGCAGCGTAGAGATGGATAAGCGATAGGCGCTTTAGTCTTTATTTGGTATCAGTAACCGACGGTTGTTCTAATGGTCAATAGTCCACTATTTCACGACTATCATTCTAGTTATTTAGCATAGCAACTAGTGAATATTTGTGTCTTCATATTTAGAATAATTATAAGTACTGTTATTTTGAATGAAGTGGTTTTAGGGAAATAGTTGAGTGTATATGGGCAGTTATGTTTCTGACGGGACGTCGTCAACCGAAGAGGCGTCGTGCCCTCAGTGACTACGTAGACGAAGGGATGGAAAAAGAATCGGCTAGTCATGGAGCAACAGGTAAAACTAAGTACATTTGATACTATACATGATTAACATTCCAACAGGTGCGAGGTCCCTCTATGCCAATACATCACAAATATATTATACTGAAAAGTGATGTGCGGTAATAAGTCATTATACAAGTGTTTTTACACTCATTGACAATGCAATGCCAATAAACAGAAAAAGTTTCGTCCACTTGACTTTTTTTATTCTTTTGGAAAGAGAATTCTTGAAACTGGAACACATTTATTTTCAGAATATTAATTCAGTGCATACAATAATTTGTCCCTACTTACACGAATTATTGTACACCTAAGTGAACGTAAGCGATATATCAATTGGCATTGTATCAATTTTAATATTGGATGAATAAATTTATCATTATCATTATTATAAGTTTGTTTATTGTAATTTAAAAACTGAATCACTCTGTTACTGCCTTGTATAGGTAGTTTGAACTATACGCAATTCAAGATTTGGATGGAGAACATATCGTTTCCTTCTATGAAAAATTTGTTTATATTTTTTATTTTTCCAATAATGGACTCTTTGTTCTGTGATTTTCTATTTATTTGATTGTTTGCTTTTGACTTCATCAGTCAACTACGATTTCAAATTATGATTTCTATATTTTCGTAATAATTTGTTATATTGATTTTTTAATAACTGACAACTGGTAATTTCAAAACTGGAATCGATGAATGAGAATGATCGATTTGACACAATTTTAGAATATTCATTTCTAGGTTTTGAAAAATATTCGCATAATTGATGAAAGAAATGTCTATGAAACCTGTTATACAAACTATAATAAACTCAATAAATTATCGAATCTCAACTCGATTATTTTTAGTCGTTATCACCAACATAACGTAATTAAAATTTAATTTTTCAAACTATTCACTCCTACAACACTATACCCATGACGTTTTCCTGTAGTAATTTCCATATACGGAAAGACCTGTCCTTACTCTTACCGATCGTCAGTTGTTTGTACCTCGTTGATACGAGCTACTTATAATTAATCAGGTACACCAGTCCTACACCCTAGTCTTAAGCCGGGTGTTTCGGCCTTCAGTTTATTCAAAACAATGCATTAGGCGTAGTTATTTGTCGTGTTGTAGAGAATCATGATGAAAAAAGTTCAGTTCTTATAGTAAGAACATTTCAATAATAATCATTGTGTGTCGAAATACATCTTATGAAATGAGATAAATGAAATGAAACTAAATGAAATACATCAAGATCAAGACTGGTCAATATATTAACATTTCAATATTATAACAATATAGCATTATAGGCCCACATGGAAATATATATGGATTATTTCATTTCATTCCATTTATTTATTAAGGTCTGGTATTACCAAGTCCAGTTAGCAGTTATCTGAGAGTTAGTGAAAACAAATAGCACAGGTAACCATGGTGATAACAATTTTTATCTGCCAGTTGGAGCTACTCCCACGTTGGTAATACCGGGTCTAATTCAAACAGCTGACCATTGCATAATATTAAGCAGACATTATATGGCAAGTCATGAAAAATATATCAAATTAAAATAGTAGTAATAGTAAAATAGTATAGTATATATGTGAATGCATATATATATATATATATATATATATATATATATATATATATATATATATATATATATATATATATATTTTTTTTTTTTTTTTTTTTTTTTTTCAACTTGTATGGTTAATATTATGAGAAATGAAACAATTTTCGGAAATACCATGTTCTTTAGTTGATTTATTTGACCACCAACGTTTCGACCACCTTACTGTGGCCATTTTTGTGGTGTTTAAAAGATTAAGAATAATAACAATATGAAAAGCAAGAAAATCAAAATTGAGAAAAAATGCAAATGTTGTCAGGTCAGCCTCTTGAACGCATGAATGATTCTATAAATAATAAAGAAGGCATTAAAACTCAACTCCAACAGGCTCATAATCAAATACAAGGTTACTAAAAATTGTTTTTCTTAACTGGCTTCTGGTAATCATACCATTGCTCTCCTCTTCCTCTCTGGATGATGCTGAGGTAGAAGGACAATCAGGTGGCCTGACTACACTAAGTGTACCATTTTCAAAATTGATGCACCGATAGAGTGAGGAAAATTCCTAAACGTCAAGGTATATTAAATAGCTTTGATACAAATAAAAAAGTTAGACAGCTTTTGGGAAGTAACGAATCTGCCACTCATCTTGACTGTCAAGGCGTTTATGAACTTCCCTGTGGTACTTGTGACCGAACCTATATCGGGCAAACAGGTAGGGAAATTGCTTTGAGAGTGACCGAACATGAGAGGCCCGTCAAATACAGGCAGTTTGATAACGCATTAGCTCTACATACAATGGAAACGGACCATAGAATAGACTTCCATAGAACATCTGAGCTTTCTCGCAGTAACCATCTCTACTCGAGACTAGTGCGAGAGGCAGTGGAGATCGCCAAACGTCCACCTAATCTAAACACAAGGGATGACGGGAAGAGTGTACCTGCTGCTTGGAAACCAATGTTGTCCATCATCAAAACAAGGAACATCAATTCATCATCCAGGTTCCATCAGGGTCCATCATCCAGAGAGAAAGGGGAGAGCAGTGGTATGATTACCAGAAGCCAGTTGAAGAAAGTAATTTTAGAAACTTTATATTTGATTATGAGTCTGTTCGAGTCGAGTTTTAATGCCTTCTTTATTATTTATACAATCATTTATGCGTTTAAGATCTGACCTGACAACATTCGCGTTTTTTCTCAATTTTGATTTGCTTGCTTTTTATATTGTTATTATTCTTAATCTGTTAAACACCTTGAAAATAACCGCAGTAAAGTGGTCGAAACGTTGGTGGTCAAATAAATAAACTAAAGAACATTGTATTTCCGTGAGTCGTTTCATTTCTCATGATATTAACCATAAAAGTCTTGAAAAAAACTATATATATATATATATATATATATATATATATATATATATATATATATATATATATATATATATAAATTTAAAAATATATGTGTATAAAATATGTAATATATGTAAGCTCAGCTGAGTTAGCTAACTAAGTTAGCTGAGCTTTCACCGATCTACACTCCTGTAGATGACGGGTGAAATTACGTCGAAACGTCGAGTCGCAAATACTCAAGTACGTGGTTTCACCGTAGAAATTAGTTTACCATATATATATATATATATATATATATATATATATATATATATATATATATATATATATATATATATATATATACAGCTTTATATTCATAGTCATAAAACACTGATTCCGATCATCTCTTCACGAGATTCATTAATATCTGTTATTAATTTTAAATTCATATCATTATTATATTTCACAATAGCTGTGACAATGAAACTAACTTTCAACTTTCAAATACATTTTTTCAAGATAGTTGAAATGGAATTAAAATCTCGATTTCGGATGATATTGTTCAATTCACGTAGACTGCGTAGGAGAAACATTTGTGCTACTTATTGATTCTGAAATGAGTCCATTATATAAATAATGGATGATTTCTTACTTTTATGTATTAATTTAACCTGGAAATTTTCAAATCTCTTCAATATTCCAATCACGTTACAAATCGTAATACAATTCTATGCATGTCTATATTCTCCTACTATAAACAATAAATTCTACTCGTTATACACTGTTTTTACTATTCTAGAAAAGGAATGCATTAGTAAGTTGTTGCACCACCTTAGAGAACTAATCACTATCTGCCGATTCATCGCCGTGCAGTCAGTAAATCCCAAGTAGAAATCACGCCTATTTTGGCCTAATAAGATATACAGAAAGATTTATTCTCAAGATGTCTTAGTGAATAACAATCCTGTTTCTCTAGTTCCGATCGTTTTAATTAGTTGGTACATGACGTGTGTCAATTGTAAACTGATGTCCATATTTTATTCGTGTAGACCAAAGTTTAAACATTCCCAAATACAACCTGTGAAACCATTGAAACTATACAAAAGTTTTATTTATAAGCAATCTTGTATCACATATAACCACAACCACACATACTGATACCGACGTTGTGATCGGAAAACACAATTTAGAGTACATTATTGTCTGCTCATTCAACAATGAGTGACATCACTTGAAAGATAATTTACAATAAAATTAAATCTATAAAATAATAAAATACAGTAAAATTAAAACTATGAAATGATCTGTTGGTGGGGTCGTTAAGCAGACAATAATAATCATCAAGCAATCATCATTGACAACACTTCGAAATGTTTTTTTCTCATAATAGGTCCAACCGATTACCCCACAAAATCCAGTTTGATCACAACCTTTGAATTCCAGGAAACAATTGAAGTATTGTGAGATTCTGCGCTTACAATCATCCAATAATGGCAAGTGAATTAATTATCCTGAGCACTTTATTACATGGTTCGAACCGTTGAACACTTTTATAACTTGATCCACCCCTCAGTTTGCACAAAACACCCACGCTTGCCTTATCTGTACGTGGTTGCAAATCATTGTTCTCGGATCTGTATTACAAAGGCACGCAAGAGACACGACGGGAGGCAAGACTATTGCCATTGTGAATCGAGTGATATTGATTTATGTGGTTATACGCAGCTCAGTGCCGGACTAGACGCACTGAATTTTGACACGAGTAAAATACTTCTGGGTAAATAAGTATAGCTTGCGCCACAACAGTAGAAACTAGGAAAACGCACTATGTGCGTTATAGGATGAGCGAGATATTTATAAGAAATGTACTCGATCGCTATATGCATTTGTTTTGAATCATCAAGTCTAGTCACTGTGTCTTCGATATACATCCCAACTTGTTGACCATCCCTAATGAACGTGAAATAATTATTAATTCATCATTTTTATAATATAATAGATTAATTTTCTTAAAAACAACGGAATCATTTTTATCTAAAGTTTTTATTTGTAAAAACATGTATTGCAGAACAATAATAACAATAATGATGTGAAAATACAATTTTGATCGGAAAAAAATGAGAACGTGAACCAATACTATTCTTATGGGGATTTTCAAATTATCAATATCATTTTCCGGGAAAAGTGCGGAACCGATTTTGCTCAGAAACAATACCAATTAATCTATTCTGTGGAAGATACTAATATCCATAAAAAGTTGATAGTCGATTAGTTAGGCCTACTTGATCTAACGTGTTTGCCAAAAAAGAGTACATAAAAAAAACATAAATACTAGCCAGATTTTTTCCAGTATGTGGAATGGAATTTTTACTACACTCGTTTATAATTATCAACTCAACTAATTCCAAGGAATGATTCAAAGTGTCGACAGTTTCTCATTTCTATCACTGATAAGCGGCCGGGCTGATGAATTGGCAATTCGATATCGCTCATCTATATTTCTATATACTCTAATATTAATTTGAATCGAAAGAAAGGGAGCGAAGCCTTCCATCCCACTGTTATGGAACTTTGTCTGTCCGTTTTATTTTGTTTGCACTGCACGGTTTGATTGTTGAACATGAAACTTTTCCTGGACACGACGACTTTTCCAACTTGGAACTGTAGCCTATATGGGGCCAAATCGGCTCAGAAGTGATATGAACCACTTTTGAGAAAAACCATCACGAACTTTTGAAAATCCCATGAGATTAGTTCGGGCGGGAAGAATTGAGAAATAAAATCTCTTCAAAATTCTTCAAATTTTCACTGAATACGAACACATGAAAGATACATAGGCCTATCAGATTTTTAGTTTCGAAAAATAAAAGTTCTCATAAATATATAGATGGAAATAATACTAGGAAAACGCTGGATTCGCGTTGTGAGATAAGCTTAGAAGTATGGAAATCTAGAATGAAAAATAACTTGTCAGCTCAATTCACATATACGGACCTTAGATTACTTCAAACGTTCAAAAACCTTACCTGCTACTTGTTGATATTTATAGTGCTGCAGCCTGTTGCATATACACTTTGCAAAACCAATTGATCCAAATATTCAATAAAATGTACACTTTTATTGCGTTTTCTTTCTCATTTCTCATCCAATTGTTGCAAAAATCTTTGAAAAGGTGTATAATAGTATTGTCCATATTAGACCCTAACTGTTGGACGTGTACGTGGTACTTGTCAATGAAATAAAATTAAAAATAAAACAGACTAAAAATATTAACAATATTTCCAGAGCACTTCAGCTCTCGTCCTCAGGTTGTTGAATGACAACCAGGTTGATTCAACAACCTGAGGACGAGAGCTGAAGTGCTCTGGAAATATTGTTAATATTTTTAGTCTGTTTTATTTTTAATTTTATTTCATTGACAAGTACCACGTACACGTCCAACAGTTAGGGTCTAATACAGTTCTCGTGGTACACTACTTCGTTATTTATTAGTATTGTCCATATTCGGTGAAAATTTTAGAGCTTTTGAAGAATTCCTGTTTCTAAGTATTTTTCCTCGGGGTTATTCTTATGAGGATTTTTCAAACTTTCCGATCATTTTCCAGATAAACCTTCTGACCGATTTTTCTGAATAACAATCCCAGCGTATTCTGGTATGACAGAAATATGTATAAAAGTTTCAAGTCGATAGATATTTTTTCCTGACCTGTATGCCGCGTACAAAATTACAACAACAAAAAACACAAAAACCAAGCCCATTTTTTCGGTATGTGAAATGGAATCTTCGCTACGTTCATCTAATTAAAACCATGTTGCCAAAATGCACGGCTTCACGAGTCAAGATGTGTCAAGTTTTCAATTAAATACTTCATATAAATATCTCGATCATCTTACAATGCATATGCTACGTTTGCGGTAGTTGGATGAGCCATATATCTTTTAAGTCTTACGGAGCTGTGTCTGTGATTTTCGCTTGTTCAATTGCTTGTGCGCATTATATCTAACTAGATAGCTCTAAATAGGTATATATGGCTATAAAATTATTGCTAGAAATAGCTAGAAATAGGTGTCATTCTTCATTCAGTATCTTGATATATTGATATATTGGTGTTCCACGGCCGGCTTTGTGGACTCGACTACGAAGAAGTGACACCAACCTATTTTATCATAATATAAAGAAGATGACCCAATTCGGGTCTTGGAAGTGAAATATTTCCGGGGTCAGAATCTGAGTCTAGCGTCCCGATTGCCTGTAGCGCAACTATCGCTCAAACTATTTAACTATTCAACTATTTAAAACAACAATGCTCAACAATGCTATACACGGCCCAGTAGATTACGAGAATTATATATTTTGTTGGTTCAACAATGTCACCGCTTCTTCACATCTAGTTCACAAGGGGATCCGCTAAATCGCGACAGGCAATCGGGACGAATGGCTCTGAAATGACCGCAAGAAACCACAAATACAGTCCATCTTATCAGTATGTGAGTTGGAGCACCTTCTTACTTTATATTATGATAGTATAGGTTGGTACTATACATCGTGTTCGACAGTTTCTCCCAAGGTGTGTAGAATTCTTTAGTACATTTCATATAAGTCAAGGTGTGAAGAGTTTTTGAGTGGACTTCATACGAATATCTTGCTCATCTTACAACGCATGCTGCGTTTCTCCTGAGAAATAACAATTGCAATTAAATGTGTAGGCCCGAGGTTAGTATAGGCTACTCTATCATTTGAGTTGACCTACAAAAATTTTGATATTATTTTTAAACCTCATACTGTTTATGAATCATGATCTATAATGTTATTATTTTCTATGAATATTCCTCTGAACTGAAATAAATTGAATTTCCTCTGTTGTAAAGGTCTGAAACCTGGATTCTAACTAAACAATTTGAATTACGTCACTTCAACTCTAACCGTTGTCATTTCTTGATAAGTTGATTAATCGCTACAATTTAATTCGTATATTCCTGCAGCTAACTTATTTTTTAATTGGAAATACATAAGGCTGATTATAAGCTTGCTCATATAGGCCTATACTTTCAATTTATCTTCATCGACGTCTCAGAGAGTTGAGAGGGGAGAGTGCAGAAATAGGGGTAATGACCGTTTCTTACAACCTGTTCATACAAATAATGTAACACCGAAGTGGATTTTTCATTCGCATTGGGTTTAACGACGCACTGATTTATTGGCGTCGATTTAAAAAAATTGAAAAAAAATTAAAGGGATGTGGGATGGGATGGGATGGGATGGGATGGGATGGGATGGGATGGGATGGGATGGGATGGGATGGGATGGGATGGGATGGGATGGGATGGGATGGGATGGGATCAATGGGATGGGATGAGATCAATGGGATGGGATGGGATGATGAGATAAAGTATTCTTAGGTAATGGGAAGGATAGTGGAAAGGTAGCGGTCGTGGTATATATTGAGGGCACCCAGGGACTACAAATTACGAAAAAAAACCTGTAGAGATGGACAGTGATGGTGATCGAACCGAAGTTCGATAAGTCAATCACATTAACGTTTCACATGAAGCGAGCGCATCTGCAACCGAGCTACCTGTGCCGGTGCGGGCGGTCCCAACATAGATATTAAAAAATATATATAGGCCCATACATGAATTTAAACAAAATTCCACGAAAATTCGTCAACAGAGAGAATAATGAATTGTCAGTGTAATGATTTTCTTTCTAAAATATATCATTCCGCTGGAACTGAACATATACTTATGTGAATGAACTTTACAACGCTGTATAAATCTCATTATGGAAGGTTTATAGAGAACATTTATAACAACCACAGATTTAAAATACTCAACTTCAGCCGAGTACAAATATTCAAAATTTTCCACTCCATTTGATTTAGAGAGCTGTTTGAAATGTATGTGAATTTATTAATATGAATTGTGTTTTTCTTTCTGTATCAGTGTATGTGACCAATAAAAAAAAAAGATTATGAAGAACTACACTCCCTCTTCATCTCCCCACCTCCAGATTTAGAGGTTTCGTACAATACTTCTACTCGTAAGAGATTTAGTGAAGCTAATTACATTTCCACCAAATTATAATACGGAAATCAACTCCTTTTGCCTTTTTTGGGGAATATGAAGATGTCAGCATCAAAAAATGGTTACAATGGTGGTACAATTCTTTACTATAGAAAACATGGCCTTCCACCATGACATCAATAGAAAACTTTTGAAGGAAAAAACCAGTAAACCATATTGCATCTTTTATTAACAACTCCTAAGATATATTATATACCATTAACAGTTCAGTCTTGAGAAGTAGAATGGCTGGACAATATGCAAAACGTGATTTCATCCAAGAATTGTCTTATCGTAATGGGCCTATATATTGTAAAAATACTATTTTATGTTTTTGACAAGCATCACTTTTTTGTCACAAACACATGCACAATTCGAAATCCAAACGTTCAACCAACCTTTTTGTTATGAATGCCTCACTTGTTACCTGATCGATGTATCATATTGTTCGTCAGTAAGCGTAAATAACTATTAAACATTGTTCACGAAATAATTTCGAAAACATTGAAAATGATGACGATTTCACTGTAACTTCCGTGTGAGTTATGACGTTGATACAGCCACTGCAGACCACAGATATCGGTGTCACATTCGATGTTTCGAATAAAATAAATCTAATATCATCTCATATCATTATCATATCATATAATCTGTCATTATATGAGAGTAAATCACATTCAGAAACAACAATGCAAAATGCAGAATCCATCATTTTCTTCTGCTATGCATGGGACCCGCTTCATCAAGTTCATTTTCTTTGGCTTCGAGAGTTTCTCGAAATTATGCTCGTTTAATGTCGAGCTCGAAGAAACTGAAATCAGTTATTTCAAGTCAGAAGAATAATTGAATTAAACTAAAAAATGGAAATAAAATGAATCATTGGACAGAATAACCATTCGTTCTAATTGTCCGACCCACGCTTGGTTACTATTTATTTCTTATCCAAATCTATTTCATTTTTGTTATATATCTCAATCGCCTAGTATGCTCCTAGGATTACATGAGCTTCTTTCAAGTGATGTCACACATTGCTGTGATAAGTGAACACAGCCCACCAAATAGTATTTTCAACTATGGTTTACTCTACTCAGATTACTGTAGCAATTATAAGCTATTGTTATGACAACTATGTTATATGTGATTGATTGATTATTGTTTGCTTAACGACCCCACCAACAGCTAGGTTATACGGGGGTGCGAATGAGCTGGTGATTATGATTGTATGAAGTGAAGATTAGTGAGAAGACATTTACAAAAACTCATGCCTCATGCGGGATTCGAACCCACGCCCAACGGTGACTTCAGTTTATGTTATATGTGTCACGTAACGGTAGGAATAAGGTACTTATATCTTACCTCTCCTTGTGAATACATCAAATATATAGCAACATTTATATATACTCATTTACTACACATATATATATATATATATATATATATATATATATATATATATATATATATATATATATATATATATAAATATATATATATATATATATATATATATATATATATATATATATATATATGTGTGTATGTCTATATGGAACAATAAAATATTACAGCTTGAAGTATAAACGACCGTATCTTATGAAATTTTATATTTACGTTTTATGTAGTTGGATGGATACATTTTTTTAATTTAACATTTAACAAATACGTATAATGTATCCATATTTTTGTGACATATTTTGTTTGTAGACCTAGCTATATTTCAACAATACCATTGTATATTGTCACATGGATTTTTATGAGAATGAATATTATTATTTTCGTGTAAATTGTAGATTTTGAAGAAATAACACTCACTAAACGATTCAATGGAAAAATTACATCTTTCAATTGTTTCAGAAACACGCATAATTCCCTCAAGTACCAAACTTGTGAATATTATTACTGCATTAAAATTGATGAATTGTTTATAGATCTACAATAATTTTACATCATACGTTCACATTTTCTATTCTTTCATCTCATTCTATTATTGAATAGAAAATCAGTATTACTATTCATTTCATTAAACAAGGAAATCATATCAAATTCACATCCCATGCGAGTGTGAAAGAGAGAAAATAGGATGTGTACAGTATAATATATTCAACAAAAGAATAAATAGCATCACAAAACTCTAATGAGATCAAGTTCAGTGCAGAATGAAATTTTTCAGACACTGTTTTTGACCCAGATATATTTTATATGATTTTGTTTATAGACGAAATGGTGCGTAATCTTCAGAAGAGAACAGACGCAAATATTGTTTCAATATGTTTTTTTTTTCTAACTAATCTTTTACGAATCGAGTATAAAATGAACGTACTTTTCACTATCACAAAACTTATAATTGGCTTCATCCTCAATTATTAAATAAATAATATCGGGAATTATGAAATTATATTTGTTCAATTAAATAAATATTTAGAATTTCCATAAAAAGTAGGAGA
Organism: Brachyptera risi; assembly: GCA_964007535.1. NCBI lineage: Eukaryota > Metazoa > Arthropoda > Insecta > Plecoptera > Taeniopterygidae > Brachyptera > Brachyptera risi. The sequence continues at coordinate 23,350,147 of OZ023328.1, forward strand.
TATAAAAGGCATTATCGATATGTTTTCAATTCCAACTTGATAATCAATAAAATGAGTTTTTCAATTAAAATGAATCCTTATATAATTGCCACAAACATCGAATACTCTTGTTGATATTACGAAGCGTCCCATTATATTCTACAAATTCAATATTATCTTTCCTTTGAATCTCAGCATCAATGACCTTTTTGGGTCAACAGCTCCTAAGCTTTTAACACAGCTGCTGCCGTTGTACAGAATTCAAATTTAAGAGATGCAATATTATTTGAATATTGATCATACTTTTGTGGATTTCTCAATTTGGAATATAATCATACAATATAATTTGTAGATTTGTCCATAAAATATATTTTAAAGTTATTCTGAGAAGTTTTCTCAACTTTCGCTTGGTTGCGTTTCGTTGTCTTTCTTTCAGTTTTAGTCATAATTGAATTTATATCAAACACTACTGTGACTTGTTTGCTTATTAGTTGAATACAAAATTCAAATACATATATATATATATATATATATATATATATATATATATATATATATATATATATATATATATATTTATATGTATATATGATGATGATTATTGTTTGCTTAACGACCCCAAGTCCCCAACAACAGATAGTTTATATACGGGGGTACGAATAAGCAGGTAATTATGAATCTATGGAGTGATGATTAGCGAGAGGATGCTGACAAAACCCATGCCTTAATTAAGCCGGACTTGAACCATCGCCCAACGGTGACTTCAGTTTCTAGAGCGGTGCCTCAGCTGACAGAGATTTTAAATATGTATATAAAAGTATATATTCATATACTGATCTTATGTGTATATCTATCTATCTCTATATATATATATATATATATATATATATATATATATATATATATATATATATATATATATATATTATTGATATGAGTCAATATGTATATATATTTATTTTTCTCTCTTTATTCATTTCCATTTTTTCTATGTATCATTGAATATTTCAATATTTATATTTTTTATTTTCTATATTGAGAAAGAGAGAAGTCATCGGTACAAAAAAAAATAGAAACAAGCAATATGAATAATCACCTAATAAGGAAATCTAGTAGACCACAGATGCATGTACCACATACGTATGTATCATGGATGAGTGCAATGTGGCCTTCATGAAAAATTATCTAATATAGCTAGCCTACTCAAGACATTGAAGAGTTATATTCACAAGACATTAAAAGTGATCGTTTAATTGTGAGTCCATTTTCGAAAATGCATTCAAATTCAAATAATTCTCCAGGATTATTCTAAGGAGAAATGGTTCAACCACTTCATGGATAAAATAATGTGCGGAATTGTGATTTGGGTTCATTTCCATAGGAATTATTCTACGGATAAAAGCATTTTTACGACCATGTCCTAACTCCTTAAGCCTCGTAAAGTAGAGTTAAGTTTTTCTTCGTCGCAAGCTGCGGAAGCGCGTAAAGTTTTTCAAGTGATGGAATTTAAACAAATCTACATCTCGCCGCGTGTTTTATAGATGCAGTTTTACGTTTAATATCACAATTTTGCTTCATAACATCATAATCACAGACAGTTTAGACGCAAATCACTTCGTAAAATTTGTACATATTTCATCAATTTCCTTGGAATTCAATATATGTGTTTTTGAATATTCATTTTTTTAAAGATGGAATTTTTACGTATTCTCGAGATTATTGAGCTATCTCCAAGAAAGATAAACAGATGAATTTTCATTTTTGAAAAACTTCAATTTTACTGTGATGGTTTGAAGTTCTTTTGTGCCCGATCATTTCATGCCATTTCAGTCATGAAACCATCAAATATCGAATTTAAAATTCGTAAATAAAAAAAAACTCTATAAAACCATTATAAAAAACTTCCATCCTTATTAGACTCGACGTCGAAATGTAATAAATAAGAAAGTAGGCCCAAACTGTAAGAACTTGTAGAAGACCCATGTCCTTTCTTCAGGAATAATGATACGACACAATCTTTCATTTGTAAGCTCACATATCTTGGGAGTGGAGTTGAACCCACGCAAAGTGAAACACTTCATGCATTCTTTCATGACTCTGATAGATTCCAACATTCTATACGATATAATTTTTTTTATGAATAAGGTTTGAATTTATGTTTTCTCTCATTCAGAGTTTGGGGAAGAACAGCAATATCTTACTCGATCGTATTTACACACCAAAAATATGAACCAATTTTTTATTTAATAGGCCTTATATGAACAAATTAATGACAAATTTAAATATTTCCTAGTGCCAATCACGAGGTACAATGAGCAATGCGAGTTTCAGCTTATTACTTTTTTTTGGGGAAGTCAAAAATGAAGTAGATACAAATTCAATATTAAACTGAAAGTCCACAACCAACATATTATAGTTATGGTAATAGCAACAAAATATTTACTATCTACAGTGTCGCCTTAATCCCACACACTATGTGTACATTTATACACACTTTAATTCGAAATAACTTTGAATGACTATAAAAACTCAATAAATAAACTGATATTACTGGAAATAATTATATAACGGTATATTTTGACAAAGGAAAAAGGGCGAAGTTTTTTCAAACTTTTAAAACGATTACTATAACTTCATTCTCATATGTTATAGTAAATCAAACAGGAAGATTTTAGTATATTAAATATTATGTTCACTGTCACAGTATAGGCCTATACTCGTGTCCCAGAGAGAAACAGGTCGAGAGGTCAACCTAATAAACACCGTATATGGGTATACTTTAACATTGTCGAGTAGGATTTTCAGTTCATCAATAACGGTATGATATTTTTATTCAAATTCAACCAATCAGCGAGTCAGAGAAGTGTTATCAGAGCTACAAATTGACGGAAATGTTAGAGGTACTTGCAGTTAAGAGTGTGAAATCACTGTGAGAATGTGACTATAGTGATCGGTGAAACTTGAAATAGATAGGACGATACAGAATTGTGTTACCTAGGAAATAATGGTGATACATTGTTAGCACGAAAATATGCTTACAAAGTTCAAATGATATTAGTCCAATCATTCTATTATCTAAATAAATGGTCTGATCCACCACTAATTGCATAACTGCACTGATTACACTAATTGCACTGAATGAAATTCTGATTTTCAACTTATATCTTTGAAAGACCTATTCGATTTGAATAAAACACTGGAATAATGTGTATCATTTTTGGGCTCAAATTTCGTAGAGTATATTCGTCGTAGATACCTTCTCTGTATTTTGCCTTATAGGTCATTCTTATGTAGGTTTTCAAAACTTTTGTTCAATTTCTCTTCAAATGAGTTCAACCGATTGCGCTTCAAACTATAGAGTATCGAGCTAGATTATGACACATGTGTAGGCCTATGCCAAGTTTCATCAAAATAATATCTTCCGTTTTGATCTGTAGAGCGCAAAAAAGGTCAATTTCTTACAAGTTTGATAAAATTGAGTCTTCGCTTCGCTCATCCAATTATTTTTGTTTTTTATCCTATTTTTCAAGTTTTTTCAGTCTCGAGAATGCGCCAGGGGGAACCCAACTTTATTTGGAGCTTATCTCGCATTTTTGAGCTTCGTGAAAGTCACGATATACTATATAGTATAATTTATTTCATGCACTTTATTTGACTAGCGGAAAATAAAAAACTTCAGATTCAACTTCATCAGTAATGGGTACAGATTTGAGAAAATCTGTCATTATTATTATTTAGAATAGAAATTCACTCGTCTCTCAGTTTATTATTGAGTTGGTGTAAATGGAATATTCATATTTCACCAATAATAGAACGAGTCTCAAACATTTTATTTCGGTCTCAGAAAGTCTGGAAGAAACCCTTGAAGCTGTTTCAGTAATCGGATATAATGGGAAAATGATTGTTTTGCTGCGCATTAAAAAGAATTGGTGAATTGAACAATATCTTCTTTCGTTATTTCGTCGTGAAATGAACTTTTCCCACATAATTGCTTTTAAGCTGCGAAGAAATTTGAATTCGTTGTATTCAAATATATCGAACAAAGGTTTTATAAAGGTTTTATATAAAGTTTGAACTTTGAACAAAAGATTGAAGAGTGTTGAAGATGTATTAGAGTGCAAGAAAAAATATTCAAACTTCTACAACATCATAATAATATTCCTTAAATATGTGTTTAATTATTGTTTGCGCATGCAGCAACCCCACCATCGCCTATATTATTCGGGGGGTACGAATTGGCGGATGATACTGACGAAAACCGATCCTTATACGGGATTTGAACCCATGCATAACTTGACTTCAGTTTTCGAAGCAGTTTCTCAGCTAAATGAGCCACGAGGGGGTATAGGGGGTGAAAAACAATTTGAAAAAGAGAACAAAAATATTTACAAATATAACTCATTTTTCTCATTTTTCAAAAACATAGTCAGTGTAAATGACAATGGTTTCATGCAAATATAGCTAGCTCAATTTCTCAATTTCTGGGATATACTGTTCAGGATTTGAATTACATTTATGCTTTTTGTTGAGGCAAATGGATTGAGTTTGTATATAACTCATGAAATTTGTTCTATATATCTAAGTAATAGGGATTGGTCAGCGGTAAGATTATCTCGATACTTCATTAATCAAGCTGAATCGTCTGTGCACCATGTTCGTACGATTGTCAGATTGTCCGTTTGTAAGTATAATGCCTTCTGTTATCAAGAAGAAGCCAACCATGTCTTAATTTCGACAGCCATTGCAGCATCTTTACTCGTCATTATTCTGACAATTCACTACGCTCGAATTCAATAGCAAAGTAGGCTGCATTCAGAAGATACGCCGAGGAGAAGTGGAAAAACACTCATTTCCGTCCACGGAGGCCAATTTTATAACAAATCATTCGGAAGAAATGAGGGGTAAAGTGATGGGAATTGCAATTATAATAAAAAGATGAGAATCCCAGGATCAGAAGTAAAAATGACAGTTATATGCCAGACATTATTTTCTTCAGAATATCTTTTTTTTCTTCATTACTCGGATGAAAAGAAACGGAAAATGAAAAAAAAAAAGAGATTTCATCACTCCAAATACAAGATAAGTTTAAATAAGTCAATGATGAAGTGGAAGTTGGTGTCGTGTGCTTGCTTTCTATATTTAGTTATTTTCGCGACGTCTATGGTGAATAATTAAGGTTGTTTCATGAGGAAAATATTCAAATGCAGGATGGTCTCGGAAAACATTTGTAGCGATCAATAATGAACTGTCATAAAATTGAAATAGTCAGACCCCAAGAGAATTAAATGAGCTTTTCATAAAGAAGTGTCTACATTTGTCCATGTCATTTTTGTTTGTAGGACTGTTCGAGCAAATCGATAGAACAACGAATCAGCATTTACTTCAATAATCCGGCGAACCATTTGCGCCGATCTGTACTTTCTACTTTTCACACAATGAACATATAACAACAGGTATTATTTGAATTGATGAAATATATCGATGTAAGAAAGAATATCTGCATCAGATGGACAGTTAGTTTAATCGGTCCAAATGAATTATACACATTCAATTCAATTCGAAATTTTTTTTATTCTTATATTAATTATTCGATTTGTCAGTGATAATGACAGAATTTAAGTTAACACACAGTTACAAGTTAACACAACATAATGATGGTAAACGATTCTATCGACGTATGTGTACATAATTTATTTTCCGGTATAGCGAAAATCAAATGAAGGAACTTGATATTATTTTTCGAATGATATGACGCAAAAAAAAGGTGGCCACAATACCATCTATTGAAATGTTTGTGTGTAGAAAAAGTTTCATATTTCGGATGGTTTCTTAAATTATTATGATATTCTAGTTGTATGATCCATCTACAGGTAATTGAAAATAACACTTGTGGGTTTTCTTTTTCCATGAAAACATTGACGTAGTAGACTGGGGGAAAAAGCCATTTCGAAATATAGCCAACGTGCTTTCTGTGCCAAGAATAAGATCATATTATGAGTTATAAACGATTCCATACAGATCACAACCATATTGATTTTTGACTCGACCGAACGAATCACGATCTATATGAGTCGTATGATTTTACAAGAGGACAATAAAATATCAGATATGTATATCGCTGATCCTTTTTCTTCGATGTATGCGAATACGTACAAGGCTTTACTGAATGTTAGCTTGTTATACGTGCAATCTACGATACTGCAGTGATAATACTGTATTGGCACATAATACTGTAGCAGTGAATCTATTGTTAGTTTAATTTTGTTCAAATGCTTTTTCATCACAATTTTGTGGAATTTTTTATCTTGTGCTATTTTGTATTTGTGCTTTTTGTGAATTTTACTTCACTGTATGGCAATGTGATATATGTATTTGAATATTTGACATGGTTTATATAAAATTCTATAACTTGCGTCTTTGTATATATATATATATATATATATATATATATATATATATATATATATATATATATATATATATATATAGAGAGAGAGAGAGAGAGAGAGAGAGAGAGAGAGATATATATATATACAGATATATATATATATATATATATATATATATATATATATATATATATATATATATATATATATATAATCTATATATAATATATTCTATCATTTCTAATTCGTCTAGGGGTCGGCAAACAGACAAGCGTGCCAAGAGCTTCAGGAAAATATTAATATCATTTCCTTTTCGATTACTGTTTTTATTTGATTATGATCCCAGATTATAGATTGTATTCACATTGAGTCTCAAGAAAATAGATGATAAGGAATAGATAAATTCTTAAAATTCTTTGGAGGGAAGTGGGGAACATGATGGAATTGTTTCTTTCTGGAATAATAATGAAAATGTTCCATTCAATAAAGAAGTGTAGATCAATTACCTACTTTGTCGCTATAAGTTGAAGTTACTCATAGAGCTCTATCACAGCTGAATTGAATAATTACAGATGAAAAATGTTCAGCTTTTTACAATTCCTAGCTGTGCTTCTTGAACATTCTCCATTTTTCTTTGCTTTTTATATTGGGTTTAACGAAGCACTGTAATGATTACTTAGATCTATTGTCGTCGGATGGATGATTAATGAGATGATGGGATGATGAGATGAAGGTTTTTTATGGGTAATGGGAAGGATAGTGGGAAGGAAGCGGTCGTGGCCCATATTGTGCGAACCATCCTGGCATTAGCCTAGACTACAGAGGGAAACCACGAAAAAACCCTGTAAATATGGACGGTAACGGGGATCGAACCGGGTCCGACATGCCCACTACCTCCTGAGTCACATGGAGCAAGTGCGTTAACCGCTCAGCTAAAGTGACCGTCATTGTGCCGTCATTCTACATTCTTTTATGCCTTCAATAAGTGACCGTATCTTTGAAGCTATCTCGATTACGTTTGAAATATGTTTAGGTTGTAGCCTATGCTGAAATTAAATGTATAAATCAAATTAAATACATAAAAATAGCTGAACAAAGCATCAATTAATCGAAGCTTGCATCGTGTATATGCATATGGTGGGTTAGGGGTAATGTACTATAGGCAGGCTTATGATATTTACATATTCTATGTTAGCTATCAAATATCCGTTGGAAAGCAAGCGAAAACCCAAGAAAAAGGTGAATTGAAAAATGGTTAGAATTTACATTTTATGGGTGTAAGATCTACGATTCTATCAATTTTCAATTACAGTGGTTGATTTTCAAAGGAGGCACCTGAAGAGCGAATACTGGAATACGGAAACTACAAAAAGTGAACGTGGGCTGCGGCCCCCTTTTCAAAGGTACATGCATTAAACTTAAATGGAACTTGAAACTGCATGAAATGAACAGTATGTATTTGTGCATATCTTCAAGTAAGAAAATGGCAATGATTCAAATCATTATGCAAAGAAAAAATTGATTTTAACAGGCACACTTCTTGTTCAGTCATATATAAAATATATATATATATATATATATATATATATATATATATATATATATATATATATATATATATATACATATATATAGATATATATATATATATATATATATATATATATACATATATATATATATATATATATATATATATATATATATATATATATATATAATCATCTAATTATAAGGTAATTTGTGGATGAATACCAATACGAAAACTGATTGGCTTTGACTGGCTTCCAAGCTATTTAATAAATTGAGAAGAAGAAAAAGAAGAAGAAGAAGAAGAAGAAGGAGGAGAATGGAAATGAAAAAAAATGTTCATATTCAGCCTTGTTCGACAGCAATCTATTTATCATAGGTGATATACTCAATGGTCACTCTAAAACATCCCACGTTCTTCACATATATCCACCATAAACAATTATCATTTACCAAACATAGACTGTAATAATATATTATTATATGATAATGATACTATAATCAAATCCCGAATAAGTTCATAATACCGCCACAGTAGCTGAGTGGTTAACGCACTTGCTTCGTGTGACCCGGGAGATCAAGGGACATATCGGACCCGGTTCGATCCCCGCCACCGTCCATCTTTACAGGGGTTTTTCGTGGTTTCCCTCTGTAGAGGCTAATGCCGGAATGGTTCTCACAATATAGGCCACGACCGCTTCCTTCCCACTATCCTTTCCATTACCCATAAAACCTTCATCTCATCATCCCATCATCTCATTAATCTTTCATCCGACGCCAATAGATCTCAGTCATCATTACAGTGCGTCGTTAAAAACCCAATTAAAACAAAATAATAATAATAATAACAAGTTCATAATGTGCAACCAACCGCGAAGGCCGAAGCTACCGCACAATGCAGCAAATTCTCTTTATCTCAATTGTACTATATGTTTGTCTGGCATTTATACCATTCGAATATCTGAACAATACAAAATGAAGTTGATAGCATTATTCCCATTTTACGATTATTGAACTGACACAATAAAATACTATTTTCATGACTGCACTAACGTTGCAAGTTTGTTGATGCATTTAATGTTACGTACAAATGAGGTGGATATATATATATATATTCGAATACAGCATAAGGGAAGCGCAACAAATATCTACATATAACAGTGATAATGAAGAAATTTTGTTGATCGTGTGCACGGTGATCATGGTTAAAATCAGTGAAAATAATTAAGTAATAGATGTATCATAGAAATAATAGAAGTAATGATGTATCAATAATTAGCTAAATCAGCTACCAGCATGCGTATAAGAGCGCTGTTACTTCCAAATACTGATAACGGATACCTGTATACAGTATCATAATTTTAATTTACCTTGTATGCAATAGTAATACAATATATTGATTGGTATATGCGTTTATGTTGTATTGCATATTATATGTTCTGAAAGAAAACACTATGATCTGTTGTCATCTTGATGGATGAATAAAATTACGTGAGTATTCCTTGAACAAAACTTCTCCAGTTATTTATTGTTTACGGAACCTGATACATATTAAACATTCTTCACATTTCACATATGATCAGTTTTAAGGTTGTAATACACTGCGTTTTGCTGGACGATGACAGTCGAGAAGAGAAAAGATAGAGAAGAAAAGAGATGGAGGTCTGGTATTGAAAGCATGAATCAAGACATGTATTATACAATGATTAGAAGAATAAATGAAAGAGCGCGAAGAATAATCGAAGAGAAAGATGAGAAGAACATCGACAATTTGTTCTCTCCTAACAAACATGAGACAATTATTTATTCATCACGGAAATTATTCATGGCGTAGTATTTTCGTTTTTTTTTCATTTACGTTACAACTAATATTTATTTTGGGGTGATAAAATATCGCCCTTGTGGTGCACCGTACGGACGATTTTACCTTTTTCTCATTTTAATCAACTGGGGATAACAGCGGCTTTGTGTCAACATTTCGGTGAAGAAATAGACAAACCCACTGATCTGACTGTGGTGGGTAAAGTGAAATACGCCCATAGCTTTTAACGAGAGTCAATTAAGGATGTAAGAAATTGTATAAATAATGTCAATAATATATCGATTTTTATTTTCAATTCATATGAGTACACATACATCTCTAACATCATTTAATCGATAGTTCAAGTGTTGGTTCAATTGATAGTTTGTGTTGTATATTGCTCTATTTGTATACTTTGTACATTGTATTTATATTTGTATTTGCGCTTTATAAATACTTGGAACAGAGGTTGTCTAATCATATATCCTATAGGTGATTTGACGCGATAATCTGTGGCACTTAGTCGCACCTGGCAATTCTATTGAGCGATATTATTCCAGAACTTCTTGACGACTTCCAGTGCTCAAATATTCAGTTTAGATAGTTTAGATCATCAATATCACGTTATATAGTATAACGTGAAGTATTTAATAAAAAAGTTCGTTTATTACACACTTGGACAATAACAAATTATCAGTGGTGTGAAAATGATTACAAAATTATTTTTATTTTTTTCTTATTATCCTATAGCCAGATTGAATTCTTTCAATGTTTCTACACTACTCATTTTTTATTTAGGTAACTTGTTCCAGGGTCGTATTGTTCCACCCAGTAGCGAGTGGCGTCAAGTGTTTGTTTGGTATCTGGGTAGAAACAATTTCTTCAGATGACAATTTTTGCCTCTAAATTCAGATTTTGATACGTAATGTGCTAGATCACGCCAAGCAGGTTCCTCAGATACAGCTTTGTACAGATACCTGAGACCAACTTTACGTCTTATTTCTGCAAGAGATGACCATTTCAGATTTGAGATTATCTCTGTAACACGTATACTTGGTTGCTTCTGCTCCTTTGACCATCTTTGATGCCTGTTTTTTACAAATCTAGCTGCTTTCCGCTGTATGCTTTCTATAGCGTCTATTTGGGTTGATGAGTGTGGATCCCAGATGCCACAGCAGTACTCAGTCATTGGTATAATAGGACATTTGTAGGCATGCTCCTTTGCATGCTGCAGACCAAGTTTTATGTTCCTCATTACGAAATGCAGGGCCTTTTTTGCTTTCGATACCATTTTCGTTATATGAGAGTTCCAGATTAAATTTGACGAAATTAGGATTCCAAGGTATTTACAGGTGTCTGATTTGGCAAGATTCACACCATTCAACTCATATGTAGTGTCCAACTTCAGTTTGCCCCTTGTGAAATTAACAACATTCGTTTTTTAAGCTTCATCCCATTTTCATCCACCCATTTCTGTGTTTGTGTCAGATCTGCTCGCAAAGTCTTTTGGTCATGCCCACTTTCAATTTGTGAATAAATTATGCAGTCATCTGCAAACAAGCGTATGCGTGATTTTACATTGGGTGTGATATCATTGATGAATCCGATGAAAAGCACTGGGCCAAGAACCGTGCCTTGAGGTGCACCTGATGGCACTCCAACACTAAAGGACAGAGTATCTCCCACCTGGAGAGATTGAGTTCTGTTTGATAGAAATTGTCTAATCCAATTTACTACTTTAATATCGAGTCCCATCCGAGAGAACTTGTCCAGTAGAAGGCTGTGCGGAACTACATCGAAGGCCTTCGAAAAATCAAGGAGTATGGCATCAATCTGACCACCTTTATCTAGGTTCTCAGCCAGCTATTGTGAGAAGCCTGCCAGAGACGACTCACAGGAGTACCTTTTACGAAACCCATGTTGATGGTTGGAAAGCCAATCAGCATCTCTCCATACCATATGAATGTAGTTCGCTATGAGTCGTTCCATTACTTTACAGACTATTGATGTATTGCTAATTGGTCTGTAGTTTGATGGGTCGTTTCGTGATCCACTTCTATAGATTGGGTGAATGGTGGCTGTACTCCAGTCATCTGGGATCAGCCCATTATTTATGGAAATGGTGAATAAAGTTTCCAAGTACGGTACAATGGCTAATTTAGAAGTTTTGAGCATTTGTGACGTTATATTGTCTGGACCTGCACCTGTATTGTATTTCAAGTTGTATATAACATCTAAAATGGAATTCTTTTCATGAAACATATATATATATATATATATATATATATATATATATATATATATATATATATATATATATATATATATATATATACACAATCCTTACAAAATTCAATGTCACCACCTTAAAACCTTCATAACACGAATTTAATAATTATTGCGTATACTCTACATTTTTCACTTGTTTCTTTTTTTCTACATTCACTTGTTTCTTGATTCTAATTTACCTGTTTATATGCATTGTTGCTTCATCGGCTTTCAGTTGAAGGAGTCAGCAGTATATTATAGTGTTATAATTTTCAGATTTAAAAACCATTTTTCCAGAGTGGGCATATTTTTATAATTTAACAAAAACGTTCATACATATCAGCCATGAATCGTATCTATGAAGAGATGTTGTTCAATATATATATATATATATATATATATATATATATATATATATATATATATATATATATATATATATATATATATATATATGAATGATTATATTTTTTTCCACATGTTTATTGTATTACAGCACAAGTTCTTTGTGCAATCAGAGCACTTAATATCAGCAAGAGGGTCAACGAATATATTTCTTTATTCTATGGTATTAGGCAACCCAAGTTGGATGTCCTTCCAATGGTCTGATCCAACGGTCGGTCTGGCCCGTGCGCCATATTCATGCAGCTAAGCGACGTCGGTTGCTAGGAATCATCTATATAATAGCTGGCTATTATGTTGAGAGACTCGCTTTGTTAACAGTAATCAGGCCTATCTGTAAATACGCTTTCAATATCAAATTCATATAGCTTACACGCCAGGCTGCAAACAGTCTCAACTCTCAAGGATAAAGAGCTTATAGGAAGTATAATTTTCGGAAATTAAAAATTCACTTTATACAAACTCAAGTATCGGAGGTTTTCTAGTAATGCGATGGAATTATATATTACAAGCTATTTTCAAAAGTTATCGGTATATATATATATATATATATATATATATATATAAATATATATATATATATATATAAATAAATATATATATATATATATATATATATATATATATATATATATAAATATATATGTATATATATATATATATATATATATATATATATATATATATATATATATATATATAAATATATATTCATATTGTAGTCAAATTTGGAGAGGTTACTATTTCTAAACAGTTTTAATTCATACAATTATATATGTATATGTGTATATATATATATATATATATATATATATATATATATATATATATATATATATATATATATATATGTATGTATTCGAAAGAACAATATCATAATTTACAACCACAACAATCGGGGTGTTTCTTCATACGGTTCTCGGCTTATCTCTGTATATAAAATATATAGATAACGAAGTAACTTTTAAAACAAGACTGAAAATGTTTATTGTCAAAAAATGAATCTATAAGATTGATGAATTTAGAACAGCATGGGAACATAAATGTCTGTGATATGAGGTATATGAGATGTCGTGATGAAATGTTCATTTTATGTTGTCTGATAGGAAAAACGGTGTAATGCCCAATTCAATAGCATTTTATCACCCTCGGCTTATCTTATTATATTCCATCATTATTATTATCTAGATATTATTTACATCTATGACGTCTGTAGAGTGGGTATCATGTTTTATATTGTCTTGTCTTTTGTGTATTGGTTGTTTTATATATTAAGTGTTGACTGTCCATATACTGTACGTATTGTACATTCTATGTACCAGTCCCTTGGACGAAATTTTTTTTTTAAATAAATAAATAAATACAATATCCGTATAGGCTACTAACTTCCGAATATACTTGGCCAAGGTCTTGTAACAATGTAAGCTGACGATATCACTCATCAAAAACTGAATCAGAAGCAGTTCCAGCATGTATAGAAGCGATCGCAGCAGTTCATAATATAACTGAGTTGATTGAGAAAAACTCGTGGTTAGCACGTTAAATCAATATGTTCAATCATTCTAACTGTAATTATTTTGTATTATTATCTGTCCTTGTGTTATAATTCTATATAAACCACAGATAAGCCTGTTTACAAGCTCTATGGATAATTGTGAACATGAATATACTCTCAAATGGATGAATAAACATGTTAACAATTGAAAGTTTTTATTATTATTATCAATATCATCATGAAGAATTTTGAAGAAGTTTTTTATGAAGAAAATCATAAAATGAAATGGTTCCATTGATTTTCGGTTGCTGCTCGCAACACAAAATCATAAAACAGTGTAATGAATGTGAATGTCTTGGTATAATGAGAAAAATGCAAGTTATGTAAGAAATAATTCAAAAATAGGTCCTTAACACAATAATAGATTGTATAAAATAATTTCTGAGAAAATCCTGTAATTCCTATTCATTCATAACTAGGAAAACGCGTTATGTGTTTCCGCATTGGTGGATGAGCCAGAACATATCATCGTATCTTTGAATTGGTTATTATATATATCCACCTTGAGATCCATTAAGCCATTAAGTCACTGCCATCCCATTTCCTAATTAATTTCTATGAAAATGAAGAAGGCTTTGTTTTAATCGTTTCCAATTCATTGGTGACACCTGTTGCTTGGATTTAATTGGTATCCTAATAGCTTTGAGTGATTTAAAAACATAACATTATATATTTTTTTTACACCAAAACGGCTGGTTCGATTTGAGTGAAAGTTCGGAATAATATGTATCATGATCATATTAAAATTCCCTGAGAATTTGAATTATCTCGAAAGAAATATGTTTGACGATTTTTTTCATATGGGTTATTGTTATGGGATTTTTGAAAACTTTGAAATGCGATTTCTCACAAGCGGTTCGACCGATTGCGCCTCAAAACTATACAGTAGCAAATTAAGTAAGGACACTTGTGATTTCAAATTTTCGTTTGACCTGTGGAGTGCGAAAAAAAGGCATTTTTTTGGGGGTATGGTGAAATTGAGTCTTCGCTTCGCTCATCCAATTACTTATTTTACGGTGAAATACGTACTTTTAAAATTGCTACTAAATTGCACCGCTCATTATGGTCATCACTACTCAACATCTCTAGAACACGGACAGAGAATTTCATCTGAACATTTTAATAAATATGGAAAAACATTTTTGTTTTGTATGAAAACCAATCAAACAAGCAATTAAAATATACGCGTGTAATTAAAATAAAACACTGAATGGTGTAATTTGTTATGCGATGTGGATGGGTTATATTTCAATAACCGGCTTATTCTCAATTTTATCGTGTAATTATTACTGAAGTCTCCGCATTACACTATCTATTATACTGCTGCTGTATGCCAAGTCAAAACAATGGGATGAAGACTGAAGTGAGAACATAGCTGGACAAAGTAAGTATACGACAAGAAAACAGAGGCAGCGAGAGGTATAAAAGAGAAGAATCGAGAGAGGTTTATTTCCGTTCCTGGATATTTAAGCCAACTGTTTGTGAGAAACTGTAAGAGCTTTAAACCAACAGGATCCACTTAGTTTCCTGACAGTTGATGATGCGCATGCGTTGAAACGCAAACCGTCAAGTGAAATGCATGTATAAGTGAAAAGATTCGCGTGGCTGTATCTAATTACCGTCTATATCGAAATCTTAAAAATAATGTTGTATTATGAAGTGTTCATGAGTGAAGTTTCATATAAAACAGATGAAGGAAGATTTATACCAGTCCGGTTATAATATCATAGACATAATCATATTTATAATTAGATGAGCGCAAGTAAAATCTCAATTTTACCAAATAGAGGAAAAAATAATTATTTGTGGATTTTTCGCGCTCCTCAGATCAAACGAATACACAAATAAATTGATTCAACTTGGCATGCATTATCTAACTTGATTCCGTATAGTTTTGAAACGTAATCGGTTGAACCACCCCTAAGAAAAAACAATTCGAAATTTTGGAAAGCCCCATAAAATAATCTAGAGGAAAACATTTGAAAGAATATATTCTTCGAATAAAATAAATGTATATAGACCCTATCTACGGAAAGCAAGATAATGATTGTTTGAATATTTTACATGGATGGAATCAGTACTGCGAACGAAAAATGAAATTTTGTTGGGTCAGTGAGTGAAACGAAGACTCAAATTTATTGTAGGCTACTCGAAAAAACGTTTTTTTCACGCTCCACAGGTCAAACGAAAATACGAATGTTGATCAAATTTTGCATGCACATATTAATTTTGAGGCACAATCGGTTGAACCACTCTCAAGTAAACCATTTCGAAACTGTAAGCCCGCAAAAGAATAAAAAAATGTAAGAATGTAAATGAATAAAAAAATAAAAATGTAGAACAAATAATTTCCTGAATGTATTTATATCCTCGGGTATTTTGAGAATACGAAGGATACATATTGTTGTTTTCCTGTATTATTACCGTTCATAATTTTTTTAGAGTGAACTATGAATTAAACCTATTATAAGAAAAGCAACAGAGGTAAAACCAATTGGAGCGTCAAACGTTCAAGATGGGAAACAGATCCATCAATTAGTGTTGTATAATTAACAGGCCCTGACTTAAAAGCTTCAAAATCAAGGTGTAAGTATAGCTTTAGAGAAATTTATACAACTATCTCGCTCGTCTCACAACGCATATGTTGCGTTTTCTTAGTTAATCTCAGTTTAGTCCATCCCATTTTCATTGATTGAGAAAACTACAGCTTTCATCGTCTCCCGAACATAGACACAGAGTCCAATGTTTTCTGAGGTCCACATATAGGCCTAAGCCTTATAGAAATTTGAAAAGGGAGGAACCACGTGGAAAACGGTGATGCTGAGAAGAAGAAGCTATATCGTTCCTGTATTCCTGACCTCGCGCGAAAAGTTATGAAATTTCTTAGGAATAGGCCTACTGGGAGGTTTTACAATTCCTCTTGGAGCAAGGCCGAATATTCCCACATTTTTCATTACTTTTTTCGAAACCATACAATATATCAAAATAATTCATTTACGAAAGTCTTTAAAATCTTGAGTATAAATCGTCACAATATGTTCTCCATAACCATCTCTTCAACGTTTCTCAATCAACTTTAAATCCAATTCCAATTATTTTTTCTCATTTTATATGAGTACTAATCCAGTTTTTAGATGAGCGTAGCGAAGATTTCATCTCACAAACAGAAAAAAATGGGCTTCGTTTTTATGTTTTTTTTTTTGTTTGTAATTTTGTAATTTTTTGCGCGGCATACAGGTCAGGAAAAAATACTTATCAACTTGAAACTTTTTCTACATATTCCTGTTATACTAAAATGAGCTGAGATTGTTTTTTAGAAAAATTGGTTGGAAGATTTTTCCGTAAAAAAAAGGAAAGTTTGAAAAATCCTCGTAAGAATAACCCGGAGGAAAAATACTTAAAGACAAGAACTCTTCAAAAGCTCTCAAATTTTCACAGATTATGAACAATACTATTATACACCTTTTCATAGATTTTTGCAACAATCGGATGAGAAGTAACAAAGAAAACGCAATAAAAGTGTACATTTTATTGAATATTTGGTTCAATTGGTTTTGCAAAGTGTAAATGCGACGGGTTGCAGGTTACTATAAATATCAACAAGTTGCAGGTTATGTTTTTGAACGTTCAAAGTAATCCAAGGTCCGTAAATGTGGATTGAGCTAACGAAATATTTTTCGTTCTAGATTTCCATACTTCTAAGCTCATCTAACAACGCAAATCCCGCGTTTTCCTTGTACATAGAAAATTACCAAATATTCCAATCCTCCTATCGAGCCACCCGACATAAATATATAATACTTTCATAATTTGGGAGTATTTCATAGAAATATATCAATTGCTTAAAAAATGCAGCATAATTGAAGTTATGACGATGGTTTTCTGAAATAGTTTTCTAAATTGAAACTGTCGTCATTTTTTTTCCTCACACAAATTTGCTATCTATAGGCCTACTTTGAAATAGAATCTATTTCAATTTCCAGTCATTTCAACATGTGAGAGAAAATCAAAATGTATATTGACGGCTGTCTACAAATAGATAAGATATCGTAAAACAGAATAATCACAACAGAATAAATCAATATAAAAATACAACAGTTTAGATACATCGAATTAATAAACATTCATGGAATGGACAAAAATAGTAATAACTTTCAAATGAATCAAGAAATGAAGATTGTGATCATAATATTTTTTTAAATGTATGAGTTATTATTGAATAATCTTTTTTATTCAAGCTTGTGTACAAATAATTGCCACTCTTTATCATTTTAATGTTCATTTATGATGAATGTAATGATTGATAATAATTTAATGTGAAGTAAATTTATTTTCCATCCATTTTTGTTGAATGTTATCAATTCATCGGGATTTAGCTGTTTAATTTTCTACTTCGAGCTAAAATATATATGTTTCTTGATTTGTCAGCATCTAAAGAACGTTGAATTCCTATGCGAGCTTCTTGCTTTATTATTAGTTTGTCTCAATAAGTTATATCACTACAATTGATGAGGATTGAATTAAATTCAAAGAAAATTTGATGAGATGAAAAATTGATAGACTAGTACTTGAATTCCATTTTTGACTTAACGAAACAAGGAACATTTTTGTATAAACATTTCGAATCTGTATATTAAATTCCTAACCAACCCCATAGCATCTAAGAATCCAGTCAAAATACAACTAGATTGTCGTGCAAGGTAAGAAGTCAAATTGAAATTCCATTGAAGGATCTACATAGCCTTTGTTGTCATCATACTTTATTGTGTCAAAGAAAAAGTTTTTAGAAGTTTGTGAACATTTCCCAGACTATGTACTGTACGTACTGTACGTAGTACATGGATATAATCAATATACGTAGTATCGATACAATTAGCACAAGCACACAAATAACACAAGCTTTTTAGAGCCGATTTTATACATCAAATGCCTTCAATATGTATCTATTATCAAATTAGAAAAGACTGAAAAGTATTCAGTTGTAGAGGGCAATAATGACCCAAAATCACTGGAGGTAACAACTCTTTCTCTCTCTCTCTCTCTCTCTCTCTCTATATATATATATATATATATATATATACCGTATATATCTTTATTCAAGACTCTGTATACATTATAGGATTGCAAAAACACAGAATAAAAATAAATTAATTAAAATATAAAAAATTATCGAGAATAACATTTTAGAGAGAATAACAAAATAAATATAATTTGGCTAGGAAAAAAATATAAGTTGATTAAATCTAAGAATGGTGGTGATCGAAATGAAATGTTGA
This sequence comes from Brachyptera risi, assembly GCA_964007535.1. Classification (NCBI taxonomy): domain Eukaryota; kingdom Metazoa; phylum Arthropoda; class Insecta; order Plecoptera; family Taeniopterygidae; genus Brachyptera; species Brachyptera risi. Next base: position 23,369,347 of record OZ023328.1, read on the forward strand.
TAATGAAAACTTTGAAAAAAAACGGAAATCAATGAATCAATGTAGCTTATGATGTTTGAATAAGAAAATGTAGAAAGAAAAATGAAATGATGATAACGAAATCATACAAAAATTAAAAAGGGAAAAAAAGAAAAATAATATGCAATGAAAATTGAAAATCAAAGCTGAAGACTATAAAGATGATGTCGTAAAATTTGTAGAGATCCTCGAAGGGCGAGTAAAACGATGCTATAAATAAATTTGTTGTTGAGTCGGAATTTTTTACAAAATTGTACAAAGAAATTGTGAATTGTGCCTATTTTCATATTACAACATATTACAACATATTTTCAACACGGGAGGGATAGGAAGTGAGAACATCATCTCCAACCGGCAAACCAACGCAACCCTCGATGCATCTTGTGTAGAACATTTCTCTACCCCTCAACCTGCATCTTTACTATTATACACACACAGCAATATCATTGGAATACTATACGAATTACCATACGAAACTTAATTCAAGCAATGTCCTGGCGACTTTTTGTTCATACAAGATTTTTCCAAGTCCTATATTTGGCGTTATTTTTCAAAGAAATCTCTGTGAAAAAAAATCAATATCACAAGAAAAAACAACCTGGTGAAAACTCGTTAACGCTTGAAAGTGTTTCTGGCCGCAAAGTTTACACAATCTAGAAGGCATCATGCGCACAGCTGTCAAAAAATGCTCAACTTTAATTGCGCGTTCTAATAATGTAAATAGACTATTTTATCGTCTTTCAACAATGTAGAATATTAAAGGTTCTAATATAAACGTGTATAGTAACACATACATTACAGTCATACTATTAATTGTCGCGGTTGGGGAAGTTATTTTAGAAGCCATTTTCACAAGTAGGCCTACAGTTTCAGTCGATCATACTTTGCTACTCCTCTTTATTTGAAGACTTTCTCTGGGAAAAAAATATGATGGAATTTCAAAAGACATTGAAAAAATAGTTGAATATAACGTATAGTTTGATTAACGAATTGTAACAATTATAGTGATGAGTTAAGGAATTAAGAACAATCCAAAATCTATGCTTGGGAGAATTTTAAATTTTTTGTCAATATATTTCCTCTTTCTTCGATTTCATCCATATTCTTCTCTTATTTCCTTCTGAATCTCATTTTTTACTACTCCTCAAAATTCCCTTTCACAGAGGGACAAATTACTTTGGGATTATTTTTTGACGCTCATGTTCTTTTTCTTCGATTTGCGTCTTTGTCTTCCTGACAAATCTTCCTCTCTTATTTTATTATTTATTATTCACATATATATATATATATATATATATATATATATATATATATATATATATATATATATATATATATATATACATATATATATACATATATATATATATATATATATATATATATATATATATATATATATATATATATATATATATACATATATATATATATATATATATGTGTATATATATATATATATATATATATATATTTATATATATATATATATATATATATATATATATATATATATATATATATATATAAAAGAGTTTTTAGAAAAAACTTTCTTAGTGTTTTTTTAAAGTTCAAGAGTTTTTAGCATAGATATTTCAATATATATATATATATATATATATATATATATATATATATATATATATATATATATGTATTAAAATATCTATGCTAAAAACTCTTGAACAGTATAAAAACTTTTGACTACGAGATGCTCTTTAGTAGATGCTCTTCAAGTGTATTATATACACAATAGTGAATTCATACAGTAAGCTATGCTTCTTTCTATGACCTCGATTTAATCATGTCGCTAGACAGTCCTTCGATTTATGGGTATTCAGTGTTTACAAAATGTCTGTATTAAAATGTATTCGTCCCTTAGATGTGATTGCGTGGTGTGATATGGGTGTGGGTGTTGTTGCCTTAAGGTGTAGGCGCTAAAGGGGTGGGAGAGTTATGCTTTGAATATTGTGGAAAAGATTGGCTAGACTTGCTCCGTACGCGTTGAAGTCCGTAAAACATATCATTTTTTCAATAACAAATATAGATATATCTATCGACTTTTCAATGAAAGAGACACAAACATTCGTTGAATGTTGTTGAATCAAATTCACCGTGTATCAAAGACCAAAGTGCTAAGCACAGCTAGAACACAGTAAAATATCAGGAAATGTATTTCTCTACGAAACAAATAATTATTCCATTTTTATATGACTTCTGAAAAAGATATTTCAGCTCCTACAGTAGTTTGAGTTGTGCACTCGTGCTATTCAGAAGAAAATCACCAACTGACCTATCACAAAGAAAATCAAGTTATGCTATACACCGTTGGGTGTAAGCAAAGTGATAACAATACTAACGCAGGAAAACGCACCATTTATATATAAATCTTTATTGATCTCTGCCCATGTACATCGGGTTGCCTATCGACACAGAATAAGAAACAAATTAAAATTTAGAAAGGATAATAGGAACATAAAAATACAATTTTGAAGATGAAGTTAATTTAAGATTGAAATATTGAAGCTAAGTTTGACTGTATAAATGATTTATTCTAAGAATGATGATTGAATCGCGTAGTACGCTCACTACTATGTTCTTGATGATGGGAGATATACCAAACTTTATCAATGATTCTTCGAAAAATTTTGGGATAGTCCCTCTTGCCCCAATAAGCAGCCCTGTAACTTCCATCTTCTATATGGCATATTTTTCAAGGTAGTAAGATATGGTGGGTTCATATATATTTGTCTTCTCTTGATTCACTTCTTGAACCTGATCCACACCTCTCTCGAATCGTATGGTTGGATCTAGTATATCCGCTGTATTAGTTTTTGTGTTGATGGCTATGATGCCATTGATACACTGTAAAATGAGCAAGATTTTAGCACTTGACCCGTTTAAAGTTAAAACAGAGATAACACGTTCTAACTTCTTCACGGTTTTATCCTTATTCCTTATTTACAAAGAATTTTAAAAGAATTTCACCAAGGTGTTAATTTTGGTACCAGCTGTTCGTGCCGTTGCCACGACCTTTAATTAGTAGAGTGATAGGCCTAATTATAATATTATAGGCCTACCACTAATTTTTTTCTTTGTCTATTTTGTATAATGATAAACTTTACATAAAGAAGTGATAATTGCCCAAGAGACTTACTTTAAAGTGGAAGGTATCAACATTCGTGTGTTTTGTGTCCGGATACAAATCACAGAAACAGTCATAATGAATTCCGGACGTTCGGAAACTGAGAGACTTTTATCTAATCAAAATGGGTTAGTAAGATCGCCATGTGGTGCCCCGTCCAAACGTTTCCATTTTTCATCCATAGCCTTAATTGGGGAACAATGATTTTGTATCAAGTTTCGATGATATTAAAAAAAAAAAAATGTATATGAAATGTAATGAGAAAAATGGTAAAGGTGTGTACACCTTGATTTTGAATCTAATAACTCACTGCCTACGCCTGATTCACCTATTGATAATTTCAATCGTTTCAAGATCTACGTAATTGGTTTTACCAATTGATCAACTTTTAATAGCTTTCTTAATAGCTTCAATTGATGTAAAACAAAATAATGCATGTCAATTTTCATATTTGAAACAGCGTACGATAAAATAAGATTTTAATAAAAAAAATTCAAGTTGAAAAACACCTTCGTTTTTTCTCAAGTACTGTAGAATTGGTACTGTAGAATTCAAGCACTGTAGGTGGGATAGGGGTAGTCAGGGAACTTGCCACCGCGCATTTATGTGTAATTGTAAGAGTTTTTTTTTTAATAAATGAATAAATAAATTGTGTTTTCATTTCACTCATCCAAATACTCTGAAATATTTATACAGCGCATTATATTTTCGAAATATATAATTCACCGTTTTATCATTAAATAAGAATAATATGTCATTAGATTGATGAATTATATAAATATATAATTGCCTTTCGTAATTTAAATGAGCAATGTGCTCAATGCTTCGAGAAAATAAATCATGATGATACAATAGTTATACCATTGAATATAAAATTCTTCTAAGGCCCGATATTACCAAGTCTAGTTAACCTTTATCTGACAGTTCAAACCTGTTATCACCATGGTTACCTGTGATATTTGTTTTCACTAACTCTCAGATAAATACTAACTGGCCTTGGTAATGCTGGGCCTAATGGATATATACTTCAAATTAACTGAATAATTGGATGTTATAGTCTAATTATATGTTTTAATAACACAATTGTATCCATCTATCTCTTTCAGAGGCCTTTTTGATAATGTACTTGATAAATGTATCTCCAAAGGGATAAAAATGTTTTATAATTGAGAGTATGCTATGAAGTAAAGTAACGTATTGCAATCAATATATCCGCAAACACGGCCTGTGTACCTTGCTGCTGTACCTATTGAGCGATTGACTATCGCTATATTAAAATGAAATGGTTGAGAATATTTTAAATATTTTATCAATCCAATATATGTTAAACTGAAAAACTTTTTTTGGATGTGAGTATTAACTGCAACTTTGACCAGTGAAAAATCAGTAGAAATTGAAAATGTCTTCGAGAATTTCTCTTTCCACATTTTCTTTGCCGTAATTTATTCTTACCGGGTATTAAAAATTTTCTCGCTGGTTTTCTCAAAATTAGACGGAAGATTTTCACTCTATGAAAAAATCTCACATTACGCCAATAGATCTCAGTTATCATCACAGTGCGTCGTTAAACCCAATCCAAATAAATGAAATTAGTACGTTAATTGATTCCTTAACTTACGCGTAGAAAAATACGGAATAATAGACAAATAATAACGTTGGCAGAATCTTTTTTTCCAGCTCACTATCACACAGTTAAAATCCGATGAAAAAAATATTGCCAGACGAGCAATAGCGAAGATTTCATTTCACATACTGGTAGAAAGATTCTTCGTTTGCGTGTAGTTCTTTACGTTTTTTTCCATAAGAAAAACCCGTCGAGGAAATTGAAAAAATGCTCAACATGTAAAGAAAGAAAGGTGCTTTCATAGGTTTCTCTATGTCATTCAATATATGCTCACTCATCTTACAACGAATATGCCGCTTTTTCCGATGCCGCTCTTTAGTAGAGTTTGAATCCATAAAGTAGTAGTTGTGGCAAATGGCAATTATATATTTCGAATTTCAATATATCAAATAGGAAAAGACTTGATAATGATACCCAGAGTGAATGAAGCATTTTCACCATCCGTACTTTCCAACTTCATCTAGACTCTGCTATGATTCATTATGAGTTGAAAAAGTTGAAAGTGTGTTGGTTGAAAGAGAGTTGAGATTTTACCCTAAGGCAAGTTGTTTGGCGCTATAAAATGAGAAAAATAAATAACTCACGTATCAAACTATTTCTCATTGAAATCATGAAAATTCCATAGGCACATTCACCCAGTTCAGAAGTCTTTTCAAAGAAATATTCAACAATGCCCCCCAGGGAAAAAGTTTACTGACCAATATGGACGGAAAATGTCTCAAACTGGTACATACCTAATAATCCAAAAACCTTGTGTAATGCATTTATACTATATTAAATATATATATATATATATATATATATATACAAATATATATATATATATATATATATATATATATATATATATATATATATATATATTTATAAATGGCATTATTTCAGGGTTATTTTCGTCGTGCAGACCCACGAATTGAATTATAATATAGGTTAAATGAAAAACCTTGGATTATCTAACGTTTCAGTTTTAATGTTTAAACCTTTCTCAAAGAATATATAATGAATGTTTACATGATTTCTACAACAATAAACATCGTTGTTGTGGTTTAAAAACAAAAACTATCAAAAATAATATATATATATATATATATATATATATATATATATATATATATATATTTATATATATTTTTAAAAAAATAAAAAATTATATATATATATATATATATATATAAAAAAAAAAATATATATATATATATATATATATATATATATATATATATATATATGTATATATATATATATATATATATATATATATATATATATATAGAGAGAGAGAGAGAGAGAGAGAGAGAGAGAGAGAGAGAGAGAGAGAGATATATAAGCTTGTATATATATGTGTGTGTATATTACTAACCACGCTGCACTGGTGATTCGCCTATTGAGATATGTCGATACTCAAAACTGTCAAAGGGTCTACGTGGGTATTCATCATACATACATAAAAATAAGACACGGGAACGTATATCCTCATTTAGTTTCTACTTTCTTTACATATATTGGGTGTGAACATTGAAAATGTTTTTTCTCATAGGCTTCTTTATGTTGAGCGTGAATCTTCAGAAATCAGAATACCGTCAAAAATATTCGTGTTTTATATAAAATATCAAGTTCAATGCGAATTGTATTTGATCACTTCGAAGAACCGCCAACTTCACGACGAATGTTGAACGAATTCTTTTCATATAGCATTAAATTATGTTTTTGTAAGATTTCGTTTTCATAACATTTGACAAAAGGTGCCATTAGCATGATAAATTCATGATATTCCATTCAGATATTTCATTTTCTGTGAAATGATGTTTCTCAGATGTTTTACTTCTTCAACATGCACATTCATTGTCCTATCATGAAAAAAAAAGTAAAAACTTTCAACACCGGGTTGAAAGTTTCTTTTTCAAGAGTCAAATATAACAGTCAAATATTTTTTTTCATTGCTTTATGGTTCTTTTTAATAACAATACTTTCATCATTTTGTATTTTCTAATCATTGAACAATCCCACACATGCTACATCATGGGGAAGAGATAATTAATTGTTTTTCTACTTCCATTACACATGATATTCCCGAAAATTCAAATATTAATTCATATATATATATATATGTATAAATATATATATATATATATATATATATATATATATATATATATATATATATATATATATATGTTTGTATGAATATATATATATATATATATATATATATATATATATATATATATATATATATATATATATATATATATATATGTATGTATGAATATATATATATATATATATATATATATATATATATATGTATATATATATATATATATATATATATATATATATATATATATATATATATATATATATATATATATATATGTGTGTGTGTGTGTGTGTGTGTGTGATTAGATGAGCGTAGCAAAGACTCCATTCCACATACCGAAAACAAATGGGTTTCGTTTTTATGTTTGATTTTTTGTTTGTAATTTTGTACGCGGCATGCAGATCAGGAAAAAATACTTATATCGACTTGAAACTTTTTCTGCATATTTTTGTCATACTAGGAAAACGCGGGATTTACGTTGTGAGATGAGCTTAGAAGTATGAAAATCCAGAATGAAAAATATTCTGTCAGCTCAATCCACATTTACGGACCTTGGATTACTTCAAACGTTCAAAGACCTTACATGCAACTTGTTGATATTCATAGTGCTGCTACCTGTCCCATACACACTTCACAAAACCAATTGATCCAAATATTCAATAAAATGTACACTTTTATTGCGTTTTCTTTGTTATTTCTCATCAGATTGTTGCAAAAATCTCTGAAAAGGTGTATAATTATATTTTTCATATCCAGTAAATGAGCTTAGAAGTATGAAAATCCAGAATGAAAAATATTCTGTCAGCTCAATCCACATTTACGGACCTTGGATTACTTCAAACGTTCAAAGACCTTACATGCAACTTGTTGATATTCATAGTGCTGCTACCTGTCCCATACACACTTCACAAAACCAATTGATCCAAATATTCAATAAAATGTACACTTTTATTGCGTTTTCTTTGTTATTTCTCATCAGATTGTTGCAAAAATCTCTGAAAAGGTGTATAATTATATTTTTCATATCCAGTAAGAATTTGAGAGCTTTTGGAGAATTCTTGTTTTGCAAGTATTTTATCTCCGGGTTATTCTTACGAGGATTTTTCAAACCCTACGATTCTTTTCCGGAAAAACCTTCTGACCGATTCTTTTGAAAAACAATCCCAGCCTATTCTGGTATGACAGAAATATGTGGAAAAAGTTTCAATTTGATTGGTATTTTTTCCTGACCTGTATGCCGCGCACAAAATTACAAACCAAAAAAAAAAAAAAACATGAAAACCAAGACCATTTTTTTCGGTATGTGAAACTGAATCTTCGCTACGCTCATCTAACCAGAATAGGCTGGGATTTTTATTCAGAGAAATCGGTTGGAAGGTTTTTCCGGAAAATAATCGGAGAGTTTGAAAAATCCTTATAAGAATAACCCGGAGGAAAAATATGTGAAAAACAAGAATTTTTCAAAAGCTCTCAAATTTTCACTGAATATAAACAACACTATTTTACATCTTTTCAGAGATTTTTGCAACAATCGAATAAGAATTAACAAAGAAAACGCAATAAAAGTGTACATTGTATTGAATATTTGGATCAATTGGTTTTGCAAAGTGTGTATGCGACAGGTTACAGCACTATAAATATCAACAAGTTGCAGGTGAGGTTTTTGATCGTTTGAAGTAATCCAAGGTCCGTAGATGTAAATTGAGCTGACAAGTTATTTTTCATTCTAGATTTCCATACTTCTAAGCTCATCTCACAACGCGCATCCCGCGTTTTCCTAGTTATATACATATGGGATGTTATAGCCAAATCATAAAAAATACCAATAAAAATAAAAATTTGAATTCAAAATTTAAAAATCGTAATTCCAAGTATAGTCATATGTCATAAGAGTAATACCTTGGTAGCTCAGTGTAGCTGACCGGCAATCAAAAGGTTCCGGCTTCGAATCCCAATCGAGGCGTTTTTTCAATGACATGGCTATAACATCCCAAATATCTCGAATTGGTTCGTATCCAAGAAGTTCAATCATAATATATATACATATATATATATATATATATATTTATATATATATATATATATATATATATATATATATATATATATATATATATATATATATATATATATATATATATATATATATATAGGCCTATATATTGGCTTGAATTAACAACTGACATTCCTTATTCTTCTAACAAGAAAAAAACTTAGGCCCGGTATTACCAAGTCTAGTTAGCCTTTATCAGACCGTTCAAACTTGTTATCACCATGGTTACCTGTGGTATTTGTTTTCACCAACTCTCAGATAAATACTAACTGGACTTGGTAATACTGGGCCTTATTCATATTTCTACCCAATACTAATGCCCATCTATGCATACAGTGTGTAACATACATCCTCCACCATGCTGGAAAGTTGAAAATGGCGTCTGTTTTGTTCCAGTCTGGGTGTTCGATAAGTGCAACAGCAAGCTGTGCGGAGACGAGGCTGCCTGCGACAGCTTGAACAAGACGCACTTCACTTGCATTTGTCCACATGACCGGTCTCAGCCCACTGCCGACCTCCGTTGCCCGGTCAGACGCACAGGTACGTTCTCATGCGACCGAGGACACGCAGAATGATAATAATATTAATAATCATTGTTTTTTTTTTTCTTATTTTGTATTCATATTTTCGCATAGATTTGGGTACAATATCATAGATCCGCAAAGTCACAGAAGTTGACTTGTTAGCGGGTCTACTAACATCTTATAGGCCTACTTAAAAATAATACAGATTAAAAATAAGTATGAAGTCTGAATAATTTGAAGGGAATCTATATTTGACCTAAAAACTAACCGAAATAAATCGAAAGACAATATGAGAAAAGTATCTCTAGTGGGCTAATAATAATATAATAATATATATTTTTTTAATTTTCAATTCATATTTTCACATTGATTTGGGTACAATATTGTAGACCCAATATGTACAATATTGTAGAATATTGTAGATAATATTGTATTATTATTGTAGAATAATAATATTAATAATAATTTTTTGATAAAGTTGTTATTTGTCAATTTAAGATTATACATTAAAGTTCACAATAATCCACAAAGCCTGTAAACAGGCTTGATGATAATAATAATATTCTCATCATTCAATGGAACAATCTAGATCTAAATTGTTATAGAATACGTCAACCCTCGACCTAAAAATATATAACTTGAGTAATTTTATGAAGAGTATGTAATCAGAGAAAACAACTAACAACATTTACAGTTCACAGTTCTTCAATACTATACAAACACTTAGAACATTTTCATATGATGTTTAGAAGTATTTAAATTTGTAATCGTTTTTTCCGAATCTTAATTCGTTAGAGCGTTAGATTAATGCGTTAAAGATGAGCGAGATATTTATATGGAATGTATTTGTAAGCTAGATTTTTAAACCCTCCACACACACATTGATTGATTTTGAAACTATCGAGCTTTACTTGTTTTTATGGCTGCCAACTTGTTGAACATCTCTATCGAACTTGTAACTCAATTGTCATTTTTACAATACCATAATATATTATGTTCTTAAAAATAACAATCAATTTCTTTAAAGTTGGTATATGCTACGCTCATCTGATAATAACAATGATGATAAGAATATCAGACAGACACATATGCGTTGTAGGATGAGCGATACAATTGTATAAAATGTACTCTAAAGTTATACACCTTGATTTCGAAACTACAGTCTTGGTCTCGTATAATCACTCTTTGCTTTCGTTGTTGTTGATGTTTCATTGAAATGCTGATTGATGTTATACCTGTGTTTATCAGATCATTTTCATCGTTATACAGCTGTGATTAATTTCATCTGTTGACCATTTTAATAGATTCAATTAACCTATAGAAAAAATACATTTTCCGATTTTCGTCTACTTCTTCAAAACGATGCGTCTGATTTATGTAAAACTTTGAAATAATGAATATATTCTTGTGTTCAAACTTTAATCTTCAAACTACAGACTAAACTTCAAAATTTAAACTAGGGTTTGCTAATTCAAGTACGGCATAAATCAGTATAGGCCTATAATTGTCTTCGCTTACGCTCATCATATAATAATATGTATATATCGTTGTTGGTATAAATAAATATAGACATCACAATTATTCGTCTATTTATTACATTATTATATCGTATTCATCATAACGAGGCATTATTACGTATAACTCACTATATTTGTATCCATGAAAGAGGGTCATCTACCACCAAGTAATTGTTGTAAAAACGTCGGTAATTACATAATCACTTTCCAACTTGGTACATATAACGCTTTCGAAGATGCAGTTGTTTTTCTACATCGTAAATCTTATACTATAAATCTCAATGACTGAAACTACTAAAGCTATGGATATATTTGGTGACATTTGTATTTGTTGTGATCGTAGACGACCTTCTTCTTACGTGGATACAAGTCATCACGGCACTATACCGATTCCTCCCCACCCATCAGAAGGATAAGTTCGCACACAATTTGTGCATCCTTCCCAGGAGGCGGGAAAAAACAAAATGTGTAGAAAATAAAAATTATTGTAAAATTCATGTCAACAAATAAACCTTTCAGTTCAGTGAAGCAGATACAAATTTGAAGAAGAGCCTCGTTCTGGCATTTGATGAAAGAAGGCGCGAACTCGGGCGCTAGAAATGTACTATAGGTCTAGATCATCTATTCGAATTTATTTATCTCTCATGGATCCACGAATGGTTCCTTGAAAAGCTCAGAATTGACTAATTATTCCTCAAAATTAAACTCCGATCTTTCTCCCTCTTTTTGTCGCTACTTATTCTTTGATCAAGAATTGTAGAAGGATTCATTCCGCTTGGTTAATTGGTAGCACGTGTTGAAAGATGAGTATAACTTAATAATAATTACATCAAACGTTCTTTGAAGGCGTGAGTTTTGTATCTATATCGAAACTTTCGTCAAGTCAAACTCCTTACAATGAGATGAACAAGGGATTTCGTTCTTATATGAGAACGAGCTATGTGGGGAAACTGTGAACCGGATGAATAGGCATATATCACAAACCGAGATATATGGTAAATACATTATTCTACTCTCTCTCTCTCTCTTTCTCTCTCTATCTGTCTGTCTGTCTCTCTCTCTCTCTCTCTCTCTCTCTCTCTCTCTCTCTCTCTCTCTCTCTCTCTCTCTCTCTCTCTCTCTCTCTCTCTCTCTCTCTCTCTCTCTCTCTCTCTCTCTCTCTCTCTCTCTCTCTCTCTCTCTCTCTCTCTCTCTCTCTCTCTGATATTACGTGCACGGCTACAACATCTGCCTGATCGTATTATATATGTCGAATTAGTACCTAGTGGGAAGTACCATATACATATGAAATTAGACACGTATACAAACACTAATTGATTTAGCGAGGATTGCATATGATTTTGTTTACATACTGCATTTATTATTTCAATTTCACCATTCATTGATGGAACAAATAAAATAATTGAACAATTAAAAAAAAAGGAATGAAGTTTCCGTCAAGGAAATCTCACAAATATTAATGATCATCCAAAATACTATGAAGACTACTATAGTATAGTAATAATACTATGAGTCAAATTTTATTAAAACACTCGTCCAAAGTTAATTATTGGCAAATCAGATTTTTTGCAATGGCACCTCCACCAAAACTCCAACAAATGGGAAAACTAAATATCCATTATCCAATATAGATAATCTTACACTTTTGTGTAATTTATTCTGTATTATTTTACTGCACAACGGTTTGTCTGATAAACTCGAAACTTTTATGAGCACGAGAATTTATTCTACTTGTAACTACATTGTTTTGGGGTAAAATCAATCTGATAAGTTTTGAGAAAACCCAATAACCTACGAGATCAAGAATAACACAGAGGTGAAAAATTGAGGAACAAATTTCTTTCTAAAGAAAAAATTAAATGCATGAATGATAGGGCTACACATTACTACAAAATTTTAGATAAATTGTAGCAGCACTTCTGAAGTTCTTTTTTGTATCCATCTTTTCGAGATCAAACTTTTAAATTTTAAATTTTATTAAAATAAAAATTTATAAAATCAAGTGATGAGCAGGTACAATTAATTAGAACCTCATGATAAAGGAGTGACTGAGTTGGCTTAATTAATAGTTATACAAAACGAATGTGTATAGATTTAAATATTATTTTGATAGTATTTCGATAGTAGGCCTATAGAGTGACAACAGTAAACAGTGTTAGAATCCAAGCCTAATATTAATATTTCACATCGTTTTGTAGGGTATTAAAATCATGTGTATTTTTCCTACATTCAAATTTTAATATCTCTTACAGTTAAAAATCACCCAAAACCTGATATTTCACTAAATCGCCTGACATGCGCTTTTGACTGATCGAGCCAAACTGGGGGAATATGACGTGATTGATATGAAAAATGATTACATGTAGATTAAATGAATACTCTCTAGTGAAGGAAGAATTATTCAAAACTAAACAAATGATTTCGACGAACAGGAAGACGTGATTTCACTCCAACTATAAAGATTTACTGATAAGCTTGTATGTAAATTGTATTTAATTCCATTATTGAATATAACACGTGTGCTCTATCATGAAGAATTACAGCCATGAACGATTTATATATCGTCTGTGTTTATAAATACGTTGTACAAACCACAAACTCACATCCAAATGAGACTTTGAAGACTGTTATCATATAAAAATTGTATTGTGATTTGACTCCATTGTTGCAGTACCTCGAACACCGCGGCCGATACACAATATTATTCCACCGAGGACAACGGCCAATCTGACTAATCTGAACACGACAGCAACAGAACAGGTTGGAAAACTATCTATGTTCTAGGTAGGATCGTTCGGAAGGGGTACCTCAAGGGAGGGCGATTTTACTACCCCAAAGGGAATGATAATTATATACTTATTGATTATGATACTTATTGATTATATTATTATGATGATAATTATATTATTATAATAAATATAACTCAATTAACAAACTGAAAATAATAAAATGACTTATAAATTCATAAATATCGATTAATTATATTTAATCATGATATAACATGACCATGTGATATATTTATCATTGTTCATTATATATATATATATATATATATATATATATATATATATATATATATATATATATATATATATATATATATATATATATATATATATATATATACGCCAATATATTCATTCATTATTCATCATTTATTAATTTATTATTTACATTCATATTCGTTATTCATTAATTTATCATATGCTATGAATATTATTTGTGTGTATTTTCTCAATATCAATGAAAATAATTGAATAGTTCATGAATGATGAATATATAATTCAATCATTTCTGTTGGGGAGGAGAAATTTTTGATTACTTAATCTTCATCTTCTTTGTCTTCGATTATTCTTTGTATTGCTCTCCGTCCAACTCTCCCTTATTCCTTCTTCCATCCATTATCCATTGACAATATGAGCGTAAATCAAATGGATTTAATTTTTATCACCAGCATATTCTGATATTTTTTCGTATATATATATATATATATATATATATATATATATATATATATATATATATATATATATATATATATATATATATATATATATATAGGCTTACATTTGATACTTCTTATAAAGTGTTGATTTTCCCGCATTTTGTATAGATGCTGATTTTACATGTATTTCATACATCGCATTTCGAGTTCAATTGCTGTGATTACAATTTTTCATTAAATTACGAACTCACTATCATGTATATACGTAACATGTATACAAAAGAAAGTGAAAAAACACTCTTTAGTTTTGTCAGCTCAACCATGGTTCAACACAAACCTACCCAAAGGTTTGAGAGGCTGAACAATGTTGAAGTTCAAAATTCTGAAAACGTCAGAACAAATTAAAACTTTCTCGCTCTAAAATGTCAAAAGCACACAGTACGAATTATCCATGCATTCTACACCGAATAGATTTCAGCTTAAAACATATAATTCCAAAATAATAATATGGCGAAATGGAGCCAATTCTTTCGAAAATCGAACATCTCTTATTCTTTTTGTCAATAATGAGAAATGAATTTATTTGTAACACTTTTCCGCACCCAAGCATATTTTTACTTCAATCGTTCTTAGCCCAAACGATATTGATCCATATTTAACTATATTAAACCTAAAAATAATTACTAAACAAACTTCAAGTAAAAAAATTACATTTTACTATTCGTAAATCTGACAAATAAATACAGTACCCAAGCACAGTTTTAATTGTTTAGTGGTCAATCTGAAAACCCGCAATGAATACGCTGTAAGGAAAACATCTTCATGAAACTAGGTTTATAGATAAGCGTCTAGATCGGATTGTAGACATAAAACAAACATTTTCTAAAGTTCACCATCACTTAGGGCCTACACATTGTTCTCTGAAAGTCTAAAACGTCCCATGTTTTGGACAGCTGAACGTACGTTTCAAACAAGCACAGATTATGATATTAATTAGTTTGATAACACAAAACAAAAAAAGAGATGATTTTCCATTGAGTATACTTGGAGAATCGCGGTCTTTACAAATAAAATCCATTCACTCTTCTAGGTAGCCAATCACAATCGGAGGATTAAATTGCGTTTCGCTCCGAAACAAAGTCACGTATCCAATAATATACGTCAACAAATGTTGTTTAACTCATTCTGCAACGTTTCATTTTAAAGGCTAAAAAAGAAACGAAGATACATAGCTGGATGTCCAACGATTCGCAGAGTCTGATAATTGGATTTGCCGTCACTACCGCAATCATGGTTGTATTGGCCGTTGTAATATGCTTTTGGAAACGCAAAGAAATAGATCATTGCTTGAAGAAATCTGCGAAAACACGAAAACCAACGAACACGGTAAGACAAATTTAATTTCAAAAGGAAACTATTCTCATAGGAATTCAGAGTAAAATGTTTCAAATTACAAAAAAAAAAGTACCAAACATTCTGCAATACAAAATTATAAATCAAACAAATTTGTAGCCGATATGATTGAGAATTTTGAAATGAAAAATTCGAGGCTTTTAATGACAGAAGAAAACTAGAAGTGCATAAATTTCTCAATTTTATTCAACTTTCCTAATTTTCTCAAGACCATTCATACAAATGGACATTCACAGAGGTATGAATTAGCACTTATTATGTATCTTTATGTGTGGGGATGAAGGATGATTTGGAATTTAGATGAGTCAATAACTGTGAGAAAGAATGAACAATAAATCCACCAAAAAGGTTAAACTCACCTAAATAAAGGAAGAACATTAGGAAAAATAAAATAAATACAATAATATAACATTCTCGTTTATACTCAAGACTAAAGAAACGAAGTAATCAAATCTCGACTAGTCAAAGAGACTCAGCAATTTCCTGGTATTTTGTTACAGCCATGTCCACTTAATTTGACAAAAGGTCTACTCGTTGCTGACCGGTATACATCCAATCCTCAGTATGCCCCGTGCGCATCGTCTAGCGACAGTAGTTCGATTCCCGTTCCTCTTCTACAAAGAGATAGCTTACGTTTCTTACAAGAAATCGGAGAAGGATGCTTTGGTAAAGTGTATAAAGGTAAGAATCAATTTATATAATTGAATGAGTTGAGCTGTTCATGCCAATCAACTACGAAGTCTGACACAGATACAGAGATGGGTATAGATCAATTTGTGGCATTCTGAACGGACTTCGATTCCCGCCGGTCGATCGTCGAAAGATCGACGGTCGCAGCGTCAAAGGATCACTCGCCGGATTCGGCAAATCTGTTTTCAAAGGGAACTTAAAAATTGATTACAATTTAAAACTTTTAATTAGTTAAACTCGTTTCTGTGGTCGAACTAGAAAAATGACCCTTCTCTATATTACCCTGCACTCGAAACATCTGTATATAGTCCTATAGTTACTTTATTCAAAAGAAATTACTGCGTCGGAAATCAAACCATGTGCCTAGTGAGCGAGAGCTTGCAATGCTGTGCTATCATACTGTTTATATATGCTTGTATGACATCACAAACCGAGTGTTCCCATTGGCTATTTTTAGTTCCATTTAACAACCGATTTGCAGAAAAATTCTAGCCCGCCGGTCGCCCATTCTGACTGAGGTATTGCGTGTTTCCCTCAGTCTTGCAGTGAACACTGGAATGGTTCCCACACCTATTAAATCACGACCGATTCTTTCCCACTTTTGCACGATAATTTCATATTGAACTTGTACATCCTACGAAACAACATAATTCTGTGTCATTCTGTCACTAAATCTATTTCAACTTTCTGCAACACTATAGTCATTGTAATATTGTAGAACGGAACCTTCTGTCGTTGGTACAAGTATAGCAGTCCGTAGGGCTTACAATTTATACAATATCTTATTACATTCGGAATGATGCACGGACCAGTCCTACAAAGTACAAACTCTTAATTATATTAATTGAACAGCTAAACGCCAATTATACAGTAGATTTAAAGAAAAACTCATTCAAAATGAATGTCAACTGGAATTTTATATATCTTACTGATATAATGTTATATTGAAATATCAAAATATTACTTATTCATTTAATTTTCAAATAATTTTTTTCTTGTTTTTTATACATGATTTACATATATTATAGACAGGATATATATTGATATACGATTGATATAAGAGGTGAAGCTGTGAATGGATATAGGCTATGGTTGTCAATTTTTATATAATGATACAACAAGAAACCCTCATCAGAGAAGAACTCTTGTGTGCGGGCTGCCTGGACGAAGTTACATGCAAAAAGAAAATAAATAAATAAGTAATAAGCTGGTGTTTCGACCTAATTCAGATAAAACCACCCTCAATATTCAATTCATCAATAGAATAAAAACAGCCATAGTAATTATTGAAGATATCAAGATTAATTGTTCACAATATTGTCACGTAAGTGATTCAATATATGTTTAGAACACAAGGGTGAATGCTACGCGCTTAATACTGAACACTAAATGGTGGAGGTGCCGCAATTCAGATTTCATTCATATTGTATACTACAACCAAATACATTATTGATAACCTACGGTTGACTACAACCAATAGTAATTGTATGGCATATAGTACAGTTTTAACTTGATTTTGTTTAATTTTTAAATAATGTAGGCCTACTACACATAACAGTAGTGATCAATAATTAGCCAGACATTATTATGAGAGCATATCAATAAGTATATTTGCATTTTTTTTATTAAAATAGCAAACAGGTATAGGTTTTAGTAATTGATCTTTTGCATCATCATATAATCGTTTTACTGATATACGTTTGTCATCCGCTTATCCGTACCCTCATATAAACTAGCTGATGATGGGGTCGTTACTCGTTAGCAATATTTAAAAAAATCAAAATTGCATCCAGCTGGTATAGGCCTATACATAGCACAGATATGCTTCTCCAGTTCATTGTTTACTGAAAAGTTTTTTGTTTTTGTTTTTGCACTTTTTAATCATACAATGAATGAAGTGATAATTCAAAACATATCATTTTCAGTTGACGTGTAATTAAGGCCCCCTACACAACTGTGGTGGAAAAACAAGACTTATGATAAATTGTTGAAAACATGAAATGAATGTTTCTGAATTTTCGACTTTATTAAATAATCAGTGCATGGTATGTGAACGGACACCATTCATTCGTGTGTCTATTCTACACATATTCTTGTGTATATATACCACGACAAAGGAAACGTGTAAGCATTTGCCACTTAAATCAGAATCTGGTATTTACTTTGAATATTTTGACAATGGTTCTTGGTCTAAATGTTCCATATGACGCCGTTCCTGTTTTAACTTTTCAACTGATAATCACCATCTTGAACATGTCATGACTCGACTCTACTCACAAAGCAATAGGCTTGCATGCCCTGTTAGCCCTTGTGGGCATTATAACATTGTAAGCTATGACCCACATTGTGACAGAAGATGAAAGGTCTATCTATAGGTACATTTAATTAAACGTCACTCACAAAATTTAAATGTCACCCGCATGAGAGTTAGGGTTGTGGGATGAAAGTGTGAACTATAAGATTATGGTTTAAGTTATAATGAATAATTGATTAATAATTTATTTATTATTATTATTAATAATAATTATATTGTATAATTATATTGTATTATATTTAAGTGAATTGTTATTATATATATATATATATATATATATATATATATATATATATATATATATTTATATCCACAGATAAACCTCATGAGGGTTTCGTGGAACCTCACAAGAGTACCCTTTATTGTTATAACGCTTTTATTTGGAATCAATAAATAAAAGAATAAAAAAATAAATTATTATTATTATTATAATTATTATTATTATAACTGATTATCAGTGATATGATTATCAGTAATCGTATTGTGGGGTAGAGGGATATAGCTTAGAGAGAAATAGTAGCTTAAATCAACCTTTTCCCTCATGAGAAATGTATTATTTTTCAAAAACACACAAATTTTAAAAAAACACTATAACCACATGTGATTTGCATTTCTCGTATATAAATTATCTTTTTTTAATTATAGGCCTAATTATAGAATCATTTTCAAAATCCTGTCATGTCACTCGTGTAAGTGTGTTGTACACTCAATAATACGTCATTTTCGTGGCCAACGTAACTTTCATTAGTCAGGGCCGTCGTTAGGGGGTCTCAGGGGGGGCGCGCGCCCCCTCAATCGTCGTGTGCCCCCCCCCCCCCCCCAATAATTTATCCTTCTTCAAAAATATATAATGACCTACGAATAAACTCACAATAAAATATGATGAGAATTAATGACTCATTGATATGAATTGTATCAGTATAGGCCTACACTCTACTTCTTTACACTTCCTTTTTTCTTCTCGATAATGATTCAATTATTAGATTGCGAAACTGCTCGTGAATCGCAAATATTTCTTGAAAATATCCATATTTCAAGAAAATCACTGACTGGGAATTTTGCTGGGAGAAATATCGCGAAAATAGCTTCGAAAATGTCCATAATGATTATACTATTGAAAATAACTTTGGTGATGTCCATACTGATTTAATCATTGGACTCCAAAACCGCTTGTAAATATCAAAAAATCACTTGAAAAATGACATGGGTCTATTTCAAAAAATTCCCTGCGGGGCTTTGCTGTGAGAAAGCGCAAAAGTATAGCTTCAAAATGTCTATGATGTTGCAATAATAAGACTCCAAAACCACTCGTGAATCGCAAAATTCACTTGAAAAATGACCATATTTCAAAAAAATCACTGCTGGGAGAAATATCGCGAAATAGCTTATAAGATATCCATAATGATTATTTTAGTATTGAAAATGACTTTCGTAACGTCCATAGTGATTCAAACCGCTTGTAAATATCAAAAAATCACTTGAAAAATGACATGGGTCTATTTCAAAAAATTCCCTGCGGGGCTTTGCTGGGAGAAATCGCAAAAGTATAGCTTCGAAAATGTCCATGATGATGCAATAATAAGACTCCAAAACCACTTGTGAATCGCAAAAATCTCTTGAAAAATGCCCATATTTTCAAAATTCCACTGCGGGGCTTTGCTGGGGGCTTCAGCCCACTAGACCCCCTTTTCGAGCGTGGCAGGTGTCCAGCTGGCGGTCATTTTATTCATGTAACATACACAAATCATACACAAATCATACACAAATCCTAACGACGTCCCTGATTACAGTAAATATGAGTGGCTCCGCACTATTGTGTTGATATATAAAAAGGTGTGCACATGCTAATAGAAATATAAAATGCTAACCAATGCAATACAATACTCTTGAAACTCATGAGAAAGAAAGAAAAACTTTTTTATTTTTTCTCCTCGGGGTTAGACTGTTTAGACATAATTCTATGTAGTCCTACTACAGCTATAGTTTTTCCCATGGTGATTTGAATTGCAAGATGAGAGATTTTACTATTCGATAGTATTCGATACGATTCACCACTCAAAAATAGTAACTGCTGTTATTTAATTAATGAGTTGCTTTATGCAGAACATGTACAAATATATGTCTCATTGTTTTTTAAAACTTTTGTATAATTATGTATTATTCAAGTGAAGTTAAAAGTGACATTTTACTTGACGTTTAAAATTACAAAATGAACTTCAGGGCCCTTATTCTCGAGATTATGAGATTATGAGATGAGAAAAGATTATGAGATGAGATCATTATGCTATGGTATTTTATACATAGCATTCTCAGTGAGATTACCAGAATCACACCTAAATAATCTCATCTCATAATCTAATAATCTCGAGAATAAGGGTCCAGATATCTGAAAACGTTATTATCTCCTTCCTGGGATGTTACGTTGAATATTACAATTTTAATATTTGTATTTTCCATAGTTTTCGTATGTGCTAGTGTTTATTGATCAGCATATACGTATAATATTGATAATATTTCAAAGAATCGATTTAAACAACAATTGTCACAAAATATTAACAATCTAAAAAACAATTTCAAGTTGTTAAATTTATCGTTATACTTAGTAGAATGTAAGAAAACAAACGAAGCCAAGATTTTCCAATGAAAAGAAAGAGTAGTTACTTTCCTCCGAGTATTTTTAGACTTTTTTCAAGTTATTGCATACCAATAATCTCTTACGAAAATATCTACACCGTGCATACCCGTATACAACCAAAGATTATAAAGCTATATTAAAAGTGTCTTTCCTAAAGGCATCCAACATAATTAAGTCTCCAATATTTACGGATATAAAATGTACATTTTGATCGATTTGTTTATATATATATATATATATATCTTCGAGTGAAATTTGTTCACTTCCAAACACAGTCAAAAGTAAATTACTGATTCTGTTTTTTTTTTTTTAAACGAAATCAGCTTTGAAGTCCCCCTATATCTGCAGCCAATCATCTAACCATTTGAATCGTTTAAGAGAACATTAATAATGGGAAAAGGGGAAAGAGTTTTCAATTTTAAGGTCGGCAAGTTTCGCCTTATAAATTCTGTACTGTGGACGTTAATTGAAAATTACTCATTTTGCTTTTTATAGGAGATTTTAGTCCTGCCACACACCCCACTGGCTGTATATATTACTTTATTGACTCGATTCACCATCCCCCATAATAATAAATAAAAATATATTGCTATTTGTTATAATGTATACATTAATTGGTCTATAAGTTGTATCATTGTAATTTGCCAAGGGCTAGTATACGGAATATTATTTAGTGGATTAATTGACACGTAGCTATTTATTTTGATACTACTCTTGGTTATCAGTGGTATTTCTGTACCTTATTTTGATGATTAATTTAATTGGTAAAATTTATTTTTTCGTAAAACGCGGTCCAAGTACAAATAGTGCTTAAATCAAAGAACGTAAATAGTGTACAAGTTTTACAACAGTACCAAATAATTCGAAAATGGAAATTTGAAAGTTTCAATATGTTCACTACTTTCTTATAGCCCAGACCCAGCAATAAAATGATTAAAATAAAAAACTTTCTGAAGATTTAGAATGTTCTCAATTCATATTCCCTATTGTTATCAATCAATATAATGAATAATTCTCTATAGACAGAATAATAATGTGTTGTAACTTCTAATGCTGTATTGGTTACAGGTGAACTGAAGAGAGAAGAAGGGCAAGAGCCGGACACTGTTGCAGTCAAGGTATTGAAAGAGTCAGCTACACGTGAAGCTGAAGACGACTTCATGAGAGAAGTTGAGATGATGAGTGCCTTCAGACACTCAAATATCCTCTCGCTTATTGGTGTTGTTCTTAGAGGTGGGTGAGAAAATTAGAGTAAAGGAAATTACATTTATATCCACGAAATTTGAAGAAAAGACCGCTACTGATGTGGTAAATTAGGAACGGTCGATTGAAACCATCTTCTTACTAATAACTTGAATATCATCGAAATGATGTTGGTAAAGTCTTGCAAAATAAAAGCGAGTGTAGCAGTATTGGTATATGTTTTTACAGTTTGTGTCCATCTAGCATTTTTATGCAGTATCTATCCTGGGTCAGCGCTTCTTTTCTACCTGTTGAATCAATATCTGTGATTATGAAATAATCATAATGATAATTATCATTATCATTATAATTCTACTAGTCAAACGCGAAATATGCGTTGTAAGATGAGCGAGATATCTGAATAAGGTATAAAAGTCCTTGAAGGAGTTCTACCCTTGCTACTTTATCGACTCTGGTATTCTACACACCTTGATATCTGAATAAGCTATTAAAGTCGTTAAAGTAGTTCTACTCTTGCCACTTCATTGACTCTGGTATTCTACACACCTTGACGCATATAAAAAATACTTCATTGTTGGTCAACTCTTGAATCTAGAAAGCAGTGAATCTTGACAACTTAATTCTGTCACAATTTTTATGATATTATATTTTATGAATATTATCAGTCATTTTATTTTTTTCTCCAAAACGACTGATCAGAATTGCTTAAAAAATCGTAATAATGTGTAGAATCCATGTATACACATTTAGTGAAAATTTCATCCCATTTGGAGAGATTTTATTTTTCAACATTTTCCGCCCAGCCAAATCTTATGGGGTTTTTAGAAATTTTGAGATGATGATTCTCAAAATCGGTCCAACCGATTCATCCCAAAAACTATACAGTTCTAAGTTGGATGAGTTTGCGTGTACAAAAAAAGTTTCATGTTGATCAGTCAACCCTTGCGACCTGTGGAGTGCTTACAAACAAAAAAAAAAAAACACACAGACAAAGCTCTATAAGAGTGGGATGGAGACTTCGCTACGCTCATCAATAATATATTATAACTAGTCAAACGCGAAATATGCGTTGTAAGATGAGCGAGATATGTGAATAGGGTATAAAAGTCCTTGAAGTAGTTCTACCCTTGCTACTTTATCGACTCTGGTATTCTACACACCTTGATATCTGAATAAGCTATTAAAGTCGTTAAAGTAGTTCTACTCTTGCCACTTCATTGACTCTGGTATTCTACACACCTTGACGCATATAAAAAATACTTCATTGTTGGTCAACTCTTGAATCTAGAAAGCAGTGAATCTCGACAACTTAACTCTGTCACAATTTTTATGATTTATTTTATGAATATTAACAGTCATTTTATTTTTTTTCTTCAAAACGACTGATCAGAATTGCTTAAAAAATCGTAATAATGTGTAAAATCCATGTATACACATTTAGAGAGAATTTCATTCCATTTGGAGTGATTTTTGATGAGCGTAGCGAAGTCTCCATCCCACTCTTATAGGGCTTTGTCTGTGTGTTTTTTTTTTTGTTTGTTTTTTTTTTTGTTTGTAAGCACTCCACAGGTCGCAAGGGTTGACTGATCAACATGAAACTTTTTTTGTACACGCAAACTCATCCAACTTAGAACTGTATAGTTTTTGGAATGAATCGGTCGGACCGATTTTGAGAATCATCATCTCAAAGTTTCCAAAAAACCCATAAGATTTGGCTGGGCGGAAAATGTTGAAAATTAAAATCTCTCCGAATGGGATGAAATTTTCTCTAAATGTGTATACATGGATTTTACACATTATTACGATTTTTTAAGCAATTCTGATCAGTCGTTTTGGAGAAAAAAAATAAAATGACTGATAATATTCATCAAATATTTCATAAAAATTATGACAGAATTAAGTTGTCGAGATTCACTGCTTTCTAGATTCAAGAGTTGACCAACAATTAAGTATTTTTTATATGCGTCAAGGTGTGTAGAATACCAGAGTCAATGAAGTGGCAAGAGTAGAACTTCTTTAACGACTTTTATAGCTTATTCAGATATCAAGGTGTGTAGAATACCAAAGTCGATAAAGTAGCAAGGGTAAAACTATTTCAAGGACTTTTATACCTTATTGAGATATCTCGCTCATCTTACAACGCATATTTCGCGTTTGACTAGTATTTTTCAACATTTTCCGCCCAGCCAAATCTTATGGGGTTTTTAGAAACTTTGAGATGATGTATCTCAAAATCGGTTCGACCGATTCATCCCAAAAACTATACAGTTCTAAGTTGGATGAGTTTGCGTGTCCAAAAAAAGTTTCATGTTGATCAGTCAACCCTTGCGACCTGTGGAGTGCTTACAAACAAAAAAAAAAAAAAAAAAAAACACACAGACAAAGCCATATAAGAGTGGGATGGAGACTTCGCTACGCTCATCAATAACTAGTCAAACGCGAAATATGCGTTGTAAGATGAGCGAGATATCTCAATAAGGTATAAAAGTCCTTGAAATAGTTTTACCCTTGCTACTTTATCGACTTTGGTATTCTACACACCTTGATATCTGAATAAGCTATAAAAGTCGTTAAAGAAGTTCTACTCTTGCCACTTCATTGACTCTGGTATTCTACACACCTTGACGCATATAAAAAATACTTCATTGTTGGTCAACTCTTGAATCTAGAAAGCAGTGAATCTCGACAACTTAATTCTGTCATAATTTTTATGATATATTTTATGAATATTATCAGTCATTTTATTTTTTTTCTCCAAAACGACTGATCAGAATTGCTTAAAAAATCGTAATAATGTGTAAAATCCATGTTTACACATTTAGAGAAAATTTCATCCCATTTGGAGAGATTTTATTTTTCAACATTTTCCGCTCAGCCAAATCTTATGGGGTTTTTAGAAACTTTGAGATGATGATTCTCAAAATCGGTCCAACCGATTCATCCCAAAAACTATACAGTTCTAAGTTGGATGAGTTTGCGTGTACAAAAAAAGTTTCATGTTGATCAGTCAACCCTTGCGACCTGTGGAGTGCTTACAAACAAAAAAAAAAAAAAAAAAAAAAAAAAAAAAAAAACACACAGACAAAGCCCTATAAGAGTGGGATGGAGACTTCGCTACGCTCATCAAAAAATAATTATGTATCATTATAATAACTGACTTATTTAATATAGGCCTACATAGATATTATTGTTTGCTTATTTTAAAAATTTATAACAAAGAACTATAACAAAAGTGACAACTTTATCAATCTTGACCCCCCGATAATGTTAGGGCTCCGCCCATGCTCACTTTGTTTTTCAATTGTTGGGTTGATTTTCCATAATTTTTAGAAGAATAAGTATTTATTTATTCAGTATTTTTATGTCCGTGTTTGATAAGTTACACCAAAAACCTTTACATATATTACTTCGTAATGAATTACACAATGTTCCAAGTTTAAATAATTTGGATATTGTGGTGGGTCTAAAATATAGGATTCTTATACAAGTGATGATATATAATCATTTTTATGATGAATCAGTTGGCTTTTTGATAAAGTTATTTAGTTATTTTTATCTAATATGAATGTAATTATTCCGATACTCAATCATACACTTGACGACCACTTGACTTGACACTGATTTTCGAAAACTAATTTATTTTTATCTAGGACTGAACCCAGCAGGAACACTGCTACTAACGCAACCCATGTTACCTTCATATTAAATTGAAAAATGAATGCTAATTCTCTCAGAATGCACTTTACAGAAAATAAAAATGTGTTCATTGAACAAATTATTAATTGAAGAACAAAAATAGCATTGGTAACACGAGTAATAGCAAGTTAATTTGCTAATCGCTTAATCCATGGATTTATCATTTGTAAAACTGTACCTTTTTTTCATTTTCATCATCATTTTATCCTTGCATTCATCACACAGAGCATATAAATAAATTTCATAGATACTAAACAATCTAATAAAATTTAATTAAATTCATTGTAGACCTACTATTCGAAACGTTATTTTTTCAGAAGACTCCAACAGCAGCCCGTGGATGGTATTTGAGTTCATGCCTCACGGTGATCTAGCCGAGGTGTTACGTAGGAACAGTCGCCAGCTCTGGAAACCTATCCCTGGATTATCGCCTCTTACCAAAGAATCCCTTCTGCTAGTGGCTATGCAGATATCAGCAGGGATGCGATACCTGGCATCACAAAGATTCGTACACCGTGACCTGGCATGTCGAAACTGTCTGGTTGGCATCGGATTGACGGTAAAGATTGCAGACTTCGGCATGAGCCGAGATGTGTACACCTGCGACTATTACAAGATAGGTGGATCGAGATTGTTACCAGTGCGGTGGATGTCTCCAGAAAGTGTCATGTTTGGTAGATTTACTCTGGAATCAGACGTGTGGTCGTTTGGAGTTGTCATTTGGGAAATTTACAGTCTTGGAAAGCAACCTTATTATGGTCATTCCAACGAAGAAGTTGTGAAACTTATTCTCCAAGGAATAATGCTAATACCTCCTGAAGACTGTCCTCCCGTGATTTGCGATCTGATGCGGTCATGTTGGAAGACAGAGCCAAAAGATCGTATCCGTTTCTTAGATATTCACGAACGCCTCCAGAAGGCATGGACTAGAGCTGTCGAGTATCCAGACAATGCACCTCTGGCTCAACCATCAACATCCACAGTATACCGTCAACCTACATTATCAACGTTCAAGCCAAATCCAGTGACATTTCCACGGCCACCCATAACGTTTCCTGTTGCACAGTTCAAACCAGTAGAACTGTTAGACATAGACAATTATCTATTACCTTCGATACCACCTTCAGCTAATCGCGAGTATCTGCAAACACTACCCGACCTATAAAAATGTAATTTCTGAATGCATTTTGGTGTGTTGATAATTTGAGTGGAAGTAGTATTGTACAGTACATTTATATTTCTATCGTGTAGAGATGAAACCGTGAACCACTCATGCGCTAGTGGTATATGGGATAGTGAAGACCCTAATTGACACAGTATACAGTGATACCTCTATCGTTTTCAAGTGACCAGAAAAAAATATATCTATGCACAAAAACAATCCCTGCAGTAAAGTCTACATTGATTAAGAGAGTAGGGGGAGTAAAAATGAACAAAAGAAGCAGGAAAACGATGGATCCGGAAACAATGCATCGAGGCTTGACTGCGTCAATTAGAAAGCCACGGAAATGATTATGTTATCTAAACATAGATATGTTCTGCATCATATAAAACATTTACAAAAAGCAGTCAAAATACGATTTAGGCATCAGAAATGCAATAAAAAACGTATAGCTGCAGATCTAGTAATGAACACTTCAAGTCAGTGATGTTACAAAAAGTGCTAAGATGCTAAAATGAAAATACAATAAAGTACACAAAAATGTAATTGTTACGTAGG
This sequence comes from Brachyptera risi, assembly GCA_964007535.1. Classification (NCBI taxonomy): domain Eukaryota; kingdom Metazoa; phylum Arthropoda; class Insecta; order Plecoptera; family Taeniopterygidae; genus Brachyptera; species Brachyptera risi. The sequence goes on from OZ023328.1 coordinate 23,397,445, forward strand.
TAATTTTATGGTCATTAAGTGACGTGTGCGATTGGCTAATTGTAATATTTTTTCAGTGTTTGTGTTGAAAGTGTATAGTGAATTGTATCTAACCAAAGAAAAAGAAACTGAAGAATTTTAACAAACCTTGATTAATGCTTCAGAAACGTGATGGTCAAATATATGATCTCACATAAAACATTATGTTTCTCCTAGTTAGAAACTCATACCGAAGAATACCACATAGAACCTCTCAGAATAAAATTATTATAATCCGCATCATCCTTACAAATCAAGTAATTTAGTAATGTTCCATGTCCAAAAATAAATATATTTATTAAATGTTATATTTGATGGCTTAGCAATTTCTGAAATTTCCCCAAATTGAAAATCTGTACATCAATGTATCTTCCACAGCTATGGGTAGAGGGCATAAATATGATTAGATGAGCACTGCATGCATCTATATAAGAATATATGATTATGATGATTATTATTATTATTATTATAACTCGTACAGTTGCGCATAAATGCACAGTGGCAAGTTCCCTATAGGGACGAACCACTCGTTGTGGGATAGGGGGGCAGTTGCTCAGAACCTTATTCTTTCCTGATTACTAGTAAACATCAGTCTGTTTGGAGCATTACTTAAACTTTTATAGTTTTATCATAATGTTTATAGTAAACTCGGGCTCGGTTTTGTACCGTGATTCTATGACCGCAAAATCGCTTTCGCAAAACGAATCTCTTGCCGCTTTGTTAGACATCTTGAAAATTCAACCAATCGGTGGAAGTATGGCATGGGCAGAATTAGGTTGTTTCTTAGTAAAAACGATGGGTTTGCACTGTACATCTGGCAAGCCATCAACTTAAATTGAACATTCTGCTGCCAAATCGCTAAAATTTCACAAAGTATAGTGCTAGAGTAGTGGTGATTCACTGAGACAAGTGGACGAGTGACTAGCTCACTGAACCGTCATTTAGGAGACTGAATGGTTCCTTAACAACAGGCCGTGACCGCTCCTATGCGCTATCCAAAAAACATCTAATTAAATAACTGTTCATCTCATCATCTCATATACCATTCACCGATGTCAATAGATCATAGTGCGTAGTTGAAACCAATATGAAACAAGGTAGAGCACTCTCTATCTTGAGTATGGATAAAAACCATAACGTACTTGGTTATATACATAGGTAAGGAATGGAAAACTTTTATATGTGATGAAAAGATGCAATTTGGAAAAATTTTGCAATTGGTTGTGTGATTCTCTGTACAAGTTTTAGTGATATAATAGTGTACCAGTCCACAGTGATGTTTTACTTAGATTCATTTTTGGCAGGAATGATTTTGAAAAAAAACACAACTGGCCTGAAGTCCATATATTTGTTTCAGCGTGTTTTGATATATATCGTGGGTTTTGAGTTTCGATGAAAAAACCAAGTAACTACTGCGAGAACAGAGAACAATTATTATGATTAGAAAAAAGCAGCGAAAAAATATGCGAGAAACCTCAATACTGTAGTACATTTTATCCACTTTCATGATCCACTTTCGATGTAATACACAAATCCAGAATTTAGGGTACTTTTACGTTCTGCGTAAACTTATTCCATTCTGTTGACCTGATATGCTAGGCCTAGGCTCAGCCCAAGCCTAATGAGGAAAGTGAAGACCTATCCGAGCAGTGTACTTTTGTAATTACTTCATCAATCGTAAAGTAGTCTCAAACTGTAAACAGAGTTTTTACGTAAGCAAAATTTGTTTCGAATCAATACGTTCACTTTCCGTTCTTTTGTTAACATGATCTGACAGCAAAGACCTTAGTATCTAAGTTAGATACTTATATAACTATATAGTTAGATATTAAGGTCTTTGCTGACAGTTTGTTCTGATTGCTTACATTATTTTAGTTATTAATGTGCTCACATCCCTCTTGAGCTTAATTTTTGATTTGTAGTTTTGATTTGGTTTTACAACTGCGAAAAGTATAAGCATGCAGATAGCTGTGCACCTGAAATTGTTATTATTTTCTCAAATAATTCTAGAGTTTTTTTAATTGTAGATTTGATTTAGTTTGACAACTGTGAAAAGTAAACATCTAGATAGCAGTGCACCTGAAATTGTTATGATTTTCTTGAATGATTAAATATTTCAGCTATGGATCTAAAAAAGGTTCTGAAGTGCACGAAGCGAATTTGAAATTAAATATTCTGAGCACTTACGATATTTTTTTTCGTTGAAAACCAGTGATTCTATACAACATAACGAAAACCAACGGTACACGACCGACCGCACGTCATATCATTTTAGTGCAATTGTATGAGTGTGTTCTATATAATATAGAGAGAGTAGAACCTAGTAGAACGTAGGTAGAACATGCTAAAAAGGAAGAAAAGTAGTGGTGATTCATTATCTATATATATATATATATAAATATATATATATATATATATATATATATATATATATATATATATATATATATATATATATATATATATATATATATATATATACAGTAAATGCCCATGGTTAGTCTATTTAGTATTTCCTAATCTTGAGTTAGAGTACCAGTATGTAGACTGTAAACAGTCTACATACCTTGGTAGTGTTACACCTGATAATCCTGCTAGGAGCGCTGTGATCATCAAGAAAATACCATTTGCTAGAGCACTGTTGCAAGTGAATGCTGCTAGGAGCGCTGTGATCGGCCAACTTTTTCTTTGTTGGTGAGCATAGGCTCCATCATACGGCATTGTCTATCTAGACTCTAGAGACTACCTTAGCAATATCTTTGCAGATGCCAAAAGGTTTTGCAAAGCAAAAATACAAAGGTCTTTGTACGTGTACATTGTATTGTATTGTATTGTATTTTATTAGCTGTTGTAGTACATTTTTCAATGTGTAAACATTGTCATCAGATAATATTACTAATAGCAGAGTAGTATAGTAAAAATAAAACCTAACCTAATCATCTCTACCATAAAATTCCTCTAAATTATAAAACTCTTCACATGAAGTGACAATAGCGTTACAGGGGGACTCAGGTGAAATTTTCATTTTTTTAAACATTTTTCGTTTTTTTTTTCATTATTATTATTGGTTTGGATGTTTACTTGAGTCGTATCTTTCAAAATATTGGAAAATATCAATAATACCTGAAACAAATTTCTTAGTGTCACTGAGCATCGAGCCATCTGCTTATTTTCAATATAGCAATTTACATTGTCAATCTTGATGGGGCATTTACTGCAATACACTTTTTTTCACAAAACAAGAACTTGTGTTTTGTGCTACGTCTATAAAAGTTGTAATATTGTCTTGATTTTTTTTATGAGTGTTCATTGTTAGTTTATCCGGGGTTGTACATATGGCTTTTTCAATATCTCATCCAACAATGGAGATACAAAATATATACTATTAAAAACATTTCATATAAAATTTGATTTTGAAAAAAGGATTTTGAATAAAATCATATCTTAGAATATAATTAGATTATACAAAAAACGATTCGTAAGACCCTGAAGCTAGCTTTCCATGGGAAAAATATCACTGCGAAACTTTGCGTGACGAATTCGCATAGCTGTTTCCATGATGTGCGAAATAATTTCGCATTTCTAGCGCATCCTTTGGTAATTTCATTTTGAACTGAGTAATGTTTCTACCACGTCCTGGTGGGTTTCTATAAAACTCTTTCAAATTATAATTATACATTAATATAATTATCAATTAATATAAAAAATTATAAATTTGAATTTTTAATTATAAAACTAATTCCAAAATCATCTTTACGATTGTTGACACAAACAAGATTTGGCTGTCGAAGCACTCGATGTGCCGTGAGCAGAAGTAGACACTAGCGGTCATAGGAGTAAAACCTTCTATTTCCGCCATTATTCTATGGCCGCCATTTTGAAATAAGTTGAGTTTGGCTCAACTCGTTTTGGCCGCCATGTTGCGAAATTCCAACATGGACTCCTAGTGGTTTTCGGGTCTGTGATTGGCTATCAACTAATTTTTTTTGGTTTTGTTTCGTTTCGCTTCGCAAACATGTTTATGGAAAGGCAGCTTGAATCAATACTTCAGGAACATTTTCGTGAGAAAAAAAATCCCAAAAATAAAAAATTGGATGAGAAAAATGAAAATAAAATTTTGTTGCTGGAAAATTCGTAAAAACCGAATATTCGTGACCTACCGGTATGTTTATTTTTCAATTTTTTTTCATAGTTTTAGCATGATAGGTATCTAAGTGCAGAATTTGAAGTGTGTACAATCAATATTGACAAAGATAGAATTTTCACCTGAGTCCCCCCTTAACCCATCCGTCCCGGAAAACCGGGATTGTCCCGGTTTTCTACCTCTTGTCCCGGTGTCCCGAAAAAAACTTTCGGGACACCCAAATGCCCCGGTTTTGTTGCAAGAGTAAAATTGTTCTATTTTTGGCGACAATAAATGTATTTCAGTATTTACGACGCCGTGAAGAATTTGTTTCTTTGAGTGCAAATGCCATTCTCTTTCAAAAATTACCGCGCGCTCGGCGGGCTACAATAATTCCCCACCCCCTCCCTTGCGATATGTAACGACCTTTTACTGCCTACTGTTTACACGTGGTAATGTATATTATCAGTCAGTCTGGCTCTGAGAGGGCAACAGTTTACTTGTGTGTTGTGTTACAATGCCGAAACGAAAATGCTTCAATCAGGAGAAATATTCTGCTGAGTGGAATTTTATTTGAAAAAGGAAGATATGAGGATAAACTACCAACTACAAATTTTCCTGCACTGAGATTTACAATTATGTACTTGAAAATAAAAAAAAAAAACGATTTCCCTTATCAAGGTTGTACGAAAAATACAAGGCATGAACTCAAGATAAAGAAACTGTGCCAACAGTAATCATTACATAAATGTACATAAGACATAAGTTTATAATACGGTAGTGAATAATTCTTAAATGAAACAGTATAATGAAACACATAAAGATCTCCAGGCCTACATAAGAAAATAATGATGTATTTATTTTTTATTCACACCATGCTCCAAAGCAACTAAAATTCAATAAAGCATCGTTCACAAAAAAAAAATCCCTGCGGGGCTGGTGTTGGGGTGCCTTGCCCCCCAAACCCCCGGGGGGTCACCGGCTTCACAGATGTTTCTTTCAATTGTTTCTTTGTCCCGGATTTTATTTCCCAAAATCTGCTCACCCTAACGATAAGCTACTTGGTCAAATACCAGTGGACCCTTACCTAATAAACCACTCGAAATTTCGTGCTAGTGCTAGCTAGCTCCAAGAGGCTAGGACTCTGATTGGTCAATATCTCCCAGGGGAGCTACCTGTCATGGCAACGTGTCTGGTCTCTGTGTATTTCCATTGTTGTTAGCACAAAATCCTAGCCCTGCTTGTGAGGTGAGCTACGAAATGTGATGAATTATTCATTCCAAGAGACCGTGAATTTGTTTTCATAATATATTGTCATTGTTGGTAGCTTTTTTTAGATGAGCGTAGCGAAGCTTTCCATTTCACACCCTGAAAAAAAATGGGCTTCGTTTTTATGTTTTTTTTTTTTTTGTAATTATGTACGCGGCATACAGGTCAGAGAAATGAATCAATCAACTTGAAACTTTTTCTGAACGTTGGTGTCATACCAGAATAGGTTGGGATTGTTATTCAGAGGAATCGGTCGGAACGTTTTTCCGGAAAATAATCGGAAAGTTTGGAAAATCCTCATAAGAATAACCCGGAGGAAAAATACTTGAAAAACAAGAATTTTTCAAAAACTCTCAAATTCTCACAGAATATGAAAAATACTATTATACACCTTTTCAGAGATTTTTAAAACAATCGAATGAGAAATAATGAAGAAAACGCAATAAACGTGTACATTTTATTGAATATTTGGATCAATTGGTTTCGCAAAGTGTTTATGCGACAGGTTGCAGGTTACTATAAGTATCAACAAGTTGCAGGTGAGGTTTTTGAACGTTTGAAGTAAGTCAAGGTTTGTAGATGTAAATTGAGCTGACAAGTTATTTTTCATTCTAGATTTCCATACTTCTAAGCTCATCTCACAACGCGCATCCCGCGTTTTCCTAGTAGTAAACATTAACCAATAGGCGTCCTAGTCTCTTGGAGCTAGCTAGCACTAGCACGAAATTTATGAGGTAAGGGTCCTGGACCCTTACCTAATAAACCACTCGAAATTTTGTGCTAGTGCTAGCTAGCTCCAAAAGGCTAGGACAACCATTGGTTAATGTTTACTAAAAAAAGCTACCAACAATGACAATATATTATAAGAACAAACGCACGGTCTCTTGGACTGAATAATTCCATCACATTTCGTAGCTCACCTCATGATCAGCTCTAAGATTTCGTGCTAACAACAATGGAAATACACAGAGACCAGACATGTTGCCATGACAGGTAGCTCCCCTGGGAGATATTGACCAATCAAAGCCTCTTGAAGCTAGATAGCTCTAGCACAACATTTATTAGGTAAGGGTCCAGAGCTACATCGAATTTTAAAATGTTTGATGTAAGTTTTGATGACATGTTATAACTAGTCAAACACAAAATATGCGTTGTAAGATGAGCGAGTTATCCGAATAAGGTATAAAAGTTGTTGAAGTAGTTCTACCCTTGCTACTTTATCGACTCTGGTATTCTACACACCTTGATATCTGAATAAGCTATAAAAGTTGTTAAAGTAGTTCTACCCTTGCCACTTTATTGACTCTGGTATTCTACACACCTTCATGCATATAAAAAATACTATATTGTTGGTCAACTCTTGAATCTAGAAAGCAGTGAATCTCGGAAACTTAATTCTGCTTCTACTTCTATGATATATTTGATGAATAAAAACAGCTAATTTAATCTTTTTCTTCAAAACGGCTGGTTCGAATTGCTTACAAAATGGTGATTATGTGTATCATTCATGTGTTAACATTCAGGGGAAATTTTATTTTTTCCAGAGAGATTTCATTTTTTCAAATTTTCTTACTCAGCCTAATCTTATGGGGCTTATAAAAACTTTGACATGATTTTTCTCAAAATCTATTCAACCGATCCATTCCAAAAACTATACAGTTCTAAGTTGTAAAAGTTTGCCCGTAAAAAAAAAGTTTCATGTTGATCAGTCGAACCATGCGACCTGCGACCTATGCAGTGCTTACAAACAAACAAACAAGAAAAAAACACACAGACAAAGCTGTATAAGAGTGGAATGGAGTCTTCGCTACGCTCATCTAACTAGGCAAACGCAAAATATGCGTTGTAAGATGAGCGAGATATCTGAATAAGGTTTAACTAGTCGAACGCGAAATATGCGTTGTAAGATGAGCGAGAGGTATAAAAGTCCTTGAAGTAGTTCTACCCTTGCTACTTTATCGACTCTGGTATTCTACACACCTTGATATCTGAATAAGCTATAAAAGTCGTTTAAGTAGTTCTACTCTTGCCACTTCATTGACTCTGGTATTCTACACACCTTGACGCATATAAAAAATACTTCATTGTTGGTCAACTCTTGAATCTAGAAAGCAGTGAATCTCGACGACTTAATTCTGTCACAATTTTTGTGATTATTTGATAAATATTATCTCATATTATCAGTTTTTTTTTTTCTTCAAAACGACTGATTGGAATTGCATACAAAATCGTGTTAATGTGTAAAATCTATGTGTACACATTCAGAGGAAATTTCATCCCATTTGGAGAGATTTTATTCTTCAACATTTTGCGCCCAGCCAAATCTTATGGGGTTTTTAGAAACTTTGAGATGATTTTTCTCAAAATCGGTTCAACCGATTCATTCCAAAAACTATACAGTTCTGAGTTGGATGAGTTTACGAGTACAAAAAAGTTTCATGTTGATCAGTCAACCCGTGCGATCTGTAGAGTGCTTACAAAAAAAAAAACACACAGACAAAGCCCTATAAGATTGGGATGGAGACTTCGCTACGCTCATCTAATAACAGTCCTACATTTGCTACTTTATCGACTCTGGTATTCTACACACTTTGTCCTTCATTCAATTGCTACTTCATCTTCTCTGGTATTCTACACACCTTGACGAATATAAAGAATAGTTAATTCTTGGGCAATATCGAATCTAGGAAGCAGTGAATCTTGGCTCATTTCCATTTATTTGATGAATAAAAACAGTTATTTGATTTTTTTTCTTCAAAACGGCTGGTTCGAATTGCTTAAAAAATGGTGGTCATGTTTGAACACGCAAAGAAATTTTTTTTTTCGGAGGTTTCATTTTTTCAAATTTTCTTACCCAGCCTAATCTCATGGGGTTTTTAAAAACTTTGACATAATATTTCTCAAAATCTATCCAAACGATTCATTCCAAAAACTATACAGTTCCAAGTTGTAAAAGTTGGCCCGTACAAAAAAAAGTTTCATGTTGTTCAGTCTACCCATGTGACCTGTGCAGTGCTCACAAAAAAAAAAAAAAAAAACACACAGACAAAGCTCCATAAGAGTGGGATGGAGTCTTTGCTACGCTCATCTAATTATTTCTTAGTAAAATAATTTCAAGTAAAGTAAACGTCAAATGTGCCGGCACAGACAATCGTCTACTCACAAAACCAGTCCTGGGTAAACTAATGTAGTACAGGTCACAGATGCGTACCTCCACATCTTCAAATAAACAAGAATTATCATTATTATTTCACTATGCATCTTGGTATTATGCAACCAATTCCAAGTAACTGTACACAAGTTCAAATTTATTTTTGTTGATGTAGTACAATGGTATTAATGATTGCAATTTCTTTATGCTGGGATTTTAATAAGTAACAATACACTTTATGTTTACATTTGGTGTTAGAATGTTTATTGATCAAGATAAATCCAATGAGCTTCAATGGAATGAACATGTCAAATTGTATGGGTCATGGGCTGGCTGAATTTTAAAAAAATACAAAATTATTAGTTATTACAAATGCAGAATAAAGAGCCTTCAGAAAATGTAGCTAGGTAAGCAAAGCAGTTTTCTGCAAATACAGAATGGTTTGATAATTGAAATAATGAAGACCTACAGTTATTTTGAACAAAATATAAAATCTACATCTAAATATATAGACCCATACCATAATTTATATGTTACAAAACATCATACAGTAAGACTTGCAGAGTAAGCAGATAATAAATATTGTAAACTAATTAATATTATTGTTAACAGGAGTTTAAAACCATATGTTCTATCATTTATCTTTCAGATGATAGCTTGAGTTAATTTTATTTCACTGTTCATCAAACATGCAACTCCCAAGTGAATTTGAGTTTTAACATAACAAAAAGCAAAATTTTAAAAATTTTGACAATAAGAGCTATTAACTTTTACAGACATGCTGTCATCATCTGTCCAATAGTTCATGAGGTGCGTATAATAATTACAGTACCATAACAGAAAAAATGTGGGTCATTTATTTTTGCTTCACATACCGGTACATATAATAACAAATGGTACATGGATAACGTACGGTAGATACATAACGAACCTGGAGGGCTACAGTACATTTACTCATCAGTCATTACAATCTTGTGCAAACATACCAAAATAAAATTTGATTATTCTTGGCTCAGATATTTATTTACATACATAATCATACTGGTACATACTTGAATAATCCCCTTAATCGTCTCTTGTAAAGCTTAGTTAAAAATAAACTCGCAATGAGATTATGCAATAAATTAATTTCTGCTCAAGCAAAAAGCCTATTACAATAATTTTGTTTGGACCAAATCATTTCACTATCTGTGATAGAGGAACAGGACGTTGAATACCCATCAGATCACAGATTTTATTACGAATTGGTTTGACAATTGCTACTTCAGCCTCCCAGTTTGTACTGCTGAGAAGTGATATTACCTCATCTAGATTTTCCAGTGGAATAGCACTTTCGTCGCCAAAAAGCGTCAGTGCTTCATACAAACGCGCAGCTGTTGACTTTCGAATATAGACAAAGCGATTATTAAGAAAAATGGTCAACTGGAATAATGATCGCTTTGATACCTCTCCTTTTACTTGAATTAATTGACAAAGCACAGAAACAGCAGCCATTAGCTTATTCATATCCCGAGATTTGCTTACTTCACTTCGCATGTGTCCAAGAATGGTGACGGCAAATCTTGAATCTGGATTATCAAGAACCACTCGGATGCAATTTGAACTGATGAGTCGGTCCAGGAAAGAGAGCATTGGTATAATTACACGATCTTTGAACTGATTATTCTGAAATATCATTGAGATTATAAAACAAAGCCTCTCTAATTCTTCGTGGTCATCTTGCAGATTTTTCAAGTAGCCAAATAGGGACAGACTTGAATTCTTTACCAAGCTTTCAGTGATCCCTCCAACGCTGACAACAAGCCCTTGCAGTATACTGTATGTGAATGGCTCAAACTTTAATAACTCGGTAAATCTTGGGAAAGTTTCCATTGCCGATATCCAAATTATGCTACCATTACAGACGTCTTTAGGAAATATCTTCTTCAGCTCATTATGGTGAGGAATGTTTGGAACAGTAGGTTCATTGTGAATAATACTAGCGAATATTATTCCTGCATGAGCCCTTGTTCGATCAATTTTCTCAACAGATTGTTGAGCTAGATTTGACAAAAGTTTAGAACTTTTTTCCTCCGTCAAAAGTATTGGCTGGTTCTTCAATGCAAGACACACTAGAACTTGGAGAGCAGTCATGACAGCTTCTCTCACCCATGCCCCTATATCCCCTCTTTTGTCTTGGGTGTAATCATGAAACCCTTCAAAGAAGCAACTGAACAGTAACTCCACTTTACGCACATTAGTTACGTGAAACAAATCTTCATCGAGCGTACTGCATATATTAGCGAGTGCCTTTATTGCCTCTCTTCGACTCTCTGCCCATTTCTCAGTGGAGGAAGTGATCTTACAACACTCGACAAGTGGCGAGAAAATATCATCAAATATTTCTCTGATCATCAACTTAGGAAAAAGACTAACTGAAAATGCATAGCCCCGTCTAACTACTTCATAGCCAGATAAAAGCTCACGTTTATATAACACAGCCGTCTGCTGTGCCAGAATCTCTCTTGCTGTAAGAAATGCTGGCATACTCATTTCCTCATCAGTCAATGAATACCAACGAGTGAAGACAGCAGACAGCGCCATAGCTGCTCGGACACGAACTGCCTCCGATTCATCTCGAAGGCAATCGTAGAGGAATTCTAGCCAAACATCTAGTAAAGTGGAGAATTTAGCAATGGATAAATTCGAGTAAGAGCACTTTTCAATTAGATAAGAACAAGCTTGTTTCATCAGTTCACCACCAATTCCACGGAAATGCTGATGATTCTTCAATGAGTCCATCATTTCCAACATTTTAGCATACACTTTTTCGGTAGCTAATTGCACCCCAAGACCCTCACCCATCACTGTAGGCCTTGTATCGTTACACACAGCTAAAGCATGTAGAATCTCTCCAATTGCCAAGACTGCTCCATGACGCACATTAAGATCAATCGAATCTGTATCCAAACACAGCTTTTCCAGTGCATTTGCCATGAACACAGGATCTCTGGGGGTAAGATTATAGATTGCCTTAGCCGCTAGCTCACGGACAGTAGGATCCCAGTGATAAATCTTGACAGAAATTAGATGGTCAATCAGAGGGTGGACATACTCATCATACTGTGCAATAAACATACTGATGTCTAAATATGAATGAGACCTAATGCCAACTGCTATGTAATCTGCTTTATTTATGATGTCAATGCCATGCGCAAAAGCTCCCTGTCGACCAACATTCTCTTGAAATGCAGCTGACGCAGCTCGGCGACAGTTAACCTCACGATCAAAGCAAACCACGACCAAAAGAGCACTTGATATTTCTTGGACGTAAGGTTCAATAATGTCTGCTTCGAATGCCCTAGCAAATGCCCAGCAAACAAAGCAGGCTGCGTCACGGACATTTGATCCTACTGAAGAAAATGTTCGCCATTCATCATACATCAATGCTTGGAGAACTTTGGGAACAACTGCACCCAATCTTTCAGGTAAAAGCAAGCCACGTCTACCCAACTCAGCAAGTGCCAGACAGCCACCATGCCACGCTCCATCTTTCTCTCGGAAGCTCAGTAATTCTAATACCGAACCAACCACTTCATTAGCCAAGTCTCTTGGTAAACGGTTTGTCACACGGCCTATTCCCTTAGCAGCTGACCAACGGCTGATGGTATCCACAAAGCGAAGACCCTGAATGAGTTCTTCTATCACAGTTTCAACTTCTTCGGGAACATCAAAATCATCATCTTCAACCCTACATTTGCTATCAACATTCTTGTTACTATTATCGTTCAACTTATTTGTCTCAATCTCCAGTTCATTGCCAGATCTGTCTTTTGAAACAACCTTGGCAGCTAAATTGGCTTCAAGAGATCGACTCCCTCGTTGGTAACGCCAACTAGCAACCCTCTCGGGTAAAAATGTCAAGCCAATTCTCTGAATAATTTTAATGCCATATTTTCGAATAAGTGAACTGTTGTTATCTTTGTAATTACTTTCTATCATAGTTTTGAGTAGGAATGGAGCAAGTATAAGCAAGTCTTCACGTTCTCCATGTTTTAGAATCGCTGCAATTGCTGCTTGGGGTCCACATGGATCATAGGCTGTATTATTTACTTGCAGAATTTGAGCGCACGCCCACTTTACAAATGGGGCCAAATGCTCATGCTTAACATCTGATCGTTTGAGGAAGTATGACGAGAGTAATGCTGCCACTCGATACACATCAGGCTGCACGCAGTAGGTCTTGCAGATAGCTAGAATTCTCTGACGAACAGTAAGTTGACCTTCCACTTGGCGCTGCTCCTGGAAGCTATCAAGCTTCGACATATGGAATGGAATAAATACTATGATTGACAACCAAAGAATCAGACAATATCTTGTTTGCCAGGTTTTTTGATCAAGTGGATCCTGTGACTCGAGAAGTTGTAGTACAGGCTCCAGATCAGAAACTTCATGTGGCAGATAATTTATCACGACTTTGTAGCCCCGAACTTTCATAACAATATGCATATATTTGAAAACTTCGTGTTGAAGGTCAGCAGGAGTTTTATCATTCTGGATGATTCGTATCATCGACATCAAAAGATCATCCAGATTTTTATCCAAAAGGTGAGGTTGCTCTTGGTAGAGGTTAAGTATATATACAAATCTCTCCAGGCCACGCTCAGCGTGGGCTAGATTGGTATACGTAAATGGTATGTTATTTATTAAAGACTTGACTTCTTCTGCCTCCGTAAATAATTCCAAGGCACAGCCCAAGCCAGCATTTACAGGAGTATCTTCTGGCTGCTCCATAATTATGAATACATATACAGTATATCAAAAACAATTTTTATAGGCCTACTCAAGAACTCACTATTCACAAACGTCAAAAAAGGTAAGGTATTTGACAAAAAACTTTTTGATTTGACAGCCTGCCAAGGTAAGCTATAACTCGCCCACTCGGAAACGACAATCGATTAGTCGATGATAATAATCTATCGATCGACTTCACTCCATTCAAATAATTTTGTACCCTTGACACTTATTTTTGTTGCTTTATCCTCAAGTGTAGACAGTACTAGTAATGCAGTTTATTTTGCAATCATGTTAAAAGAATTCACATACAAGTAACATCAATGAATTCATTCTCATTTGATAAAATAAGCATGACATGACAACTGCAGGTTCATCATAATTAAATGAATAGGCCTAAATGGATTTCCCATTATTGTATTATTTAAATTAATTATCAACACTACCATAGAAACAAAGTGGTCATAGTACCTACGTAAATTTCACGTAGTGTCACTTCACTCATTTTTAATACAATAAATCGCATTTTATCCAATTTTTTATAATGAATGTCAAATGGGAGAAAGCATTACCACTTAAACGTAGTGACACTATTCAGTCGTCCAAGTTCGCGAATTCAAAGCCATTCATTCCGTCATTTATGAAGGTAAATTATTAATCTAGGATGTTGGGAGTAGCTTGGCATTTTTTTTAGTAGTACCGATAGTAGATATTTATTTAGCAATAAATGCTATTTTCACATAAAATTACAAAACATTGAATAATACAAAGTAATACAGGTACAATAACAATCAAATTTACAATGAAAGAAAGAAACAAAGTATAAGGTCAACTTTAAAATTAAAATGAATTAGCCATCAAGCACGTACCGGTACCCCAAAACTGCATCCTCTTGTTGGCATTAGCCACCAACTTCCCTTGCTTTATTAATTTACAACAAACTTTTACTTTGTTCATACTCGTTTTTTACTTTTACTTCATTTACTTTATTTATTTTTGTGAACTTTCTTTATTTTATTTATTCAATCCAAAGATTTGCACATTGTACAAATATAGGAAATTTGTTAAACTTACAACTAGATATAAAAATGAGTAGATGGAAGAATATGATTAAAAAAGACAGAATGATATATATATATATATATATATATATATATATATATATATATATATATATATATATATATATGTGTGTGTAATGGTGCAATGATAGTCTAATGTGATTTTGAAGTTAGGAATTTGTTGAGGTCATAGAAGGGGTTCTGGATTAGGAAATATTCAAGGTTGTATTTGAAAGATGAGAGTTTGGTGAGGTAGTTATATGGGCAGGTAGTTTATTGTAAATGGTTGTGCAAAGATGGACAGGGCTGTGTCTGATAAAAGCGTGGGAGTGTGTTAGAGAACGGATAGAGTTACTGTGACTGGTAGGGTAGGTATGGATAGAAGCATTTTTGAGAAAGAGGCTAAAGTTGGAGTGAAGATAAGAACTGGCAATTTGGATAAGAGTACGTGTGAGGGTGAGAATTTTGAGCTTTGTGAAATGTGATTTACATGAGGAACTGCGAGAAATACCGGATGCGAATTGCCTGTTTTTGCATGATGAATATCCGTTTGGCTCCTGGGGAGGAACCCCAGAAGAGAAGTCCATAGGAGAGATGAGAGTGGAAATAGGCATGGTAGACAAGTAAGAGGGTATGAGGATTGACAATTTTTTTGAGTCGACAAAGAAGGAAGGAAGTACTTTTAATTTTAGCTGCAGTTTTCTCAATATGTTGGGACCAGTCTAGATTGGGAGTTATATGAATTCTGAGAAATTTTGTCGATGAAGTACTGGAGATGATTTTACCATCAATACGTATTAATAGGGACACGATGGGGGGGTTAGACTTATTAAGGAAGTTCATAAAAATTTATTCAGTGGGTTGCAGTGCAAGTTTGTTATTTAAGCAATATGAGGATATCAGTGAAGTTTGACAGTTGGCAGTTTGAATGAGGGAAATGGGATAGTTGATTCTTGGTGTGGTTGATAAATGATTCGTATCATCAGCAAATTGGAAGAGATGTCCAACATGTAATAATTGAGGGAAAAGTATAAGATATTTTGAAATGTATAAGATATCAAAATTTCAATATCAGGGAAACACCATAATATATTTGTAATACCTTCAAGATAGTATAAGTAAAATCTATTTGACTTATATTGCATAATTGTCAAAGCTATATATATATATATATATATATATATATATATATATATATATATATATATATGTTGTGACGGATGTTCTTATATATATATATATATATATATATATATATATATATATATATATATATATATGCAGCCACAAAATGTGTTCGATTGGCTGTAAATGTTTGGCAATTAAAAAGTTTAATGGTTTTTACATGCACCATCTTGAAGGTATTAAAAATGATCGAGTAGAGCAGAATATACATAGCAGAATTATCTTATTAAAGTCTTTGCTTCTAAACAAAGCGTAGTATTATGAGTAAACCTCACATCATTGACTTACATCATTGAGTTTATCTTATAATGTTTATCTTATCTTAGCCTAGTCCTAGAAAACATTACTTTACAATGTAATTATTATTTATACTTCTTATATATTTTCAGTTGATTCAATAATCAACTGAAAATAAAAATGTCTGCACAATCCAGCATCATGTATCCATACACACTGTATTAAGGATTCTCAAAAATATGACAATGAACGTTATTATTATTATTATTATTATTATTATCTATTTTGCACAAAGCAAAATTGATGCATGGCATATTGATACAGAGTAAAATCACCAATGTATCAATGTAAACTTATTTACATTATCGCAATTTCTTATATCTATTGGTATTCTATTATATAATCTCATACCATTAATGAAACAACTATTTTCTTGAAACGTATTTCTGGTTCTTTCAATGAATACATTCTTTTTATTTTTTGGATTATATTTTTGTGTTTCACTATACTATAGGCCTACTTCAAATTTTTACATAGGTAATTAGGAGCTGAGTGATTTGAGATCTTATAAATAAAACAGAGCGTATATATTATAATTCCTTGCTTAACTGTTGATCAAGATAGAGTTTCACATATTATATATCAATTTCTTATTGTAAACCTATCTATTGTAAGCCAAGTTAGATTATTGTAATACTCCAACAATTACAAGATATTTTTTAAAGCCTCTAAATTAACGTATCGTACTTTAGCAAAGCCTAGGGCCTCAAATGCTTATAACTTTTTGAGTAACACATTTTATTTGAATTCAACTTAGCCGATTCAACTTTAGCCATCGTACAATAGCTAGGTCAACTATCCTATGTGTTATTAACTAGGAAAACGCCATATACGCATTGTTCTTTCTTTGCCAAACTTTTGCCTAAATTTGCCAATTGGGTGACATTTAAGTTATAAATGGGTAAAATATGCTTTGAGTGGTACCAATTTAGCACATTTCATGTTTTTTCTTCAAAATGGCTGACCCGATCAAGCTGTGAATTCTCAGAAATGTGTATCAAGATGTAATTCAACTTCACACAAAATTTCATTTTTTTGGAAAATAAAAATATTTTCATTTTTTTTTCCGCCGTGTTATTCTAATGGGTATTTTTGAAATTTCTAAAATTAATAAAAATGAAAGTTACCACCCGATGATGCCACAAAACTATACAGATCTAAGTTAGATGAGGAACCATGATGAAAAGAGTTTGAAGTTGATAGCTGTAGCCGTTTGACCTGTGGAGAACCGACAAAAAAACATAAAAACGAACACCAATTTTTTCAGTATGTCAAATTGAATCCTCGCTTAAAGCTCGTCTAAAAAAAATCTGAAATAATATTTTTCTACGAAACAGATGGTCGAATTTATGCCAAAGTTTGTTATAATCTGTTTTTTGTTCACAATATGATACAATTATGCTGCATTGGCCTTTTTTCCAAGCATTCTTGGACATACACTTGGTAATTGTCAAAGGTTATAATAGAAACAATATGTATTTCGGAAGTGTTTCTTGTGCCTTCATCTCAGGTAACAGTTGTTCAGGGTACCTGATGAAGGCAAGAGAAACATTGCCAAAATATCAATTCTTTTTCAATCTTTAACAAGTACCAGACCGAATGTCCAACACACTACGCTTTCGTTAAAATATTCGTGGTACAATATTCATCTTCTTTCTAATCAACTTTTTTGTTGTTACACTATAGCCAAGCCAGAGAAAAGAACACAATATGTTTTTGCTCATGGCACACGAGTATGCGCGCATATATGAAGAAGAGAAGAAAATTTTCCAACAAAGAACGTATCCACCATCAGAAAAGGCTACATTCTCTCGTAAAGTGGTCACTCGAGGGTTGAAAAATAAAAAATTGGAACTTGAAAATGCAGGCGTTCCACCTAAATTGTTCAAAATGAAAAAGTAAGTATTCTTAAAATATTCAAGGACATGTTACTATTAAGAGCATATACTGGTTTAGATCATCGAGACATTAATCTGCTGATCAAGATGCAACACATCTAGCTAGCAAGATGACTTGAAATCCATAAATGAGACACAGTAAAACTTTGAAAAATAACGCTATAAATTATTCTCATGGATAAGTTTTTACAAAGACCTCTTTTGACAGTTTTTTGTTTTTGAATCTATTCAGTCTATAGTCACTCATTGCCTTTTCATGCAGCTCTCGAATCCAATTCTTTGTACATAATGATTATTTTAAACAGAAATAGAATCTTATAAAAATCATTATTATTCATGGAGGCTAGTTGGGTTGTTGTAAAAGCATAGTGTTGTTCAAATGCAGTAGAATATTTTTCAATTTCATCTCCACTGGGTTATACTTAGAAGGATTTCCAAAATCCGCCAACTACTTTTTTTTCAATTGGATGAATTGTAGAGGCTACCCAAGAACAATTCAGTTCAAAGTTGGTCAAGTTCTCATGCCCCCAAGAAGCGTCGTTATAATTAACAATCATTTCAATAGTCAGAGTGCAACGAGTTTAAAACAGAAAACACAGAAAAAGTGCGACCGCCTATAAGTCGCATACAGGTCTTGCCATGGACATTTGAGTTTATAGCGTTATCTTTCTGACCACTCACAGTCGAATATTTTAGTTCCCGCCGAACGGCCAAGCGTTAGTTATCTGCTCTATATAGAGTACAGGGTATAGAGCTATACCTTGAGCGCGCTGGTCAGCTCAAAATAATCTCGTACAACAAATCCAACCTCTTGTCCCCTCTATATGACACTATAAACTCAATGCCATGGATCACCTACCGGTACCTAACCATGATAACCATATGTAACAACCATAATACTAATTATCGATTTCACTCCTTTTCAGATTCAGTAAAGTCCCAGCAAGAGTAATGCATGGTAGATCACCAATTCCTGCCAAAGAATAATTTACAAGCAAACAGATTTGTAAGTGTATGTCTAATCAATTTTGGAAGGTATATAGTGATTGGGTATTAGAGTGAATAAATACCATTAGCTGTTAGCGTCTCTATAGCAATAGTAACAAAAAATTAGGGTGATTAGATTTTGTGATGTGATTAGAAATGCTTGAAAAAGTGTTCAAATAATTAGGTAGTAGTTTGATATTTTATTTTGGTTAGCTTAAATGTTGATATCATCATGGTTAGTATATGGGATGAAGGTTGAATGTTTGAAATTGAATATAATTAAATTATATATATATATATATATATATATATAAATATATATATATATATATATATATATATATATATATATATATATATATATATATATATATATATATATATATATATATATATATATATATATATATATATATATATATATATATATATATATATATATATATATATATATATATATATATATATATATATATATATATATATATATATATATATATATATATATATATATATATATATATATATATATATATATATATATATATATATATATATATATATATATATATATATATATATATATATATATATATATATATATATATATATATATATATATATATATATATATATATATATATATATATATATATATATATATATATATATATATATATA
>OZ023328.1:23419613-23498849 GCA_964007535.1 Brachyptera risi
TATATATATATATATACATATACATATACATATACATATATATATATATATATATATATATATATATATATATATATATATATATATATATATATATATATATATATATATATATATATATATATATATATATATATATATATATATATATATATATATATATATATATATATATATATATATATATATATATATATATATATATATTAATATTCTTAATATTAAACCTAATATTCTTAATATTAAACCTAATATTCTTAATATTTTCTTAATATAATTATATATCTTATTAATATTTTAATATTATATTAATATAATATATAATTATATAATATATATATATATATATATATATATATATATATATATATATATATATATATATATATATATATATATATATATATATATATATATATTAATATTATATTAATAATATATAATATTAATATATTAATATATATATATATATATATATATATATATATATATATATATATATATATATATATATATATATATATATATATATATATTTTTATAAATATATATATATATATATATATATATATATATATATATATATATATATATATATATATATATATAAGGGTTGCCGTTTGATTGTAAAATCATGATCGAAATCGAAGTTCACAATATCGAAAATCGATCGAATCAAATCAAAAGCATTTTCATCGAAAATTGATCGAATTGACGAATCGAAATCGAAAAAAAACCGTGTTAGGTAGTAAAATACCATGTTTATATACTCCGCACGCACTATATATATGAGTATAATGTGACCAATGGAAGCGAGCGCGTTACTCGTGACTTCTCGCACTACTCTTGTACTGTTGTACGCTTTCGATCTTCGAAAAGTTTTCGACATCGATAAAATTACATATTGAAATCAAATTGAAAACCTATAATCGAAAATCAATCGAAATCGAACGGCAACACTAATATATATATATATATATATATATATATATATATATATATATATATATATATATATATATATATACCGGTATATATATATATATATATATATATATACATATAACTATTGAATCCAAAGTTTAAGAGCCTTTTATAGATTCATCGTTCAGTTGTAATCTTGTCAATAACAATGTGAAAAGCATTTCAATTACATGTTACACCATTACTTCTCTATGGTTGCAACAACCTTGTGATATAGGACTACACTGATAGGTTTTAAAAAGCCTTCGAAAATATTAAATTCTTTGACTACAGCAATATATTATATATTACTGAATTTGTATTGCAGGTTCAAATACGTCTTCCAAGAATCAAGAATGGGCACATACAAGATTTAATTTCAATAGCAAATATACTAGTGAAAATGTACCTGTAAATTCTTTATACAGAACTTATTTAGTTACTCTTGTTGAATATTAATTTTTAATAAATAAACTATATGGTAAATGGCATATTTTGTGTTTCGGGTTGAAATAATACAGTAAAAACAGTATGTCCAATTGTGCACCAAACATTTTATACTTGATATGTGTTGGAGCATTGAAACGAGCACATTACCGGTACTGTAATTCAAGTACGCTACTGGAACTGTACAAGTACAGTAGAGCCCTCACAGCAACAACCTCCATGCAAGCCCGGATTTACGCCTAGGCTGACAAGGCTGACGCTTAGGGGTTCGAGAACTCATTGGGTTATCACTTTCTCTCTCCAACTGAAATTTGGTATTGCTCATTTCTTTTTTGAAACTGACATATTTCATAACATTATGTATCATGTTCCACAGAATAATAGAATTATTATTATTTTATTAAAAAAGAAACACGAAGTAACATCATAGCATTGAGTTTATAGTGTTAACACTGTAAACTCAATGATCATAGGTAGAAATATAATATCAAAAGTATTAAACATGTAGGCCTACTTTTTGGTGTAGGCCTATATATACTAAATGTGTTTTTATTTTATGATTTGGATTATATTGATGGCCTACATATAATTATAAAAATTGCTTCGATATGTGTTATGCGAAAATTGTATAAACATGTATGTAAATAGCTTCTTTGCTAATAAACGAATTACTACTACTACGTAGGCTACATTGGTAGCTTGGCCTGCATCAGTGTTTGTGGGGCTTCTGACCAAGAGTGAGTTGCAGGAATCTGTTGATTGGATGTTTTGTTTAGTGACGTTTGTGGGCAGGTCAATCACTATAGTCGTCAATTCAGCGTATTGAACTTGAATTCTTCGTTCTGCCCATTCTACGTCGATATGTCGATATATATATATATATATATATATATATATATATATATATATATATATATATATATATATATATATATATATATACACGCATACATGTATTATGAAAATACGGATAAGGAATAAAATACATCAGGATCAAACTAAATCTATATTGTGTGCAGTTAAACACTAGCTAATAATAGACACAGGTCTATGACGCACTTTATTTGTCATTAAAGAAGTAGTCACATCTTGCAATAATTTTCTCCTGTTGCAATAATAACTTGTCTACATTACATTACAATGAAATACAAGTATTAACAACTTTCACTGAGGATCAGCAGCATCAAAACTGCATGTGTAGTTTTTTTGTCTCCATATTTTGATGAGTGAAAGAAAACAAACACTAATATCATTTTATAATATACAAAGTAAAGACTTGAGACATTACATTAAATAGTATAACACCTTGATTATAATCTTAGTATATTATTAGTGTCAGTTACAATTACAATTAGGCCTAAATATCAATCATAAATCGTTTACGACAAATGTACAAAAGTTGTAATAAACAGCTCCAAGTTGAGGTTCTTAGAATAACATTCAAGGGACCAAAATATTATTAAATATTATGGAGTAATTTTGTCTGCCTGGCAATCAGATCTCAACTAAAATGTACACAATACCTATCTATGTCCAATTTGTATTTGTCCGTGTTTGAATTTCACAAGATTTAATGTGATGATATAAAAAACGTAGTAAACTAAATCTAGATTTCAAAATGCTGTTTAATTTGTTTTGTATATAGCCCTATAATAGGATAAAGTTTGGGAAAATAGATTGAGAAGAGGAGCAGTTCAAACATTTAAAAAGTAAGTATGGAGCTAATTGATTAAACTACTACAAAGATGATTAATTTATGAAATGGTTACAGAAGACAATAAATTTAAGTAAGGAAGGGTAAATTAGCCAACGAGAGAATCATTACAAATTTAGCATACAGATATTTTAACCAAATTGGAAAGAGAAACCACCAGGAAAACCACCACCATTGAAATTGAAATTTTGACCACCACCCCCTTGCTCTCCAAAGAATGCCTGGAATACATTGCTGGGATCCATATCACTGTGCATTCCTTCCATATCTTCCAGGTCTTGGCCATTATCATAACGTGTACGCTTCTTAGGATCCGAGAGAATTCCGTACGCTTCCCCAACCTCTTTAAACTTCCGCTCTTGTTCTTTCTTTTCAACATCTGTGGCGCTGGCATGTCGGTCTGAAAAAAAATGTGATATTAAAAAATAACTTCTAAAATCAAGCACACTGCTTTATTTATTTTCAACCACATCAATGACATACCTGGGTGGTACACAAGTGCTCTCTTTCTATAAGCTTTTTTAACCTCGTCTGAAGAAGCATTCTTTTCAACTCCCAGAATCTTATAATAATCCTTGCGCTTAGATTTCTTCAAAGCTAGCTTGGCTTCTGCTAACAATCGCTTATTATCTGTAATTGAAAATTATCATTATATATATATTATACCTAATAAATCCTCGTTGATTCAAAACTCAAGGGAGTATAAAAAATACATGTATTGAATTTAAAAATTTGGATTAGGCCTACAGTAGTGCCTATAGATTTTTGTTTAGAAAATCTAAAAAATTATGGCAAATGTTATTAGGATGGGCAGTACACAATCAAATTTCGAAACAACGCTGTTCATAGCTTCATAGCCAGCATCTAGTCGAATGATCGCTAGTGCCAAAAGGAACCGAAAACACTCGGACACGGGGGCACCAGATACTACTTACGAACGCACAACATACGAGCATGCTCTAACAATTTTACTACGTACTTTGGGCTTTGGGTAATAGTCCATTGAACATATATCAGCTGTAAATGAGACGTTGGAACAAGGAGAAAACAAGGAACTGGAATGAAAGTTTAGAACAAACAGAGTTTGTAATCTTATGGAGAAAATGGCATTTTATTTTTGCAACTTTTATTTTCATGTTATTCTTTATGGTAGTCTGGTACAGTGAGGCCATCTACCAGACGCTGGCAACTCGCAAGCAACAAACGGCCACAATGGTTCTGTTTGGAAGAGACGAGATATGAATGTCATCGTGAAGATAAAAAAATACTTGAATAGTGAACACTGCAGTTATTCTGTATGTGTCGGAAGAAACACAACAAATTAATCAGCGATTTTACTGTAATAAATTAGTGATTGGCGAGCAAAAAGAGTGGGAATTACAAATAGTCCGAATTTCGAATCATAAAAATATGCAGCATTGTATTATTACCTGGGGTTGAAAATGGAGATGGCTTCGAATTATGACTAATTTTGAACTATCCGAATGTTAATACATATGATACCATAGAAATAAATATATATACGTCGAATGATATACAACTTCGAACTAATAATCCAAAGCATAAGGAACAGCCTATATAGTACCATGATGATCAACAGTTAACCTAGGTTTCCATAGATTTCTCCAAGTGCAGTTCATCACTCTCTACTCTACTGTGACCAAGGCAATAGCCGAAACGTCGAAACCTCGTGTAACTTTTATCTCTATGTGTTCTATCAACGGGCTCTCCACTATGGCCTTTCTCTACTCATAAATCTCGGTAAGCTGCTGTTCTTTCTTTCCCTTTTGCCCAATTCATATATTCAGCCTCAGGCTTTTTTCCTATACACACCTAGTTATTATATATTATTGCATTGCAGGGACCCATCCACAGGGAAACATTTTCAGTGTCAACCTAAAATATAAACAATCGTAGTTGCTTTCCGGGTGAACATTTTGTAGTGAAAACTGCTTCACAATATTCAATGAAGTCTCTTCTATAAAACTGTCAATTGGCAATAAACATTTACATAAGGCTACATGTTATTTTTGCCCATAGGCGGCAGAGCCATAACATTATTGAGGGGTCAAGATTGATACATTTGTCAAGTTTGTTTTAGTTCTTTCTTCTTTGTCATAGTTAGGCCTATCAAATGATTATTGGGGGGTCAGCAAACTCCCCTGACCCCCCAGCTCTGCCATTCCTTTTTGTACAGAATGGTACGCTACAGGTAAAAATCAATGGCAAACATGATGAGTGTTACTGTTACATACAAGTGATCTTTCCACCTTTGTTATTATAAAATTTGAATCATTAGCATTTTCAAGAAATATTATCTGCATCAGACAATATATTTATTGATTTTGTATCTTACACGGTTCAAGTTTTTATATCTGTGAAATCACTCTAGCAGGAACTTTTTGCCCTATAGACTGGGGACACCTTGAAGAATTATTAGTAAATAATAGAATCATTTTTATTGTTTTAGTAGGCCTACTAGTTTTTGCACAGATTGCATACCTCAAGTGACATGAAAAAACGGTATTGCAACGCAAACCAACGATGCTGTCCAATATTTTGACGGACATGTTGTGAAAAATCATGGGAACCTCTCGAGACGTCAGAGGGGAGACGTAAAACACGTTATCAAAATTGTTGCTATATTGATAGCTCACATACAGATCATCAGAATGAGTTCTTGCCGTCCCCGTGGCTCAGTCAACCAACGCACTGCGTTAGAAACCGAAGTCAGGTCGGGCGTGGGTCAAAGTTCCGCGTAAGACATGGACTATGGTAGTCGGCATTTCACCTATCATCACTTCATCATTTCATTATTATTCGCTCATTTGTACCCATATAACCTAGCTGTTGGTGGGGTCGTTGAGCAAAATTAGAATAAATACTCGCTGCTCTTTTGAGCATAATGGCTCGGGCATTTTATGCATACACCTACTCACTTCGGAGAAGAAACCTCAACATACCTCGACTTTTATCCATTTTAACTGCTTTCTCATAGTCTCGTACAGCTTCATCGAAATCACTCTGCTCCATGTAGCATTTAGCTCTGCGTAATAAAGCTTTGAGGTATGTTTCATCCAATCCCAAAGCAGAAGTGCAATCGGCAATAGACTCATTTAGCCGACCGAGTTTTGACGAAACGGTTGCACGGTTGAAATGCAGTTTGGCATTTGTCAAGTTGTTGTTTGGATCGATGATCATTGCTTCTGTGTACAGACCATAGGCTTCAGCAAAGCGACCAGCCTTAAACGCATCATTACCCTCTTCTTTTTTCAGTTTCAAAGCTTTGGCTCTCTAAAAAGTATATCATATAAACTTATTTGAAAACAAAAGATGTATAAAGGTCATTAGCATTCAACAAGACCACTTTCTGAACTAGTCATATTTAAATAGTCATAACAACAGAAAGTAGTCAAATTACTACAAAAAGTAGAACATACAATGATACAAAATTTGCGTGGTAAAATACTTTCACTCGCCAACAATATTAAGAGCATACATTCATGATGATTAACAAACAATGTCCATCAGCAAGGTACAGGACATTTAAATAGTAAATGATCAAATAGCACAGTGTTGACAAAAGCTCAAAACTTATGCATGACTCCAGAGCAAGGTCAACTTCAATTTTGAAGGACTGACTAAAGCTAGCATCCCAGTAAGCAAGGTAAACCAGTCAGAAATGTTCCGTAAAGTTTCCGCCTAGTTCATGTTACCAACCGGACAGAAAGAACGTGCAACCATGTTACTATGAATCAACCTTGAGGCCGGCTTATGAAATCATTTTGAATGTAGTGTCAACATCATTTGAAACATTGAAATCCAAAGTTAAAAAACAGTTCATATGTAGTGTAGCTCTTCTACTGTCTTCAAGTCATAACCTACCTTGTAAATGTCCATGGCTTTGCTATGATCTGGTGCAAGTTTGAGTACATGTTGGAAGTGTGTGAATGCCTTATCAACATTGTCTTGATAGTACAGGCACATACCACGGACATAAACAGCATCAGCATTCTGCTTGTCTACATGTAGGATGTCGCTACAAAAATTAAGAAGACGTTGAGGGCAAACGATTCTCTTCAACGTGTTAATATATGTATGTAGGTACTGTAAATTAGCAATACACAGCGCATAGTAATAAGGAGGTTTTATTCAAGTTACATCAAATCTCCATACTTACTTTGCAATCTCCTGCGCTTCTTGGTATCGACCAATAAGTGCTAAGCATTCACCTTTAAGGATCTTAAATCGTGCACATGGCATTTGCTCAAGAACACGATCCATACAATACACAACCCTGCGGTAATCTTTTTTTGCGTATGCCTTCTCTCCATCCTCTATAAATCTTTTAATTACTTCGATTTTTTGTAATTCAGGTATAATAGTCGTATTGTTGGGTTCGAGCTCTACCACCTTGGCAAGTGCATTCTGGGCAGCAGAGATGTCTCCAAGTGACAGGCAACATTTGGAAATCCGGATATAACCCTGGAAATGATAAATTAATTAATTGAAATTTGTTTGAACAGCAAGTTGTAATGATAACTAAGATCTATTGGCGTTGAGGACTAATAAATGAGATGATCAATGGTTATTGTTTGCTGAACAACCTCATCAACACCTAGGTTATTTGAGGGTATGAATGAGCAGGTGACAATGAAACTATGAAATGATGATACGTGAAGGGACATGTGAAAAATTCATGCCTAATGCGGAACTCAAACCCACGCTTAACGGTGACTTCAGATCTCGAAGCGGTTCCTTAGTTGACTGAGCTACAAAGGAGCTCACACAGGTCGATGACATAAAAGATTGTTTGACAGGGTTTTTGGGACAGTGCAAGGAAACGGTTGTGACCTGCTCTTGAATCATTAGCCCAGTATTGACTTGAATGGCAGTGGGAAACGACAATATAATACATTTAAATTTGATAAACTTGAGTACCGGTAGTTTTCTTAATAATTTGGCAAGCAATCTATCATCGTATTTTTGTGACTCTTACATTAACGCCAAAGTCCAGAGACGGCTCTGACAATTATATTGAACATTCTACGAAATGGGAGAGAGAGAACGAGAACGATTGCTGTGACCTTCTAAACCGTATGCCATAATTGCGTAAAATGGCGCGCAGTAAGACTTTGAACAGGTTTACAAAGAGAAACAATGTGCGTGCAGCAATTATTTTAACATCTACAATACCTCAACGTATTTTTTGTTCCAATTTTAAAAAGAAACCAGCATGCTGCTTGTGGTAGATTATAACACCAAATCATATCTATCTTGAAAGAATTTCAGTAAAATGTTCTGTTACTCACTTTAACAAAAGCTTTGTCCAAGGAAATTGATTTTCTGGCATCATCGAGGGCTTCTTTGTACTGATGGAGCATCATGTAACAGGCGGACCGGTTTCCATAGTAAGCTGGAGAGCTTGGACAGAGATCTATGAATAAAACAGAAAAGATTATACACAATAAACAGTCACTTCTAGTGTCTGACAAGCATGAGCTGCATGACAGACTTGACCTAAAAAGTTGTGAAAAGCTTCAGTTTTAGGTGCATTTACCTATGGTACTACGTACAGTGAAATCTCTATCCATCGTTTTTCAAGGGACCAGGAAAATAAAACCATCAATCCAGGAAAACTATCCATCCAGGAAAATTTAACATTGATTATATGGGAGTGGGGTCTAGAAAAAATGATTGATACATCCAGGAAAACGATAGATCTGGGAACGATGCATAGAGGTTTCACTGTATTATAAACTGTTGTTTAAATATACTAAACTTCTGATGTACCGGTATCATATGGAGTCCTAAAGTATCCAATATTTTTCCACTGGACATAATAGCACCATATTTTCTATACGATGCATTTTAATATACTGGTAGCTTCATCAACCACTTTATGTGACCGCAACCATACTTTGCATATGTTAACATAATTAACAAACGTAACAAATAGACCTATGTACGGTAACAAATTTACAATTTTACAAGAGAATGTTCGAGGTGATATGATGTCACATTCAACATGCAAAACAATGAAAATTAATGAATGACCAAACAGAATCTGAATACGCTTCTATCAGATACTTTACTACCGTAGGCCTACACCTAGCTTCAATTTAAAAACTATCAATATTATTTATTCTGCCTTTTTCAGCCTAATACATTCAATCACAGGAGCAATTTCAATATTATATTTTATTTATTAAAAGGCATACAGGATCAGCATACGCCCAGCCTATGCTTTGCTTTGAAACCTATAGAATTATTGAAAATTTAAATAACAATGGATTGTGATAGTAGTATGTTTAAAACTACAATTTACCAATGGCTTCAGTGTAGAAAGAAAGAGCTTGTTGATATTTCTTAGTTTTATACAGTTGGTTCCCACTTTCTTTTTTGATATCTGCCAACCTGAAAAAAAATTGCAATTTTCAATACTGATTAGCAAGGGAATAAGTGATTTAGGTCGCGTTGGAAGCCGCACAGCTCAACTACGCATTCTAATAATCCACGAAAGAATCTGATCCATCCAGGAAAGAAGAATGTTCCGAGCGCTCCACCCCCCCCCCCCCCATTCCACAATACCAGCGAATGGGTGTTTCGTGTTTTGCTCCTTCATCTTTCATGGATACAAGTTTGAAAACTTGAAAATATTGATTCAGTTGATACTGAAAATTGGCTATTGTTGTTTTCTGATGGTCAACATGAATACTAGACATAGACATAGAACGGAACATGGACGCTTCAAAAGCGCAAGAGCACTGTTGTCGACTTCGCAATCTTGTTGGCTCATGTTATTATTGCTCAAGCACAGACTAGGTCCAAGGACATTGCACACAGTTCCCAATAAGCTTCGTGCCAAGAGAGAAACATACCGGTACACAGGCACTTCTTTAGGAAGCCAGGTCAGTCGGAAATTTTCCACCCATATAAGAAATTTTCCATGGAAATTTTCTACCTATTATTTAACTTTTGCTTCTTGACTTAATAACCTTATGGCTTGGACCTTATTTGATTCACCAAATTTATAATAATGTAGGCCATTTTTGAACAATATAGGCTTAATAGCCTACATGGTACTAGCCAAGTACAGTAACTAAATTTTGTTCATAAGGTAGTTATAAATTATTAATTTTAATAATTGAAATATTAATTGAATTTGATAATCAGACCTGCAATGTCTTACTAATATTTAAATTATTTGCAACCTTATAAATGCTGTTCTTATTAGGGTATTATAGTTTGATCACTCTCAAAGAATACAGGAGGGAAACATTAACAAGTTTTTGTCAGATAATAGTCTGATAAAAAGTGAAAACCAGTATTCATAACAAATAATAAAACAGAGCCAACAAATTTCTGTGGAAATCTTCTGAATTTAATTTTTCCAGAGTCTGTTTAGTCAAGTGCACCAAACAGAAACTTGACGGATCTGACGTCCGTTGCTACCTTGAGAGTTGGTTGAAGTTGAACTTTATACGTCCAAAAATTTGACGGGCGTGACGTAGGTGATTTCACTGCCTGATTGATGTTCAAACTGCTTGTACGATATCGATCTATCGACAGTGGTCTTAGTGTTTTTGCCGCCAACTTCCTTCACAAACGCGCAGGTTCCAGCAAAATGATGGAATTTTTTATTTCAAGTAGGCCTACATTCTAACTACTTTTGATACTTGGAAAACAGGTCAGAAATACAAACCAAAATGCAGAATTACCAACGGCTGCGTGACAAATAGTTTGCCGGATGACGTGATTGTATGAACGCTACCAACAGTTTGACGTATGGACGGATCCGTTAAAATTGACGGACGTCAGAAATAAAGTGTCTCCATGAAACGTAACTGAACGTAACTTTAGTGATGCTTTGTATACCGGTAACAAATTACGACGGACCAGGTACCTACCCGCCGAAATTACACGGGTAATTTTGGCGTATATAAGGGTAATTTCGATCAAAATGTCAATCTACTTTTTTTTACAATTTTGTTCTTGCATTGTCACAATCATTTTAATCTCGCTATTTTATCAAGGTCTAATCTTGTGTCTTCCAACTACCAAGAAAAAATACATCCCTTTATTGACTGTCAATCAGCTAACCCATAGAAATGAGCAGATTGACAAGTTTCCAGATTTCCAAATTTCCAGTCTATAGCCTACCTTGCATGAATTTAGTACGGTATATCAATATTTACCAATCTTTAGACTAATACTGAGTGACCAACAGTTATTCCTAGCGACAGCGTAAATCAAACGAGGAACGACCAAACAAGGCTGTGTAACAACTGTGGCACAGGTTGGTGGAAGGAGGAAACAGAAACTTGTAAAAAGAATGTTTTATGTTGTAAAAGAACATGGATAGACCTGGGCTACAGCATGTAAAAACAAACATACTGTAATCAGTTGACCTGATTACGATACCAGTAGGCCTGGACTAATATAATAGGCCCTACGTCTGTTGTTGGAAAAAATTAATGAGCAACAAAATGAATTGTCAAAGTTTAAGAACAACATGATAAAACAGTAGGACCTCTTTAGTGAGTTTCTCTTTAGTACATTTTTCACCTTGGTAAGTTTTATTTTCTGATCCTATCCATATGGTCCTACATGCTAAATAGTTTCTAAATAGTAAGTTTTTCGCTTTAGTAAGTTTTTTTGTCCGGTCCTCTGAAAAATGTAGGCCGACTAAAGAGGTTCCACCATGAATTATCTTCAAATGTTACAAAAATGGTGAATAACAAGATATACGAAGATGTTTAAAATTAAGGCAATTTACAACATTTAGGACAAATTGAAAAACTACTTTTACAAAATGAAAACTTCATGCATAATCAGATGACTCTCGTCTCATGTACGACCTTACAACTATTGGGGTCTTGAACCTACATTTTTTATTGCATCCTGCTCTCAGTTCATTTATTTTTTCGTTCTTAAGTGGGAAATTGAAAGAAATAATCAATATATAGAATGAAAATACTTACGAAGAATTGAGCTTTGGATGTCGTACTGCAATAACTAGAAACGTTCCGTCACTCATTGTTTAAATATAGTCAATACATTTTTAAAATATAGTTCCTATATTTTTTATGCGAGAGTTAAATAATCCATAGGCGCTGTTTAAAATCATAGCTCATCAGTCATCAGTCATTACCATGAACTACCATATTAGACCTAGTTCATTTCCATCGTAGGTCACACACACACAGAAGATAAAACATAGAGATAAAATGTGTTGAATATTTCGAGACGTCTGATGTACCTTATATGTCACTAGATGTCAATTATCTATTCAACAGACCAAGGCCCATATTCTACAACTGTAAACTAAATGAAAGCGAGACGAAAAGTCAGTGCCCATGAGATGGGCCTACACCACGTTACAGCATGGGGAATCGTACAAACAAAACGCAGGTGGCCCGCTTTTCATATCATTTTTGAATTATAGAATGAGGGCGCAGCGTGTAATATGCAGATGCCAAATAGTCTTGACGTAATTTTGCACCGGAAATATTATATTTTGCAAGAAATTCACATGGAACATTATCAAGGGTTGTTAATGTGATGTTTTTGGATGTGACCTACATGAAATTTAAAAAACTGTTCCGGTATAATAACGTTTTAGGCCTATACTAGTGAATATCGAGAAACAAAAACCGATCATTTCACGGTAAAAGATGCATTTGTCAAGGTTTCAATATTATTTCTTGGGTTATAGCAAAGACCTTAGTATCTAACTTCGTTAAAAGACGTAAAACTGATCTTGTTTACCATGTAACGCTTGGCGACATTGCTCACTAGTGCTACCTGTCTCAGTGGAGTGAATTAGAAGAAAGATATCTGCTTTACCACCAATATGTCCAATGCGTATAACACCGAACTGACGTGATTATCGTGTTGTGAATCATTCATAGAAATATTCCTAATAAGTTATAAATAGTATGGATATGTACGAATGAACAGATATTTCAATTGGTCAAGCCTAGGCTGTACTTACATTCCCGTTTCACCCCGAATCTGAAGAATTACTTCACTGTTGCCTTGATTACTTAATTAAAACACTCGGTGATATAACAGATAGCGATGTCTCGTCCACTCATGATGGAACTATAGGCCTAGGCATATTGATGAATCATGAAATATATCAGTTATGAAAAAAACATTAGTTGGATAATTATGTGGATCCAAGAAGGTGTAAGAAAAAAAACATTCTGAAAATCATTCCAACTGGCCCGCCTAGAGAATAATTCACTCCACTACGATATGTGCGCTAGCATCGCTCTGTCGCCGCTTAGAAGGCTTAGTTTTACGTCTTCTAACGAAGTTAGATACTAAGGTCTTTGGTTATAGTTAGCCTATAAGCCTACAGAGAATGGTATATATATATATATATATATATATATATATATATATATATATATATATATATATATATATATATATATATATATTATTATCAATTATTTTTATTGTTACAGTATATTTATTTATATAGTTATTATACCGGGTTGATTAGGTCTATAGACATAGGTCCTATATTATATTTAATTATATATATATATATATATATATATATATATATATATATATATATATATATATATATATATATATATATATATATAAAAATAGGCCTATATATATATTTTTTTTTATGTAGGCCTACAGTAGGCCTAGACCTATA
Source organism: Brachyptera risi (assembly GCA_964007535.1). NCBI lineage: Eukaryota > Metazoa > Arthropoda > Insecta > Plecoptera > Taeniopterygidae > Brachyptera > Brachyptera risi. The sequence goes on from OZ023328.1 coordinate 23,433,422, forward strand.
ACCAATTTGAAATATTTTATCCTCCATATAGTCATAGATATTCAAGTCAACTACGGTACCGGTACAGTTGAATTTGAAAGAGGCAGAGAAATTTTTGCACGTCCCTTCTTCCACGGTAGCTCATAACAATCTAAAATAAATTCCTCAAGTGTCTGTCTAAAGTTGCAACATAGTAGCACCATAATAGACCTACTATTAGCACATGCGTAAGTGCATGCACCATGTTGATATTATACATTTTGAAGTGTAATGACATGCTTTTCTTTGCAAGTTGGTAGGTAATTTAGATCAGAGTTGTAAAAAAAATAGACCATAACATAAATACTTTTCATAATTCACATGTGGTATCAATCTGGTGTGATGGTGAACTATATTTGTGACAAACAAAGTAGGCCTATGGTAGGTAACATTTACTCAACTTTACAGCTTTGTATTATAGAGGCTTCTTCACTGAAAACCCCGCTAGGCCTACCTCAATCTGACCTTGATGTCATATTAATGGGTGCATAAACATAATTTGGCTAAAAATATACTTCATTGCTAGACTGGCATACTATCCCTCGGTATCTTCTCCAATGAGTAAATATGTCGCACATTGTGTTGAACATGCCATACACAATCAACATTTACCCATCAAAATGTTGACTCACATGTTGACAGCTAGTGGATAATCCGTAAGCCCGTATTTCTGATCTTGCCTATGCACGACAGCAACATGTTGGTGATTGCTGTCGTGTATAGGCAAGATCAGAAATACAGGTCATCTACTAGCTGTGAACATGTTGAGTCAACATCTTGACGGGTAAATGTTGATCGTCTATGGTGGGTTTTAAGAAGCACAATTGATCGTGCACATAAGCCTGAATCCAAGTGTCACTCTTTTCCTGTCTGGGTCAGGAATCCAGTGCCAGAGGTACTCCCTGAAGTCCTACAGTCCTGACAGTCCCTAAATAGTGGCCAACCTGCTTAGCTACAGCTAACCCAGCTTGTGAAAGTAGGCCTATGTATGATGTGCAGAATAATTTTTAAAAAATGCAGGCCAACCTTAGCAAGAGAAAAGCACTTGATAGGCCTAGGCTACTATTGATAAATACGTGCATAAGGTTGCATAACACGCTCTATGTTTTTGCAGATCTAATGAATAAATCGCATAGGCCTAGTATATTATTATGGCAAATCTTATTAGCTTAGCCAGAAGCCATTCATAAGCCTCTGAGAGCCTGCCTGTACTAACAACACAGTCCTACTTTTCAATTAAACGTCACTAAATAAGAAATGCCTGGTAATGATGGCTTCGTATAGGCCTACTAAGTATGGCAACCACAACAATATTACTGTTTCAAAAAATACTTACTCTTCATTGTTACTGGCAATAATTTCTTCCACTAGGCCAACGACATCCATGTCAAAATCGGTCGCTACCTCCGCAGCCATTGTAATGTAGGGACAAAGAGATCGTTCGCTTGCCGCCTACAGTTCCCAGCTGAGAAGCCCTAGAGATGAAAAATTCGATTGACCGTCTCCTCGAACTTAGACTATTAGTGCACGGGTGTTTCGCGCCTTCATTTTTTATGAATAATTGACTGCTAGTGTAAGAACGAGTCTACTAAAAAGGAGACCATACCATTGCCTTCTTAACTTTTCGTTCCACGCACATATTCAAAAATAGTCTCCTCGTAAGTTTTCATGTTACTCACTATACCAGTGAAGAAAAGTATAGAAAACATTTTTATGTATCAATATATCATATAAAATTTGGATTCTAATAAAAACCTGACCTATAGCGCAAATACATCCCTGGATACCACAGTAAACTAAGATCTTGGAGATTCATAGGGAATCTTGAGAAATCCCGCCAACTTCACACTTTAATTCCTGAAGCATAGTTGAAAGGCTGTGGGGAAAAATGGTTCCTGTGAGTAGTCACATCATCCATCTGCAATATTTACTTTACGTAAGTAAAACAGCATCTCGTTAGAAGTGCACATATGTGAGCTCCATATTAATCTATCTTTATTTGATAGAGGTAGTTTCTCTGGAATTGGCAATATGATGACTAGCGTGGAGTTCACTACCCGGTGTCAATGCATGCTTCGGAGAAGGCGTATGCCTAGGTCGCCTCTAGCCTATATGTCATAGGCTTTGGGGCTAGGCCTACTAAGGTTCTAGACTAGGCCTAGGCAATTAATCCACTTCTTATTCAAGGCCTAGCTGTACTAATTTCGCTCGAACCGCATAGCCTAGGCCCCTAGCTTGTTTTCATGAGGCCTAGGCCTACCAGCTTGAAAACTTCAACTTGAAAATATTTTGTTACAGAAACCAGCTGTGCTGATACAAAAATGACTTCTGCAGTTCCGCTAAGCCCATTTCCAGATAGATGGATGGCTACTTGTTGCTGGATGATCAATATGCGTAATATCACCAATCTTCGTTTTTTCTCATTCATTACTGTACAGACCTAGGCCATTAAGTTCCTAGGCCTACAGTTATTGACTGGTAAATGTCAGTGCAGATAGTTTCTATACCAATCATTGTGCGTGATGAGTGTTGTTTAGGCCCACTCATACTTGAATATATATATTCGAATTAAAATGAAATTTGGTTAATCAACAGTAACAAGATCCTTAAGACTTTGGCTATAATCAGCATAGGGAGAATAGGCGAGTTGATATTTTCAGTTCTTCAGTGGATATTATAGTCAAAGAACATGGGAAATAAAAATAGTTGCTGTGCCTATTCAAGTCCTCCACCAGGAAGGAAGGACATAAACAAGTTTCCTGAGTACTTGCCTGAAGGAGAGGAGAGTATAGGCAATTTACAGCATATAAGTGAGCGAGAACCAGAAGACTGGATTGCTGATCCTTCTCTTCATCCAAAGACGGGTACAATTTTCATGGAGAGGTCAAAGGCTTCTATTGAAAGTAAGTCATATGTCTTCATGTTTACAAGTTTCCATCTTTTCTGTTTTTCAAGTTGGCCTAATTTGTGAGTAAACAAAACCTCGTGTTGATGCAGGCGCGGCTCGTCAGGTCCTGAGTCAAACTGCGACAGTCGGAAAAAATCAAAAGAAAATTATATTCTAGTCTTGTATGCATAGTGCCACAACGCAATATTCGTAATATCCGAAAACCTTACCACATTCAAAACCTCGAGACTCATTTCCATTTCGTAGTTAAAGAAAATATTTTTAGCTTGGTTGTGTACGAAGAGACGAAATGAGAAAAGAGGCCGTCACGGAACTCTCTTCGCCTTGCGAAGCCTGTGCAAGAAGCAATGCGGTAGCATTGCTCTTGGTTCTTCCTTTTCCCGCTAACAAATTGTTCCAAAAGAGCCATTTAGGCAACATGGGTAGAGGACAGTAGATAGATGGCCTGGTCTGCGCGAACCATATGCGTGAAAAGACAGTGTGTAAATGCCGGCAAAGCCGCTAGGCTATCGACTGCATTACCGACTCGAGCGCACCCACGTGTTTCCATAATTCGGCACTCAACTTTTAAGCCTAGTTGCTAGTTGTGTCACATTTTTACATCGGGTAACTGGATAATATTATGTAATAGTGATGAAGTCTAATGAAATAAGTGAGTGCTTGATTAGGAATATTATTAATGGACCGTTTTTCATTAGACTTATTTATAAGCATTAACATGACAGCGTCGTCTCCGTGATTTTTCAATTTTAATGCCGCTTATTCGCTTAACCACCTCAGCAACAGCCAGGTTGTACGGGGGTACGAATGAGGAAGTGATAATGTATCGATGAAGAGATGATAGGTGGCAGGACGTTTACAAAAACCTGTGCCTTAAGCGGGACTCGAACCCACGCTTGACCTGACTTCAGTTCCTGACCTGTTGAGATAGTTTCAGTTTCAAATCTCAGAGTCGCAGTTTACCGTAAGCCTAAATGAAGCCCACCTACTTTTCGATAAAGCTATGCAAGTGATGGGAAAGGCGCGTATTTCGTCAGATAGTATGTGAAAATTGAGATGAATTATTAATTATGGATCATTTTAGTGTCATCATTTTGGATTTTATACAGGTTTATATCGCACAAAACACATTGTTACAATTATAGATACAATACAATTCAACGTCTTATTAATCTGAAGTTATCATCTGATTCCGATATTTATGAGTAGGGCTATTAAATTATAAACATATTTGTTTACCGTATATCCGCAGAACTTCAATAACGATGCATTATGCCGCTGTGATTAATATTATTGACGGCTTTACGTATACGCACGACTGTTAGCCGTTTGTCATTTCGCGTTATTTAATTTTATTATATGCAGGGTCCGACAACCGACTGACCCACAAGGATACCCAGAATACGGGCAACACCAACTAGAGAAAGACTTGATGAATAAAAATAAATATTCCATTAAAAAGTTATTATATTGGAATATATTCTTGTATGCAAGGGAATCTATGCGTGCAAAGACTTCCATTTCACTTGATACTTCACAAAATCGGGGTTCGTTTCTCATAATTTATTTGTATCAATCCCTGGATAGAAGTCACACAAAGTCACCGATCGTATTGACAGTTTTTCTAGACATTGGTGTCATACCAGAATAAATCCCTGGCCATATTGTTGTTGTTTTTACAAAAATCGATCCCACACTTTTTGGGAAAAACAATGTTGAAAGATTGGTGAATCCCCGTAAAAATAGCATGAAGTAAAATATTGATGTTTGAATTCAATGTGATTGTGATGCAATTTTCACAGACAGTTATATTTTCCCACAACAATCACGAAGTACGGTATAGAGGAATTTGATCTAGTTGTTTATGAAATATGAATGCTTTATATTGAAACTATTGATTTTTTCTTCTATGAGGGTCTGCCCTAGGCACTCTAGGGATGACCAGTAGGTAGGTTTTATAAATATCGCAATGACAAGACTTGATAGTTTCAGAATGAAGATGTGAATGAAGCTTCTGAATATATTTCATATAACTATACCAACACGAAAGTAGATCGCCTACCAACATAATAACTGTAAGAGCTCTGGTAATTACATTTCTCAAAAACTGCTCAACAAGTTGTTCGACAGCTGGGTACCGAGACGAGTGGCCGTGTGGTAACACACTAAACCGTCATTTGGGAGACTAGGGTCCGATTCCCGTCATGGTCGACCATCCTGACAGGAGTTTTTCATAGTTTCCCTCTATCGTTCAAGTTGATACTAGAATGGTTCCTTAACAACAGGTCACGACCGACTCCTTCCCACCATCCAAAATACCTACGGTAATAAAATAACCTTTCATCTCATTATCCCATCATCTCATTCATCATCCACCGACGCCAATAGATCGTAGCTATCAGTATAGTGCATCGTTTAAACCCAATATAATAAAACAAATACATTTCTCGCATCTCTCGATTCAACGCTTTTGAATAATGCAGTTGCATTTCTTATCGCAAGCTTCGTCATGAAAAAATGTGACGCTCAGAAAATACCACAGCCAGCCTGTACAAATACAATGGTGTTATTTGTGTTACATTAGGTTGGTAGACCACTTTCTTCTTTCGTGAATACACGCTAGTATATATTTCGCTCATCTCACAACGCATTATAGCTGCGTCCTTCAAGTAAAATCCAATGTGGGCCTTCACACACACATTTACCCTTGTGACTCTTGAGCGGCTGCATGGCAGCTGTACGCGCCGTTTCACTTTCATCAGGCCTAAATAGGCCTTTGAAAGCATTAGGCTCTGATTTCCTTTATTTGGGTAGTATCTGAGCCTGCAGCCCGACGCTGATGTTACGTATTGTTGCAAAATGACCAACGAAACTGTGGTAACTAACCAAACTCCTAGGCCACCTTGTGATTGTGGGCTTTATATGCTTTTTTAAATTTTGGGCCTCAGTTGTTGAAACGTTCACGATCCGCGTCTGTGTTGATGTGATGTGACACAAAATGTTGATGTGACACATGACATGACCACACCCAATACCAGCTCGATAATGATTAATTCACAGCATCACAGGATGTTTGATCTTGGCTGAACAACTTGCCGATACCGTAGCCTCTTCTAACCACGTACATATATTATGTATGTAATGTGTAGGCTATATGTTGTGGAAGTAAAACTTTATATTTTTTATTTGCAGATGGAATGGTCAGAAAAAGAAGTCAAAGCCATGTAGGTATACATGCTAAAATCATTGACATATTCCGGTACTTGTGTAAAATTGCTCGTGTTCATCATCTTGTAATAAATGCGTCTTCCCATTGTTGCAGCTGGTAGATATTCGTCCTCTCAAGAAAAGTAGTTCATGTTCCACAATTTACCTGGATGATAGCACAGTATCACAGCCCAACTTGAAAAATACAGTGAAGTGTGTGGCGCTAGCAATATATTATCATATTAAAAATAGGATGTCTCATCGGCAACTAGATATCTTTGATGAGAAACTCCATCCATTGACGGTAAGCAATTTAGGGCCTAACTTTCAAACTGATTGATAGGCCTATGGGCCAGAATATTATTTTTGAATTTGTGGGTGGTCCAGAGAAGATTGGTCCTCATATAACCATCAAAAATCATTTAAATAACCCGTGTCTCAAATTAGATGTGTTTGAATTTTACGTTGTAGGCCTACACAAAATTGTATTACTTGTGCCATTGTAGCCTATGAGTGTAAACCAATGTTCCTCAAGGCATTGAATGAGGTGAGCTGTAGGTTTCTCCAGACGCTTCTAGAGTATCATTGTACAGTAAGCTCCCATTAATCGAAACTCAGTTACTCTAAAATTTGACATAGACCTATCTCAAACTTGAAGCCGGTCCCAGGCTGAAGGGATACCGGTGGGCATTTCAATTTCAATTAATGTTGTTATTCCTAATTCCAGCTAATCCACAATATGAACTAATATTTCAACCCTTCAACTGCATTAAACTGTTTTTGAATTGGATAATTAGAAAGAGTTTGAGTGAATTCCGTGAATTGGTAATTATTTTCCTAATTTCCATCCATTTTTTGACGCGTAAGAACAAGCCGAAGCGCATTCAGCTATTCCCTGCTTTGTTCCCTGGTTTGAGTGTGTCGTCCGACTCGGAACACTTGTTGATCAGACTCGGAACAGACGAGCACCAATGGAAGCGGGCCATATGACGTTTGCACGTCGTTGGAGCTAGCTGAGTACACACTATCAGTGAGGCCTCTAGCAATATTAACAATCTCCCAAACCTCCTCAAAATCGGCACTCTCTCCGTGAATGCTGACGACACTAGTCACCTCCTAACTGCTCCCAGATCCTCCATGACATTCCTAATCAACTCTGTTAATACCCAGGTATCCGCTATGTCCTCCTTCTGTTATCAGAATCACCTCTCCCTTCACCTCATTGAAACAGTCTTCATGAATTTTCACTCCCACCACAACCCCACCAACTCCAGTCCACTCATCTGCCTCAATGGCAATAGCATCACCTCCACCTCATCCACCAAATTCCGTGGACTACACATCACTGACACCCTTGACTGGTCTAACCACATAAAAAGTGCATCCTCCCGAATCCTCAGTGGGTGCTTTATGCTCCGCAAGTTAGAACCCATCGTGAACCCTCCAACTCTTCTCTCCGTCTACCACGCTCATATCCATTCAATCATATCCTACGGCCTCTTATTCTGGGGCTCCTCTTCCATTTCCAACCGCATCTTCATCCTGCAGAAACGAGCAGTCAGAATCATAGCTGGTCTGCCACGCCTCGAATCCTGTAAACCCTACTTCAGATCCCTTCGCATCCTGACCCTACCGTCCACTCTTATCCAAGAAGTAGCCACATATGTACCCCGAGCAATTCCCCCTTAGCTCATCAATTCACTTCCACTCCACCCGTTCCAACCTCAACATCTTCATCCCTCCCCACAACCTTGCTCTCACTACCAAAAGCCCCAAACATCTCTGCTCCATCATCTACAACAACCTTCCTAGTCACATCAAGTCGTCTCCTACATTCCTTTTATTCAAATCATCCCTTAAATCCTTCCTCCTCCTGAATGCCTTTTACAGCCTCCAAGAATTCCTCTCTCCCTATACTTAAAGTCTAACACCCATTTGGTCAGCAGAGTCAAAAAGTAATTTTGAATTTAATTCTACACTGGGGAAATTTGAGTCAAGCTTTATTGAACATGTGTATTCTTGAATTGAAATTACATCAGAAACACTGTCATATTTTTTGGCCAAAGTTACAGCACTTTAATAAAATATTAAGTTGCTATTTTGACTTAATTTTGATGAAAAATCGACTATTTTTCCTCTTAAAATGAGTGTGATTTATAAATGAGAACGGGTACCTATATTTATTTTTGCATAATTCTATTCGTAACATCTCCATCTACAATAAAACAAGTTTTTGATTGAATGTCATTTCTTTTAGTATATTTTAATGATCTGTTGAATAATAAAAATGCATGAAATTTGAACGTTGCGTGTTGAATGATAGGGAAACATCCAGTATTTGAAGTGATATAACTCAAAATTTATCCCGGTTAGCCTATCATCTGTTTGGATATTATTATCGAGCACATCAAAACGAATCGACTGACAAAAAATCATAATTTTTTCATGACCATGAGGTAATGGTGGTTTACTGAGTGACCATTTTACTGAGTTGAGATCAATATTGGTCTCAAGTTGGGACTATTTCACTGAGTTATGACCCATATTGGTCCTAACTCGGTAAAATGGTCCCAAATATGACGTCCTAAAGATAGGACTCTTTGTGAATCCAGGCCCTGTATCATTACCAACCTCTTTTCACAAATATCTATATAACTATATCTAGTATCTATATCTTATCACAATATCTCATCTCTAGAAAGTTTGAGTTGAAGATCATTCTCTGAAGTGAATCGCGGGCTATGTTGAACAATCATTGTCTAGCTATTATCATATCATACCATATCATATTTTATTATATTATACAAATATCGTTCAAATAAAGACAAACAAACAGTTTTTAGTACGTAGTTTCAGCCGGCGGCGTAGCTTTCTCTGACGCGCCATACAAAATTTACTAAATTCCAAGCGGGAAGAGTGATAATTTTCGTGGAAAAAGTGTTTTTGGATTAACCCGAATTTGTACCGATCAAAATCATTTTTTGGGGTGCCTTCCAGACTGGATTTACTAGGGTACACTTTAGTGCCTTACATTTATATTCTTTGTGTCAAACTGGATTGGATATTTTCATCAATCCAAGGCTATCCCCCTATGACTATGGGGATAAGGTATCTTCAGACGGTAAGCTGGGCGAACATATTTTTTGGTTGTTACTTGACAGCATTGTAATTAAAAAATATATATTATTGCTCATCTTTATTATGGATTATCTTCACTATCATTTCAAACAGATTTTAGAGTGAGTAAAAACATCTAAAAAATGACTGGCACAATTCAACACATAAAAAAAATGTCGCTACAGTAGAACGTCAGTTATACGATTCTCATTCACACGACTTTTCCAGGTGGTCCCAACCATTCTCCATAAGACTAAATGTTGAATTTCTTCTATTATACAACTCATTTATTCACGACTTTTCGTTTATACCACTGAATTTCTTGTCTCCTTCCAACATTTTCAATCATTCCAGTCAGGTGTTCATCATAAAGTTGTAAAAACCCCAAAACGTAAACAACACATGCGTAAGCACACCTGTTTTTCCTAGTAAAAATACCACCTTATCATGACTTCTTCACTCCTACCCAGGTTTTTCCCACCCCAAAACATATTTATAGATATTGCCTAGTCCTAAATCACTTATATTCATGAAGAGACGCATCGTTTTCCTAAACCAATCATCACTCTTTAGAGCAACAGGACCTCCAACCTCAAGGTTTGGAAGCACACTGCCAAGAATGTTGCAATCACACTGGCACATTTGCCCAGCCAGTGACAGCTGATAATGTGTGGGAGGGGGTATGCAAAGCGTGTGCAGGAGCGCATTTCTTTCATGTCAACAAAAAGTGATTTCAAAATCGAAGTATTTTAAAAAGGCAATGATGATCGCTTTTCATTGTTTGAAGTCAAATGTCATTTCAATAATATTCCCTCTCTAACAGGGACAGAAAAACAAAAAAATGTAATTCTGTCAATGTCATGTCAAACATTTGAAGTAAATGCCACACTAGGAGTCGTCTGGACAGTGTTAATTGGTTGCCATGAGCATTGGTAAATGTCTGCGTCTTTCTTTCACAAAGCACATGTCATCTGAGAGCTGTCAAGGACATAATGGCATGCTGTAGTGGCTTGAGGGTTGGTGAGGGGGCGGAGGGGAGAGCTGTGACGCGTCTTTACCTACAGACCAGACCAAAAACATCATACACAAGAAAATAAAGACCAAAAAAAAACATTGATTATGCAGTGGGTAAATGTTTGAACCCAGATTCATTAATAAATCATTTATACGTTTATCCATTTATACGATTTTTTTTCTCAGTCCCCTGAAAGTCGTATAAACGACGTTCTACTGTATAGGCTTGTGCTTGTTTTGCGCCCACTTCATTCCGTAATGTGAAAATAAGTTTGCTTGATTTTCTATTATGCTTTCTCATTATATTAATAACGCCATCCCCGTTACATAGTCAGCTAACGCAGCACTGTGCTAGAAACTGAAGTCACGTTGTGCGTGGGTTTGAGTCCCGCATAAGGCATGAGTTCTTGTAAACGTCCTTTCATCTATCATCACTTCGTTCATCTTTATCGTTTCATCACCACCCGCTCATTCCTATCCCCGTATTACGTAGCTGTTGACATATACAAATACATATACAAATACACATACACATACATACATATATATATATATATATATATATATATATATATATATATATATATATATACACATATATATATATATATATATATATATATATATATATATACATATAGATATATATATATATGGATATATATATATATATAGATATATATATATATATATATATATATATATATATATATATATATATATATATATTCAATTCAATTCAATTAACTTTTGTTCCATATCAATTGTAGTTAGACGACCTTCTTCTTTCCGTACAATCACACTCATATGTACATTTGATTATAAAAGTACGAGTATCAAAATAAGTCAAGTTATAAATTTGATAGTTTATAACGTTATAATGGAAAAAATTAAAATTAAAATTGAGAAACAATCGTGTCAAAGTATATATATATATATATATATATATATATATATATATATATATATATATATATATATATATATATATATATATATATCTATATATATATATATCTATATATATATATATATATATATATATATATATATATATATATATATATATATATATATATATATATATATATATATATATATATATATATATATATATATATCCATATATATATATATCTATATATATATATATATATATATATATATATATATATATATATATATATATATATATATATATATATATATATATATATAGATTTATATATATATATATATATATATATATATTATATATATATATGTATATATATTATATATATATATGTATATATATATATATATATATATATATATATATATATATATATATATATATATATATATATATATATGTATATATATTATATATATATATGTATATATATATATATATATGTATATATATATATATATATATATATATATATATATATATGTATATATATTATATATATATATGTATATATATATATATATATGTATATATATATATATATATGTATATATATATTTACATACACAGTAAGACCTCTATGAATCGTTTCTCAAGAGGCCAGGAAAATAAAACCATCAATGCAGGAAAATCATCCAACCAGGAAAATTTAACATTGATTACATGGAAGTGGGGTGAGAAAAAAAAGAATGATACAAGCAGGAAAACAGTGAATCCGGGAACGATGCATGGATGCACGATGCACGATGCACTGTATATATGTATAGGCCTAATATATAGGCCCTATCAACTTTGTATCCATACTAACAATGCCTACATATTTGTTATTCTCTTTACTGACTGATTGATTATACAGGTTTGAATAATTTCTACATTGGAAATCAGTATTGCGGAAGTTCACTTTCCAACGAACTTTGTACGTGTTCGACTTGTTTGTTCATGCTGCCCTTCATGTCTCGGTCAACTAAAGCATTGCCTAAAACATTGTTCGAGTCCCGCATGGCCTTGGTTTAAATTGTAAAATACTTTCACTTATCATCGCTTGATAATTTCATTACCTGCTACACTAGCTGTTGTAAGGGGTCATTAAGGTTCCGAATCATCAATTGTGGGTTCATAAATCAGAAGAATTGTAACAATTGAGTTGAGAGCTCATTTTTTGGCTTTGTTGTAGACGCTTTAATTTCTTGATGAGCGTGTAGGCTGGAAAATGTTTTGAGGTGCATTAAGTCATATAATGCACTCTTAACTGGTCACCGTGTACATTCGGAAAGTCAATATGTCCTATTTTGGAATTCAGAACAGAAAAGTTAAAGTATGAAAAGTGCTTTAGTGTAGGCCTACATGTGATGTGAACCATCCTAAAATATTGAGAAGGATTACATAAATGTAAATATAATACAATAAATACATAAATGATCATTACATGAATATAAATACCAGTAGGCCTACATAAATAATCAGTGAAAAATGACAACTTGGTAAGTTTATGTTTTTATATGAAATGTATTGCTTTTCCATTTTAAAAGTTTGTTTCCAGACTGTTGAAAAGGTTATATCTCAACAAGACATCATAAGGCATCTATTTATTAGATGTTTGTTTGTTATGATTTGTTGTTTGATTATTATGTTTGTTTAAAAATTAATCATTTGGTTACATTATCTGCAAAAACCCTTTGCCTTTGCAGTTTCAACCTTCTTGTAGCTAAACTGAATATACAGCAAAAGGCTCAAATCACACAAGTCTTTGTTTCGACTAATGGGTTGAAATGAGCCATTGATTCTGGTAGTAATCTTGATTTTAATGCTATTTCTAGAGTAACTATGGTAATGCACAAGGGGGGGGGGGGATCTCAAGCCAGTGATAGCAATATTGCCCCACATCATACATTAGATTGCCAGGCTTACACAGAGATCATTCAAGTTATTTACATTTTTCATTCAATTTATTTGGCCCAACTATCATTAGCGTATCATTAGAAGTTGTTTTTGTGAATTACTGTTGGAGGAAAAAATTTCATATTCGATTATTTCGTAGATCATTGCACTTTTATGTTAAATATGTTTTTTATCCCTCAGAGAGACGGAGTCTCGGAGGACTATGATACCCATAGCCCGGAACACCGCCAGATTTACAAATTTGTGAGAACATTATTTAATGCTGCACAGTTGACTGCAGAGTGTGCCATCATTACACTTGTGTATTTAGAAAGGTTAGTTTATTTTATTCAAAATTAAAATCAAGATTTGAGCTTAACTATAGTTTTTTTGATATATATATATATATATATATATATATATATATATATATATATATATATATATATATATATATATATATATATATATATATATATATTAATAATTGAATTCCGGTATATCAAGTACAATTTCAGGTTTATTTATAAACAATTCACCTAATGTTTTGGTAAAATTCACAGGCACAAAACTCTCAAACTATAGAAATAAAATCTTATTTATATATAAATAAATAAGATAAATAAATAAGATTAATAAATAAATATATATAAGATGAGTGAATAACAAATAAATAAGATTTTAAAAATGAATAAAAATAAGATAAGATAAATAAAAAAATAAGATTATAAAATAAATATATATAATATATATATATATCTCAAACCCAGATAACCAATTAAATTGAGTCAGGGGGAAAAAAAAGACAACCATCAGCATCGGATTTCTCCTGGGGTTTAGGGTTGACTCACTCGTGTGCAACCGCTGTTCACACGAAACCCTTCTCCACATCAGTCCACCAGGGCCTCGCTAGTGTATTTGCTACTGTATTTGCTACTACCACCAATAAATATAATAAATAATATTATAATATTAATATATTCATTAATAATATATCAATATTAATATATAATACCAGTATTATAAATAAGATTTTGTTTCTATAGTTTGAGAGTTTTGTGCCTGTAAACAGGGTAAATGTGATTTTACCAAAACGTTTGGTATATTGTTTATAAATAAACCTGAAATTGTACTTGATATACTTTTTTTGTTTAATAACATCGAAACTTGATACAAAATCATTGTTCCCCAATTAAGGCTATGGATGAAAGATGGGATCGTTTGGACGGGGCATCACAAGGGCGATCTTAATAAACTGGAATTTAATTATGAATATAAATAATTAAATACGGATCGAGGAAATAACTTGAATAATAATATATATATGTATATATATATATATATATATATTTATTATTATATATATATATATATATGTATGTATATATATATATATAATGTATATACATATAATCTGCCACCACAGCTAATACAGTAATGAATACCCCAAGTTAGTGGGGTGACTTTTGAAGTGAATGCTCCTTTAAAATCAGTGTATAGTAGAAAGATAGCCATCTATTATTGCTGGCTACTTACATAATTGTCTGGATATCCGAGATGAATGTCCCATGGATCTAGAATATTTCCATCGATTTTGGTATTGTGATAATTTCTGTAAATTGCATTCATGAAAATTCTACAGTATGATTAAAAATTTCAGTAGTTTTCATCTCAAATATTCATTCTCCTAGCCACTAACATACTCCTATGATTTAATGCACAATTATATATAACCTCAAATCCAAATCTTTTATCAATACTGTACAGTATCAATACTTTGCCCTAAAGTGTAGAGGTGTCGAGAGTTTGTCAAGTACGGATAATGTGTCCGAACACTTTATCAATAGGGCTACGTTTGTATTTGTTCTAGGTTACTCACATATGCTGAAATAGATATAACACCAGCGAACTGGAAACGTATTGTCTTGGGAGCAATTCTGTTAGCTTCCAAGGTATGGGATGATCAAGCAGTTTGGAACGTTGATTATTGTCAAATTTTGAAAGACATCACTGTTGAGGACATGTAAGCCTTTTTTGTATAATGTAAATGTACTCAAATTAGGCTATGATTTATCCACTAAATGCTATAGGCATATGTTGGTCTCAATTTTCAAGTATACTGTTCATGTTTTAGGAATGAGCTGGAACGCCAATTTCTTGAGATGCTCCAGTTCAACATCAATGTTCCGTCTAGTGTGTATGCAAAATATTACTTTGACCTGCGAACCCTGGCAGAAGCAAATGAACTCTCATTCCCTGGAGAACCACTAAGCAAAGAACGAGCCCAAAAATTGGAAGCCATGTCTCGTGTTTGCGAAGATAAAATCACAGCTGAAGCTTTACGCAACGGTTTTAAAAAGTGGTCGAGTATGGACAATGTTAGTAATGGAGGGCCTCGGAGGAGTGTAGCTATTCTATCCTGAAAACTTGATGCTAGTAAGTGAATGAAAAAATGCAATGACCATTGTGAAAACATTCTTATTGAATGGCAATTTGTAGGGTAATGTTTGGTCCAAGTATTCAATTTGGCACAATAATTCCTGGTTAAGTGTGTGATAATCTGTGTGATAGTGTATGTTCAGTGTAACATTAAGTCTGCAAAAGAGATCTCACTTTGAAGGAACTATTTACTTCTAGATAAAATGTTAAGATATTTGAACATACATAGATTGATGCAAAAGTCAAATGGAATTGTAAAGGAAATTACAGTGTTCTCATTTGAACATTGGTCTTATATATCTGGTTTTGCTATTCTTCCATTTTTTGTATACTATTCTATTTAACCAACCTAATACCAATACCGTATAATATTATAAGTATGTAGTACTTACCGTATACTTGATAATTACAGCATGTTTATAAGTCATCATATGCCGAAGTCCCAAAACAGCCATTTATTACTGAAAACCCCTACACTGTAGCATTTTCCTTCCACCATCATTTATTCATTCCCTCACATAAAGTAAAACAATACCTTATTGATCTGCAAAATTGAGACCTTTCTATTAATTTTTTTGACATTAAGTCCAGTTATTCATTCTTCAGCCAATGAGTGCAAAACAACAAGGTGATACCTGATAGAAAGGGTGAACGGTGAATGATGCAGGACACAAGTTGCGCAGAATGATACTAGTGAATAAAGTCTCCATACATTAGAATAGTAGGTTACATAATATTATTACTGTATTATTATCATTATTATTATATTACATCTAATAGTTTTGTCAATTAAATTGGATCTTGACTATTTTTATCAACATAGTTGGCATTTAAGTGTTCAATAACGGTCTCCTGTTTGTTCGAAAACATACATATTACTTACCTATTAGTTGTGCCTATGTAATCTAGTTTTCAGGTAATGTCCCATTGAATTTAATAATTAGCTTGGACTAATAAATATAATAGTACTTTCTGATGAAACTTATGCCAGTTTGAGGTTATAATTTATTGTAGGCCTAGGTCTAGGACTATGTATTTGAATGTGCAGATGAATTTATCATTTTCCATTTCAACATTGGATGCCAAACTGCGTGAATAGTTCAATAACATTTGTAAATTATGGGCTGGCATTTTGGATAAAGGTTTCCACACAAATATGCTAAATTTCATTTGTTGATTTTAAGTGATTGATGTAGTCCATTCTGTCTAATACGAACAGGCGTAAAATTAAACATATGACATTTTAAAAAATGATGAGTCTTTCAACATTTGGTAAATTGGGCGTAGAATACAGTATCACAACGATTTTACAACTAATACGTATCAATACGTGATGATTTTGATGCCATCCGAATCGGCTAAACTAGCTGTAAGCTTGTTGCGCAACATCTATGTGAGATCTGACTGCACTCTTATGTGCTCTTTATTTTAGCTTTGGGTAAATAGTTGATACTGCGAATGACCTCGCTGTCGATGCGCCTTAAAACCCTAATATTCATTCATTCTGAATAAATGCAAAGTTGACCTGAAGAAGGGTGTTTTGAGGATATAACTGATCTAACTTCCTTGGAAATAATTCAGTAGTACCAGTATTAGTTTATGGTTTTGTGGAAGTAGCTTTGAAATGTAGTGCATCTCTACTAGTTTGTTTTAATGTAGGTCCTAAACCATGAAGTTTTATATAAAGTAAAGATTTATTTTTATATTCTAATTTTAAATGTTTAGTCAACGTTATTTTCATTAACTTTCATCTAGATATTAAGAACCATGAACCAACTCTTTCATTCTCCATATTCGACTCAATTTCAACCCAAGATGAGACTTGACTTGTGATTTCCGAAATGCCACTTCTATGTCGACCTATTTCACTACCACTAAATTTAATACCAGTTACCCTTGAATTTCTGGCCCGGTGGTTAAATAACTTTTGTTGTGATACGTAATGAAGTTCATTTCAAAACGCTACCATATCACATACTTGATATACTTCCATATCACTGGTTCTCTGTTATATTTTTTTATTGCATCAATTCATGTGATAATAGTCTTATTAAGTTGCGTAAGCAGTCACAAGTTCCTGTTATAAAATCTGCATTTCTGGTATTGTAGTTCTTGCAATTTGTCTTCATCAATTCAAAACTTTGGCTTATCTCAACATACCTCTACTCCATCAATGTAACAAACACAACTTGGGTTAAAAACTAGCATTTATAGTTTTTTTCATATTTTCGTTATTGAAAGTTTATTGCAGACATGTTTTCAATAAAACATGATTGTCTCATGTCCGTGTGTAAAGTTCTGTACTCACACAGGACCAGACGTACAGAAGAAGTGCTCTTTTTGTATATAACATGAAATTTACGTGTTGTAAAAAATACTAGGAACAAAAGAACTTTGCCTAATCTCCAATGTTTCTGTTCTACATACTGAAGAAGTGTAACTTTTTTTGGCACTGTCAACATTTTCGACTAAATCTTAAATTACAAATTACCGTAGTCAATTTTGCTACTAGTAGTTTAAGCAGCTTATGGATCGTATAATGAATGACATTGCTATACTTGAAGCCATGAGCAATGAAGGTCGTTTACCCAAGTGAGTGTAAAATATTGAGTAAATACATAACCTCACTGCAACTTGAATTACGGTATTTAACATTGTTTAAAGATGCAGTGTCGTTTCTCATCATAAATGTCCCGGAAATTCTCGATACACAGCTGTACAAATAAAACAGTGATATATGTGTATATTATGTTGTAGGCAGCCTTCTTCGTCGATACTACTATAGAAATCATTTAAAATCAACAAAATTATTTTGTCAACCAACTGAATGGACGTATAGGCTACGTCAGTCCATTATACTATGGCATTTATGATATTTGTAATTTTATATAAATGGAAAATTCAAGCAAGAAGCTGCATATCATTTCCAGAAACGTGAAGTGGCCACTTATACAATATATTGAAGTAGTGGAAGTAGGAACACCTTTGTCGAATAGTATTTAATCGGTTATTAGTTTATTACAAACACGATTTACAAGGCAACAGGAGGTGCTTCATTTTTTGAACCTGTATCAACTATTTCACTCTCTTTTGATGTGTATAAGCTTGATGCATTATATATATATATATATATATATATATATATATATATATATATATATATATATATATATATATATATATATATATACATATATATATATATAAATTAGTGATGCCTTTGGGTAACAAATCAAGAACCAGATACCTGCCATAATTACCCAGGTAATTTAAAAAAAATCTTTCTCGGTTCCACAAGGGGGGTGAAGGGGGGAAGGACACAATCGAATGTGCGTCCTATTCATTAGCCCTCACAGTCAATTGTGAACTTGTGTCCATTCCCCGACACTTCAAACGGCTCATTTGTGCCATTTATGCATGCCATTTTCTATATTTCGGGTATCTGGGTAATAGAATGATACCTGGGTAATGCATTACCCATACCCGACCCGAGTGCATGGATACCTGAAGGCATCACTAATATGTATAAATA
This sequence comes from Brachyptera risi, assembly GCA_964007535.1. Taxonomy (NCBI): domain Eukaryota; kingdom Metazoa; phylum Arthropoda; class Insecta; order Plecoptera; family Taeniopterygidae; genus Brachyptera; species Brachyptera risi. The sequence continues at coordinate 23,452,490 of OZ023328.1, forward strand.
AATATAAATGTACATATTCACATATACCCGTGTTGGAAAGATTTTCAGAGTCCATGTTCTTTAAAAGTTTTAATAATTATCCGTAAATCATTCCAACACAAATGTGTTCCATGAAAGCTTACGAGAAGCGTATGTATACATGCACTGGTGAGGTAGAATATTAGTAGGCTGTAATCTAAGGTTGGCTCAGTTGTATGGGTATACATTGGCTATAAGAGAGCGTGACCTGCATGCCCAGATTTTCACCATGTTGTTACAAAATTAATTGTAAATGAACATTAGAGTCAGGTTTACAGTCGTGCTAAAAACATATTTCATTATAATAAGACATTATTCCAGTCAGCATCGACAAATTTACATCGTTACTTGATACGCTTTCGTAGCACATTTTCCGAATCAACCTTAGATTAAAGGGTACGTGTTCAGCGGTTTACTTGTAACAAGAATTTGAACTGAAGTGTGTGAACTTGAGTATCCATCGACAAAGTGGATCATTGAACATGTTAGTCAATTATAGAAGACTGCCTTGTTTAGCTGCTGACAGAGTAGGCCTATGCATGGAAATTTCTATTTGTTTTTAGGAATTCATTCTTAAAAGAAATGTTTACCATTTTTAATTGCAAGTATTGCAAATTCTAGCTTATTTTGTGTCAACTGCCGGTACCATAGCTTGTATTTTAGGTTTGTGTTGTTGACAATACTTCTTTTAATTACGAGTAAGGTGGCGGACAACAAAAATATACCTAGGATAAGAACCTTTTCATACCCAGTTCTTAATACTGATATAGAATTACTGATGTGTAAATAACTTTTTATTCTGAGTTCAGTACTTTGAATAAATGCACAATAGCAATGCATTGCTTTCTGTGATCAAATCAACTAACTTATAATAATTATTATAACTTTATAATTTTCAACTCAATAAACAAGTATGGAAGATGATTGGGTACTATTGTGTTTTTCAATACCTGCCAATGTCCTTTGGAAATCAATTTGCATTGTACAAAAAGCACGGTTTGTCGGTAATGGTAGAAAACCAACAAAAGAAGTAGACAGTGGTGGACAAGCACATGCAGAGCCCAGTATATAAAACACTAGAGGGACCGAAGACGTAATTATAATGTCTAAAATGACGTCTTTTGATGAGTCGCCTTTGGCAAGGTCACGCCGTCCATATGTTATAGCACTGACAGTTTGCTTGGGCCGACGTTAGGTGACAGACACACGGAATTGGGTAATTCTGTGTATAATTACGTGGTGTCCAAAGGCCCTCAACAAATCCAACAATAGATTATTTTGGAACCATGCTTGAGATCAGCAGATTTGGGAAGGGGACCACCAATTAGCATGCAGATTATTTATTGATTAGATGAGCGTATGTGAAGACTCCATCCTACTCTTATAGGGCTTTTTCAGGGTTTTTTTTTTTAAGCACTCCACAGGTCACAGGGTTTGACTGATCGACATGAAACTTTTTTTGTTCAAGCAAACACATCCAACTTGGAACTGTATAGTTTTTGGAATGAATTATCATGGAATGAGAAATATCATCTTAAAATCTCTAAACACACCATAAGATTGGGCTGGGCAAGAGAATTTGAAAAATAAAATCTCTTCAAATGAGATGAAATTTTCTCTGAATGTGTATTCATGAATAATACTCTTCATCACCATTTTGTATGCAAATCGAACCAGCCGTTCTGAAGAAAAAAATTGAATCAACTGTTTTTATTCATCAAATAAATTACAGAAATGAAAGCAGAATTGGGTTGCCGAGATTCACTGCTTTCTAGATTTGATATTCGCCTAACAATGACGTATACTTTATATGCGTCAAGGTGTGTAGAATATCAGAGTCGATAAAGTATCAAGAGTAGAACTACTTAAACGAGTTTTTAGATGAGTGTAGCGTAGTCTCCATTCCACTCTTATAGGGCTCTGTCTGTGTTTTTTTTTTCTGTAAGCACTCTACAGGTTGCAGGGTTTGACGGATCAACATGGAACTTTTTTTGTACACGCAAACTCATCCAACTTAGAACTGTATATTTTTTGGAATGAATCGGTTGGACTGATTTTGAGAAATATCATCTCAAAGTTTCTTAAAACCCCGTATGATTTGGCTGGGCAGAAAATGTTGAAAAATAAAATCTCTTCAAATGAGATGAAACTTTCTCTGAATGTGTATATATAGACTTTACACATTACCATCATTTTGTATGCAATTTTAGAGGAAAAAATTGAAATGAGTGGTTTTATTCATCAAATATATCATAAACATACCGTAATGACAGATTAGCTGCCGAGATTCACTGCTTTCTAGATTCGATATTTGCCCAACAATGAAGTATTTTTGTATGCGTCAAGGTGTGTAGAATACCAGAGTCGATAATGTAGCAAGGGTAGAACTACTTTAACGACTTATGTACCTTATTCAGATATCAAGGTGTGTAGAATACCAGAGTCAATAAAGTAGCAAGGGTAGAACTACTTCAACGACTTTTATACCTTATTCGGATATCTCGCTCATCTTACAACGCATATGCTGCGTTTGACTAGTATACGTTATTCAGATAACAAATTGTAAGTACCTTTTACTAGCTGGATGAGCGATGACGAAGACTTCGTCACACTCTTATAGGGCTTTGTCTGTGTGGTTTTTTTTTTGTAAGCACTCCACAGGTTGCAGGGTTTGACTAATTGACATGAAACTTTTTGTACGCGCAAACTCATCCAACTTGGAACTGTACAGTTTTTGGAGTGACTCGGCTGGACCGATTTTGAGAAATATCATCTCAAAGTTTCTAAAAACCCCATAAGATTAGGCTGGGCAAGAAAATTTGAACAATAAAATCTCCAAATGAGATAAAATTTTCTCTGAATGTGTATACACTAGGCAAATGCAACATATGCGTTGTAAGATGAGCGAGATATCTGAATAAGGTATAATAAGAGTCATTAGTAGTCCTATATTGGCTACTTTATCGACTCTGGTATTCTACACACTTTGTCCTACATTTGCTACTTTATCGACTCTGGTATTCTACACACCTTGGCGAATATAAAGAATAGTTCATTGTTGGGCAAATATCAAATCTAGAAAGCAGTGAATCTTGGCAACCTAATTCTGCCATTATTTTTATGATATATTTGATGAATAAAAACAATTATTTGAATTTTTTTCTTCAAAATGGCTGGTTTGAATTGCACACAAAATGTTGATGATGTGTATTATTGATTGTAATGAATAATACACATTATCACCATTTTGTATGCAATTTAAACAAGCCGTTTTGAAGAAAAAATTAAACCAACTGTTTTTATTCATCAAATATATCATATAAATAATGGCAGAATTATGTTGCCAAGATTCACTGCTTTCTAGATTCGATATTTGCTCAACAATGAAGTATTTTTTATATGCGTCAAGGTGTGTAGAATACCAGAGTCGATGAAGTAGCATAGGTAGAACTATACTTTAACGACTCTGATTATAACCTTATACAGGTATAGATTCAGATACAGACTCTTATACAGATATCTCGCTCATCTCACAACGCATGCTGCGTTCACCTAATTTAGGGAAAAAATTATGAAATACCTAGAAAGCCTGCATGAAGCATCGATTTCCATTTCATTGAACTCAGTTGTTAATTGAGAAATGTTAGGTTCAAATAAGCTATTAATTGTACAAGTATGCTTGCAAATATCAATCAAATATTATTCATGTATACACATTCAGAGAAAATTTCATCTCATTTGAAGAGATTTTATTTTTCAAATTCTCTTGCCCAGCCCAATCTTATGGTGTTTTTAGAGATTTTTAGATGATATTTCTCATTCCATGATAAATCATTCCAAAAACTATACAGTTCCAAGTTGGATGAGTTTGCTTGTACAAAAAAAGTTTCATGTCGATCAGTTTCAAGCTTTCACACTTGAATTAAGCAGCACTGTTTGCAATTTTCATAGCTTGAATGTTGTGCTGTACCAACTCTTCCCCTTAATAGGGGCGTGAGCATTTTTCTGCAAGTTGGTTTTACATGGAACTAAATGACTAATGGGCACGCTGATTCGAAATAATTTCAACCGGCACCGCTGGATACAGATTCTTACACAGATATTTTGCTCATCTCACAACGCATGCTGCGTTTGCCTAATTTTAAGAAAAAATTATGTAATACTTAGAAAGCCTTTCATTGAACTCAGTTTTTAATTGAGAAATGTTAGGTTGTCTCAAGAAATGCAGTCTCAAGAATCGAGTTGTGAAGAATATTTAGATGAGCAATAGCGAAGACTCCATCCCACTCTAATAGAGCTTTGTCTGTGTTTTTTTTTTATATTTTTTTTACTGTAAGCACTCTACATGTCGCAGGGTTTGACAGATTGACATGAAACTTTTTTGTACACGCAAACTTATCCAATTAAGTATAGTTTTTGGAATGAATCGGATGGACCGATTTTGTGAAATATCATGTCGAAGTTTCTAAAAACCCCATGAGATTAGGCCGAGCAAGAAAATTTGTAAAATGAAATCTCTCTCAAAAAAAATTTCCTCTGAATGTGTAAACATGAATTATACACATCATCTCCATTTTGTAAGCAATTCGAACTAGCTTTTTGGAAGAAAAAAATTAAAATAACTGTTCTTATTCATCAAATATAAAGAAATAATAGCAGAATTAGGTCGCCAAGATTTACTGCTTTCTAGATTCAATATTTGCCCAACAATGAAGAATTTTTTATATGCGTCAAGGTCACAAGGTGTGTAGAATACCAGAGTCAATAAAGTATAGCAAGGGTAGATCTACTTCAAAGACTTTTATACCCAATTCAGATATCTCGCTCATTTTACAACGCATGTTGCGTTTGCCTAGTAATTTTCATTGAATGAGCAAAGTGGAGACTCAATTTTACCATACTGTAGAAAAAATCACGCTCTACAGGTTAAATGAAAGAACAAATTTTGTTGAAACTTGGCGCACACATTCATCGTCTAACTTGGGGGTCTCCAAACTGTGGCCCGCGGGCCCACTATGGTTTATTCTCATTACATTGTAACCGGCCCAACATGTTTTTTTTCATTGCCTTGTAAAATTCACAATGTAAGGAAATTATACAAACAATAATCAGATGTTATTATTCAACAACCAATTTGAACACACAATAAGTAACAAATATATGAAATTGAACATTCTAAGTGGAATGAATCATGAGAGATTTATCCTGAAAATTGGCTTTTTCTGGATACACTTCTGCTGCTGCAATCATGCAATGCTCTAGCTCTGCTACTCGCTACAAGATAGCTTTGTATGCTTCGACTAACCAAAACTAATTTACGTTTTTGCATAATTCCACCGTTCCCCACAAGATGACCTTGTTGGCCCTTGGCCTAAAAAATTTGGAAACCCCTAATCTAATGCAACACTGTCTGGCATTGATTGGCACTGATTTTATTTTCTAGTTTTGAGACGCAATCAGTTGAACCACTTTTGAGAGAAACCAATACAAATTTTTTCAACTCCATAAGAATAACCTGGAAGACAAAATGTTGAAAAAATATTTTCTGTGAATAAATTCACATTTTCACAAAATTTAAACATTACTATAGGCCTAGAATGATGCACATTTTTTAAAAATTTACATAGATCGGACCAACCATTTTGTACATAATTATAAAGTATTTTCACAGATCAATTAAAAAAGTCATAAAGAAGATCAAAGAGCATTGTACGATTAAAAAAATAAGCAACACGTAGAAAAGGAATGCCGTGCATTATTGGTTTCAAAATGAAAGTGTGTCCAGCTTTTCATTACATTTCCCATACATATGCCTATATCGCTCATCTTATCAGCTATATCGCTCATGCATATGCTGCATTTCCCTGGTTTGTTCAATCAAAACGAATCTTTTTTTTTTTTAAATAACATCGAAACTTGAAAAATCAATGTTCCCCAATTAAGACAATTGATGAAAGATAGGATCGTTTGAATGGGGCACCAAAAGGAAGATCTTACTACCCCAAAAAGATGATCTAAATAAAAATAATAATCTATAGGCCTCTAATATATCTATAATAATAGTTGTAACTAATATGTTGGTAACTGGCGAGTTGTTTTCAGTTTCGTTGATTCAGCTTTTGTAGCCTGGGATCAAACACCTTTTTTTTCGAGCGCATACACAACTACTACAGTATTGTCAAAATGAAATGAAAAAAATAAAAAGGCTATCTATTTTGACATCTTTCTTGGCAAGAAATAAATCATTAGTCTACTATGTCACTTGACTCTTTGGTCCTCACGCATGTTTTAGGGATGGCACGTGTCCGTTCCACTGCGATTGTAACTGCATAACAGTACAATGAATCATGAATTGAAATCTTTATGTAAACAGTTTTTTTTAGAAATTTCAAAAATAATAATTCATCAATTTCTTCAAGTTTTTCCCAAAATTTGAAAAACATTCCCAACTAAAACTATTGAATGGAAATTTGGAACAATATAACGAACATGCTTTATTTGCAACACTGTAAAATGAAAAAATATTGACAAGAAGCTTGAAAATGTTTGCGTAGACATGTTGGAGGCCCATAGCATTGGCCTACCCATATAATATCCATGGAAATAGGAAGTAATAACTAATAAGTAATAACTAATAAAAATACATATTATTTATAATTATAATCTATTAACTTTATTTCTTTATGTTTTATCCTGTACAATCTTAATGTTTCTGTGCACACAGAAAGATAGAGCAAGCATTTCCAATAAGTATAATACAGTGCTTGGCTGGGTAATTTAAACACCCATACATAATATAATATTTTATGACGATTCTAATTTATATAATATAATCTGAGCTTATTAAATATTTAATGAAACAATGATAGAAATTGAATAAAAATTTACAGCCACCACAGCAATATCTCTTTTTACATAATATTATAAAGAAACAAAACAATGACTGAAAAATTGTCTACAGTATGACATAATATATATTATTATAAATTGTAATCAACTCATATAATTGATATGATACACAAGCTATTACATAGGTTGGACCATGAGCGTACAGAAGTCAGAAAGTCTTTTGATATCAATATTTTGTAGCAAGATGAGAATGCAGAAACATCTTCCAATTATAGATTTAAAATTGATTTTTCAACTCGGTTAGTTACAAGAAAAAGCTGCACTGGGTAAAACAGTCAACAAAGATTTGCACAGATTATTTTTGACGAATTCTAATATTACATTCTTACAATATAAACAACTTGTCACCAGATGCTGAGAGTACATTTTTATGAAGAGCTTTGTGAAGCGCCGTGAGAAAACGTCAGTCGACGCCATAGTACTTTATACGAACAAAATCACCGTCAAGTTACCGGTACAAATTAGGTGTTTTTCTTTCATAGTATATTTCCAGGACTCCAAAATAGATTGATGTATGTACATCTTATAGTTATATATCACTATTAATTATAATTATTACACTTATTTCGCCTATATAAACAATTGCCACTGATAATGTATCGAGTTATTTTAAATGGCAATCGACAGGATTACCTACAATAGAAATGAGTTCATTTCACGTGTGGAGTTTTCTGTTCCGACCGCTAGGAATGTTTCCAGCTATCAGAAATACCGGAATTGTGGCCAAATCTGTGGCGAGTCAGTCGGAACTTTGCTCTCCTAGCTATGAATGACAAACCTGGAACAAACCTTGACAAGTTATGACAATATACATGACATTTCAGAAAGAAAATATCTTTTGTTTTCAAGTTAGTCAGTTGCACAGTCAATACATAATAGTAGGAAAAAATGAGAAAAACATTGGCATTATTGTTATTTCTTTTTGCAAACAATTGTATTGCCTCTGAATGATAATTGCCACTTCAGAATACAGTTCATTATGGAATTTAATCCCAATTGACCACTGGTGATATACAGAGCTACATAGTTCCCATTCTCTCACTGCCCTCTTGACAACTATGAAACCTAGACCTATCTTCCCACATAAGCTGCCATCTTGGTTTGGTGTGTCACGCGCAACTTATAGAGGTGGGTAAATCACTAGTGGCCAATTATTACGAATCTTACGTGATCTTAATTTTCATCAGTTGAAAAATCGATAATCAGTTAATTACCGTAGTGTCCCCGAATGAGCCGACCCCCCAAACTTTTAGATCAGTAATTGAAAAAAGAGTTTCTCTCATTTTCCAAGTAAATTATCGGTCCTCCTGGGTAGAATTTAGTCAATTTCGTATTGCGCGCTAGAGAAAACTATGTCACCGGCCGAATAGATTTGGGAGAAACCGGTGAGAGGTGCCTCACGCAATTGTCATATATGGCCGGCTTCGATTGGCGCTCGGCCGTCTCGAGTCGTACGAACGGAAGTCTCGTGCTTGTCAAGGTTAGACCACACACGCCACGCAGCCGGAGTAGCACGTAATAGACTAGTAGGATGACAGACGCCATGCAGCAAACAGCTCCGTGCTTATGTTTATAACTGAGCGTCAAATAAAAATGATGGAAATTGAGAAAATGATGCTTCTTTATTATGAAACATTTATTAAACATATTTTTAGTGGAATATCTTGCAGTTTCTAGTCTATTCCGTTGATATTCGTGTGCGGATGTAGTACGCCCAATTAAAATGACAAATGAGCAAAAGACGTATTTTCGATCGATTATAGGCCGAGATTCGCATATAAGCCGAGAGTGACTTTTGGGCTTGAAATTTCGTGAAAAACTCTCGGCTTATATTCGGAACAATACGGTAATTATATTTTTTTATTCATTTAGCAATTTGAAACAAGTACATAAAAGTTCACATAAACCTCCACAACGACTGTACCACAGGCTTATCTGTGGAATTAAATAATTATGCGTCTTGCATTTTCACAGAATAAAACATAATTTCAGAAGTATAAACAGTAGGTAGATACATTAAACACATAATCAAAAATTATACCAGAAAATAATAATGAATATGAAAAAAAAAAATTGATTAGCTTTGATATTCTATTTCATTCAAAGCCAATTAAGTATTTCAATGGAGTATCGTAGATGTAAAACAAATAACAACAAATTAATTTCTGGCAAAAAATGAGAGTTGAAATCAAATCTGAATTGACGAGCTCACTTCTATTTCGTGATTCAACCAAGTACATCTAGAGAAGGGTCATTCAATGTTCCTTAAGTGATCAGGTATTTTATTGAAAATTGCTGGGATAGAGTACTGTAAATTCCTTTTACCGTATTTATTATTAAAGTATGGTACAGTATATATATGTTTCTTTATACGACGATCTTGTGTTAGAAGGATTGTACAAGGTTTCGAATTGATCCGAGTAATATAATTTCAGTATAAATTTCTAAAGGAAGAGGCTATGAATAGGTAGTAATTAAGTATTTTGATAAAGTGCATCAGTATTATTATTTAATTTCAATTTTAAATCCGATGGGACGATGGACTTGATCATATTGTTTTGAAGAGAAAGTATTTTATTGACATGAACCGACGATGCATTCCCCCAAGCAAGAACACCGTATGCAATTTCTGATTCGGCAAGAGAAGTATATAACAAACGATTAAGCGCACATGATCTTGGACGCTTGCAAAGAATATCTATATGAGGTCTTCAGGTGAAATGTTGATCTATTGTTACGCCTAAATAAACATGATTGTCCAGTTGATTTATTAATTCGTTACATTCATAACAACTTTGATCGTTATTCAGACTGTGTGTGGACAACTGTAGGAATGGTATAATAATGTTTATTGGTTGAAATTTCAAATTGCTGAAAGGTGAACAAATATGAATCAGCTTGGTTTTACCGGCATTTATAACCAGATTCTGGTCATGTGTCCATTTTAAAATCTGATTGAAATCTATTTGCATATGATTTTCTGCAATGTCTAATTTTTGTGTATCGATAGTAAAACAGTATCATCAGCATAGAAAAACTTGACACAATGTTGGATGCTTCACTACTTCATTAACATAAATCAAATACAATATAGGACCCAATATTGATCCTTGAGGCACGCCAGTAAACAAAACAAAACAACAAAACATTGTTGGAATACTGAAATTAGAAACTGATATTGACTACAAGATTATACATACAAAGTCTATAAAGTATAAACAAGTAGACCACCATATCAAACTGAAATATATTGTTTTTTGTGAAGAGTACTAGCCCAAGTACAGTAATGGTAATTGGTCTCAGATTTTCAGTTATAAATGAATATTAATCTTCCGGTTCCAACATGTCAAGTCAGGAGGGGGAGGGGGGCACTATCATGTGTATAACTCTTTTATATAGGGCCTCTCAAATAATGCCATTTCAGAAAGAAAACATCTTCTTGTTTTCAAATTGGTTAGTCACACAGCGAATGCACAAATCACAATGGTTAGAAAAATGAGAAAAACAGTGGCATGATTCTGGCAACAATTGCAAAATAACAAGAAACAAGTTTTTTTCACTATTATGTATTCATATAAAAAATTCATTCAGAATGCAAACAAATTTATACTAATGTCCTCATCTATAGCCCAGTTTGACTGGGGCGCATTCCTACACCTAGACAACCCTAGACTAATGTATACCTGTGCTAAACCTGGTAGGGTATTAGCAAGCCTTAAGGCTTTTGAAACAGCTGTTAGTAAAAGCTATGACTATCAATAACGTAACGGGATAAGCAACATGGCATTTTCCTTTCGCACCATGCGTATATCAAAGGGATACCGCCTCACAAATTTTATGACAATTTGCTGGTATTATTGTATGTTGATCTATACAAGTAATAGATGTAATGCAATCTGTGAATCCAGCTCTTCCCAACTGCATTAAGCAATATTGAATAAATATGTTAATGAAATAAATTTCATTTGAATTGGCCAATCTAAATCCTAAATACGTCTGTAGAAGCATTTAGACCCCTAGTCAAGAGCCCTACTGCTATATTTACCATTTGAGATAACTGGATAATTACTCATCATCTACAAGAAAGATTAGAAACAATGCAAGTAGGCCTATACAACTAGGTAGGCCTATTATGTACATTAATTTACAAGCCTAATACGTACGATTTGATTCGAAATTGCGATACTTAGAAATGTACACGAAAGTGTTGATTCCATAATGGTGAAAACGGTCTAATGTTAAAAGGATAGGACTTCTGACATGTTGCTTATCCTGTTACGTTATTGATAGTCATAGGTGAAAGCTTGGATTATAGCTTAATCCAAGGTAAAAATTAATACTGCTTTCCAACCGTGTTTTTGGTACCGGTAATATTAGTTTGATATCACCAAATTTGGATCATGCACACCCAGGGGGTGCATTCTAGTATGAATGAATGTCATCCCTTGAATGAACCAATCCTTGATTCACCGCAGACAGATGTTTTTTACTTTTAATGCTGATACCGCAGTATTGCATTAGATGCCATTATCGTTTATTAGTATCAAAGTGTTCAATACTCAGTGTAATTAACAATCAATATTGTTAAATACAACCAAACAATACAGTCCAATCTCAATTCGTAGCATGGACGTTCAAAAATTCCGATTTCTTGAAATTTACGCTTCAAAGAAGAAAGCTTGAATTTCAAGTAGGCCTAAATATTGAAATTCCAACATTATTGCTAAAATTGCTTACACAGCTCTAAAAAGCTGAACTTTATTATTACTTACATGATTTATGACGGTCGTAATGTGCGGATAAAGGGATCACTTGCAGCAATTGCCCGTCGCTTTTTGTTGCCCTTCCGATTCAACAAGTCGTCGGCCTTGACCGCTGGTTCCCGCCCCAGGCACTTGCTCATGTTTGGGGAGTTTCTTGGCTGTAAATAAGGCAACATATATCATACACAATAGATATAAGTATGTTCATTCTTACAGCAGAATGATACAGATTTCCCCTTGCACACTTCCAGTCCCTTTATCAATGTATTACCACCCAGCCACTGCCACCTGAGCGCTAATTAAAAAAAAAAAATATATATATATATACACATATACATATAGATATGGATATGGATATATATATATATATATATATATATATATATATATATATATATATATATATATATATATATATATATATATATATATATATATATATATATATATATATATATATATATATATATATATATATATATATATATATATATATATATATATATATATATATATATATATATATATATATATATATATATATATATATATATATATATATATATATATATATATATATATATATATATATATATATATATATATATATATATATATATATATATATATATATATATATATATATATATATATATATATATATATATATATATATATATATATATATATATATATATATATATATATATATATATATATATATATATATATATATATATATATATATATATATATATATATATATATATATATATATATATATATATATATATATATATATATATATATATATATATATATATATATATATATATATATATATATATATATATATATATATATATATATATATATATATATATATATATATATATATATATATATATATATATATATATATATATATATATATATATATATATATATATATATATATATATATATATATATGTACAATATCTCATCTCATTCCCTAAAAATTTTGTGGGAATCGGTGAAGGGATGCAAGATTAGATTGACATAACAGGGGATCGTACTGTATACTTGAGAAAACTACAACTTCATTTGCACTGGTTACAGTGACACTAAATAGTATTAGGACTAGGTCTGCATAACAATGGCTGAGCCTCTTGAGTTTTGTGTAGTCAATTGTCAACGAAGTCCTGGGTTATCTTCCTTGTTATACTAGCACAAAATAATGAGAAACCCCTGCACGAGATTTCCCTACAAGACTACTACAGGAATCCTCTACAGTGAGCGCTATAATAGCTCTCATAGTAAATCGTTCCAGGCACGAATTCAAATTCATGTAATTTTTGGTAATCTGAACAGTTCATTTGTTGTAAAGTTATATGTCGACTGATAGCTGCACAATTGTAGGGCTTATTGTCACTTAATATCAGTCCGTGACTGTACTACCGGGTGACGGGGTAGAAGGGAGCGGAGACCACTCAAAAGTTGATCAGTTTCATTTCAATAAGGTACCTCATTACCTCGTTCCTCAGTGGATCAGACTAAAAAAATGTATGAATGTGAAAAACATCTTGAATTAACTGTATAACATGGGTATAGCATATCCATGGGTGGGATTAAGAAATGAAAATCACAAATGTAGTAAATGTATGAACGAGAAATTTAAAATTGAGGTTCTACTATATTGTGTGACATGTCGTGAAGTGTATCTATCATCTGGGCTCATATCCAGTTGGGTTGCCTATGAATATTTCTTATCGATTCGACACTGAATTGGAATGTTCGACTATTTCAATATCGAAACGATGACCGATATAGAATGAAAAAATCGTAATTAGCACAAATAAGTTAGTATGTCAAAAAACCAATTACAACAACCCAAAAATGAATTAAATAAATAATACAAGCACAGTTTCTCATTGTTGTCAGTATGGTGTCTGCTGAGCGAATGTCATTCTTGAGGAAAGAGCTCGAGTGTGCTCGTAGTGTATACTTGAAACAATCAGTACCGGTACAAGATTGTTATAAGGATAGGTAGGCTACATGTGTCTAAAACCCAATTATATGATACACGTATACAGTGGAGGCGGAGCCGGGGGGTCAGTTGACCCCCCAGTAATCATTTGAAAGGCCTAACTATAACAAACTTTATCAATCATGACCCTCCTTTAATAATGGTAGGGCTCCACCGCCTATGCACCTATAGAATCTGCGTACAATTAGTGAAAAACGTACAAAACCACGAGAAAAACTAAAATTAAAAACAGCATCTGAAATGTGTTTTGATTAAAATGATGAATAACATTAGATGGTCTGTCCATCCATGAGAAACTTCGTCTTAATTCTCAAATATTGAAGTTGATTCAATTTGAGAATGTTGGGTGGGGATCATTTTGCATATGACAACTTTTTTAATATTTGCCAGGCTACAATTGTAACATATTCATGAAAAGTGAAACATTTCATTTTTTGTCAAATACAAATACAGTAAAATACTAATGTATTATACTAGTTTCATACATTACGTATTACCATATATCTACCCAACCCTGGTTAAAAGATAACTACCAGATTGTGAATGACTTTTCTCATTGTAGAAAGGAATTGACAATCGTGAGGGTCAATGCAATTTTGTATATTATTATAAAATAGATAAAAAATAAACTGAAACTGAAACAGTAGGCCTACTGGCCTACACAATCGAGATTCATCAATTCCATCTAGCATTTTTTTCAATAAGATATCGATCGAAAAATGAAATTTTGATACATTTCGATCGATATTTGATATTAAAGTTTCGATATCATTAGCAATTTTCATATTGAACAGTATCCCTATTAAAACAGATTCTATAACTTCTATTTGATTTGCATTTGATTCTACTCGATAAAATGGGATTAAAGAAGATGGAATTAAAGAAGATGAGGTTATTTGCAGGGCAGTGAAGTTAGTCACCTTTGACAGGAGGACCATGAGGACAGATGTAGTGTATGATGTAGGAGGGAAGGCACTAGTCAGTGAAAAATTACAAGTATTTAGGGGTGGTATTTGATAGATGTCTAGGGTGGGGAAGTCAGATTGAGAGAATAGTAAAAAAGAGTATAAATTCTCTAAACTTTGTGATGAGGCAGCTTGGAGATTAAGGAAAAAGCATATTTCTCGTTAGTGCATCCTATGGTGGAATATGCTAGTTCAGTTTGGGATCCTTATAGAATAGGTGAGATACGGGATGTGGAAAGAGTGCAAAGGATTGCAGTTAGAAGGGTTACAGGTAGAGTTAAGAGGTGAAATGGGGAGAGAATGAAAAAAAAGGGGGGGGGGGGGTAAGAATATTGGAAAGTCCATCTGAGATGATGCGAGACTTGGGATGGCAGGTTTTGGAAATACGGAGAAAGGAGGATCGTTTGTGTAATTTCTCCAGGGTAATGGAAGGAGAGGGGGATGGGGGAGCTGCATGAGTTGATAGAAAGAAATGAGTCAGGGATAATGGAGGTAGGCGTAGTCATGAGAGCGGTAGTTGTAAAGGGGGCACTAATGTCGGTAAATTCTCGTTCTTGAACATGACAGGTAGGGACTGGAATGGGCTAAGTAGAAGTGTTTTTGAGGGGGATGAAATAGGGTTGACGTTATTCCATCAGAAGGTTAGGGAGGTGGTGGGATAGGGATGGATAGGGAACTTGGCACCGCGCATTTATGTGTAATTGTAAGAGTTAAATAATAATGAAAAATAATAATAATAAAAGGACAATACTTGTGTGCACCATGTCCTATATATGTCTGACTAAACAGTCATCTTAATCGTAATCTTTAGTAAGTTTCTTGTTAGTACATTTTTCTCCTTACTAAGTTTTATTCGTTGATCCCACCCATATTCTCCCACATGTTGAACAGATTATTTAGTAAGTTTTTCGCTTTAGTAAGTTTTTTTTGTCTGGTCCACCCAAAAACGTATTGAAGAGGTTCCACTGTACTGAGAAAAGTTTGTCATTAATTTGATGTGGGCCAACTTGATACTTGAATTACAAACTATTTTGCATGAAACTAGTAACAACAAAATGTGTTGATATTGAATCTTGTAGTAGGCCTAAACAATAGAGATGAATCCAACACTTGTGGCATGGTAATTTTTATATGAAGTTCTTTACAGATCAAACTACCCAACTTTAAAAATAAAGTTGGGGTGTAATCCGTATAAATAAGGTGAGCAAGGTTACTTCCGTCATTCGAAAGTAAATGCCTAATTGACCCTAATAATTCATACAATACTTGGCACACTAGTTTTGTGAGGCTTCCCAAATAATCAATAACACATACGAACACACAGACACAAAGTCGAAGATAAATACCAAGCTGTAAAAGTAGGCCTACCTATTGCAAGAAAAATTTCATTGACATTCATAGCTGTTTTTGCTGATGTCTCCATGAAAAGTAGACCATTTTCTTCAGCATAGGCTTGAGCTTCGTCATATTCAACCATTCGCTTGTTTGCTAGATCAGCTTTATTTCCAGCTAGTGCAATCACTATGTTAGGTGACGCTTGTCTCTGAAGTTCTTTCACCCACGTCTTGGCACGACCAAATGTGTCCTGCGAAATTGATTGTCGTTAATGTTGCACAATCCAACTGCACCAAAATTTGTTATAACTAGTTAATCATGCAGTGGTAGATGCAGGGGATGAAGGGGCACAACAGCCGAACTATCACGATGAATAAAGAGAAACGAAAAGAAATGAAGGCTAAATAAGAACACATCGTCAGATGTAGCACGAAGATTATAATTGTATTACAGAGTGAAACCTCAATTCATCATGTACCCAGATCTATCATATTCCCTAACAATCATTCATTTATTTATTTTCTACTCCTGGTATAACCAATGTTAAATTCTCCAGCATGGATGTATTTCCTCGGTCCCTTGAAAAACTGATAGATCGAGGTTTCACTCTAGTATAATAAACGTCGTGCCACTTATGATGAACTGATCGAAATGATTAGACTTCTAAATTCTCATTCTGATCACCTTGATGAGACTTGTGAAATGTATTCGGAACCAAATTTTCATTCATCATGTCACCACTCTTACAAGTGCTCAGTAAGCTACTTTTTAGAAATGGAGAATCTTATTTCTTTTATAATTTGCTACTTATGGACCCAAATAAGATCTGGTCACAAAAAAATCCACATATGCCCCTATCACTTTACATTCATAGGCTCAGGCCATTGCACATTTCTCACCCGAAAAATGATTGATCTCCAAATCTGCTACTGTTATGACGTAGCCTATGAATGGTCACTGGTAGAAGGATGTGCGTTCAATTCTTCAGATTTTTTTATTGACTTTTTAATCGATGCTTTTCAAGAGATACACGCATAATTGTTTCAAGGGTCTCAAGAGTCCAAAAATGTAAAAAAATGTATGCATGATATTTGGCCGTTTTGCTACTATTGCACATTTATTTATGCTTTTTATCAAGATATTTCAAGCAAGCATGTCAGCAGTTTTCTTACAGCAATCTTTCAGTAATTTCATCATGAAATTGTAGCTCAACTGCAGGGATCTTAATTAAAATTGCAAATGGTTTTGTAATTTTGCTATGGATACTACACAGCTGAAGGCTTCTATTTCTAAATGGCTTTTTCCATCTTCACATGTAGTGGTTGATTGAGGATCAAGTCTTCAGGTGTCATCTTACAAAAATCGTGAGTGTAATGACTGAATTGAGACTCAAATTATTTGGTTTGCCCTATATTTTCATTTTAACGAAAAAGAGCATGAGCGTTGTACGAATGACCGTGTAATAATGAAACATGAAATAACACATGAAATAATGAAATATGAACAATGGGGGCAAAAGAGGTGGAGGGACGTTTAAGAAAACACATGCCTTATGCGGGACTTGAACCCACTCACAACCTGACATCATTTTCTACCGCAGTGCGATATTGACCGAGCCACGTGGGCGGCTGTATGCCCTATACGGATACCTATGTGGCAAAGTCCAACTACATGTTGCACTTTGACTAGTTATTATTAGCAAGTACGTATTAGTTTTGCTGTACATTCTGAGGAGTGCAAACTTGTTCTTTAAAACTTTGCAAGTAGCTTTGCAAGCTTAAATTGTAGAATTAGCACTACACTCTATCGAATTTCAAGTGCACATTTCGTCATTGTAAGAGTGGGCCTATCTTTCAATGTATTTTAGTGCATAAACATCCTACTCCTAAAAGGTTCAACCTGGCAACAATTTAAAATAGGCCTTTACTTTGTATCAAATGATCACAAACTCAAAGACAAGTCGTACCTGATTTGTTATATCGTACACCACAATTGCGGCTTGTGCTCCTCTGTAGTACATTGGAGCTAAACTATGATACCTTTCTTGCCCTGCAGTGTCCCATATTTCAAACTTGACTGTTGTATCATCAAGACACACTGTCTGGGTCAGAAATGCAGCTGTAATCAAACAAAACAATCACACAACTACTCGAAACATACTGGCCTGAATCAATTAATCTATCGTATCGTATTAGTAGACATGTAAACATAGCTTCCATTTTCTTTTCTCATAGCATTTAGAATTTGAAAAGTGGCACTTTGTTGCATCTAATATTTTGAAACATCATGTTTTGCCGCGCAACAACATTCTGCTCAGTAACAATAGTACAGTACTGGTAGGTACCAGTAAAACCACTAGATAAGGTACAATAGGCATACAAGAGAAACATCCCAATTGATAGTTTCAGCAAAATAGTGTCTACCAGCAGGTTGAGCCTACGCCTCCATCTGCCGCCTGCATTTCCAATGCGCTCTGATTTTCAAAATTTCCCAACCAACTTCATCCGTTTACACCTCAATTGGAATAATTTTGTGAAATATAGCATCTTTAATGCTTCTATTCCGAATATAATATATAGCGTCTATATCGCTAATATATTGAAACGCAGCGGAGTCAGGCATTTGTAGCGCTTTGTCGCCTTTTCAAAAACATGTTCAAACAACATTAAATGTATTGAAACATGAAAAAATATCAAAAATACATGCAAAAAATCACTTTTAGATTTCATCGCTTTTAAAGCAATTGCTATTTTTACATGTCTCTACGTATTAAAGCTATGTATAGGCCTGATCCCAAATTAATCAATAGCGTAATTATGTACTACCGGTATGCCTGAATAATAATACAATATAATAATAATATAATAATACAGTTGAAATAAAGATTTTTTATGTATTATGCAGTAGGCCCTACATTGTAATATAGGTAGGCCTAGTTAGCTTAGCCCAGAACACTTCTTTTAAATGAAAATGCTTGTTAGCTTCAGTTTTCATCAGAGCACAAAAAGATGACTGTAGCATGAAAATTTTGGGCCAACATTTTTCTCATATTGCCACATGGTCCACACCGTTTACTTGGATAGCAAAAAAATACTAATTAATTATCATAATTAAAGCTACTACCTGTATATTAGATACCAGTAGACCTACAGTACAAAACATCATGCCAACAAATTTTTTATAAATAGAGTTTAAAAACATTTTTTACTAGATAATATCTTTGTAGCTAAATTTATGGCATTTACTAAGCTCTGACTTACACTGTTGAGATTCATTGCTTTCATTATTTCAAGTCTCTTGAATTCCATAAAAAACAAAATGTTATCTTTTTGTTTTGTTTTAACGTTAACTTATTAGTATAGGCCCTACATCAACTTCGTGAATTATTTTATTACTCACCTCCTATTGTACTTTCTTGGTATTCATGAAACTGTCCTTTGACAAATCGTAACACTAAACTTGACTTTCCTACCGCAGACTCTCCCAGGAGAACGAGCTTGAATTGACATATCTTGCCTTGAGTTGCACCATTTGGTCGCTGGGCCCCGCCTCGATTAGCCATAGTTATAGCCTGTACAAAATAAAATTACAACATTTAATCACATAGTTGAAGTTAACTACAGATGGTAGATCTTCTGTGAAGCTATTTGTAAATACTAGTACTTTATTGCACTGATAGGGCCTACTGGTAGAGAAGTTCCAAATTATTCCAAATTATTGATATGGCTACTTTTGACAAAATATAGGCCCAAGCCTGGATATAAAGCTAGCCTTCGATGAACGCGGTGTTTGCTCAACGAATTCGCTCAGCGTTTTTTTAGCCGCCATGATGATAAAACGACCAATCAATGAAGAGAGCGACATGATTTCTATCTGTTGAGCTCGCCTCAACTCCACCGCCTTGCGAAAGCGAAACGCAAATCGCGTTCATAGAAGGCCAGCTTAAAGTGTCGTTTACTGACTCGCGTTGGGCGCGACACGCGACGAGTGGCACCAATCACGGCGCTCGTAGCTCGCGACAGGCAACGCAGCGTCTTAGGCCTTCGCGTGTCCCTTACAAGTTGAACTTGGTCCAACATTTTTGCTCGGTCGAGTCTGATCGCGCGCGTTACTGTTCCACAATGCACCCTGTTCAACCATCAGCGCTGCGAATTTTACGGGACTTTCGTGAAGATTGGACATATTCTAACCTCATCGTTGTCGTGGTGGACAGGACACGTTATTTAATTCAATTCATTTCATTTTCATAATCATACAATATAATAATAATATTGCTTCACTTGGTAATTATACAAATCAATAGCATCCATCTCGCATTAACTGACATTCAGTAATCAGTCAGTGGGAGCGACTGCACGAGTCAGTAAACGATACTTACGAGAGCAACACGCGGTTCGCTCGTCGCGTCCAACGCGAGTCAGTAAACGAAGCATTACTTCCAATATAATGGCAACAATAATGACAAAAAATGTAATAAATAGATTTAAAAAATAAAATTGTAGAAAATTAAAAAAAAAGCAGAAAAATGATTGGTCGTCAGAATTGTTAGATAAGTCAGAGGTTCGCATGAAATGAAGTAAAGCAGCTATAAGAAAAAGGTCATCTATGAATCTTGGATGTTGACCTATTGCTGTTGCTGATCAGCGCTTCAAAGAAATTTGACCACGCAATTTTGAAGATAAACTGAAAAACGCTATAAGCCCTATATGGTATGTAGGCCTACATGATGTTGGATGAGAGAAAAGTTTGTGTGAAATAAAGCAAAGTGAGAAATATATTATGTCTGCTCATGTCCCCTACATAATTTATAACCAAGTTTAGATTATTTTTGTAATTATAAGTATATTTATAAGTAGGCCTATATTAGATTTGAGTAAGGAAAGATTCGATTTTACACTGAAAGATATCAGAGATCGTTTTTAAGAATTCACCACAGCTCACTCAAATGGATCGACTTGATTTTTTTTTCCAGCTTAACGACCCCACCAACAGCTAGGTTATAAGGAGGAACGAATGAGCAGGTGATTATGATACTATGAACTGATAATTAGAAGTGAAAGGATGTTTACAACAACCTATAGCTGTATGCGGGGTATGAACCCACGCCCAATGGTGAATTCAGTTTCTGAAGCGGTGCCTCAGTTGACTGAGCTACCAAGGGCAGCTTCTTTCTTGGTTCAATGTGTTCAAGTCCTGCATAAGACACGGGTTATTTTAAGCATCATTCATCCAGCTCAAGTTGACTATGGACTGCACTAGTAAGCTTAGAGCCTAACCCAAGAGCCAGTGACTTTAGAGCTTCTTCATATGTTATATGTTCTGATTATTGGAATCAATGCGGATCAATGAATAGATACAAAATCCCCAGATTCTGAATATGTATCGTAAGACACAATTTTGGACCAAATTTGCCCTCAAGACACGTTTTACCCAGAATGTTTGTTTTTTGTAGGCCTGCCGTACATCAATTTTTGGGGGCAAAAAAAAACTAAAAATGTGTCTTACTACCATCATGCATGTAGGCCTACTAATAACGGTTCATGTAAAAAATCCAACTTTGGGTAAAACGCGTCTCGTGGTGTCAGCTGTGGTCTCTGTGTGTGTCTCGTGGTGACAGTAGATATTTTGATACGAGATGTAGGCCTAGGCCTATAGGGCCCATTTCACTTATTCTCGGTGCAATGTTATAAAGGGATGCCCAGAGATTACAGGATAGAGTTATAGGGTGAGGACTAATCAAATTATTGCTTTGAAGTGTTGATTGTTTAAAACTAAAGTCTCAGTGCTTAGGCCTACTAAACTGCTTAATTATACACAATACCATAGACTAGGCCTACATATATCACAAGGTCGGGAAACTCAGGCTAAAACGGTTCAACAAATGATTGTATATCACAATAATTCAAAAACACTAAAGCAAAACGTTTCAATACCAGCCATTTTGAATATTGGTAGCGCCTTGTGAATTGTTATCGCCCGCATTGAAGCAAGGCTTTGGTTCAAGGTTACCTTGTGCAAGACTTTCTATATTATAGCAATAATATAGAAAGCCTTGCCTTGAATCAGTTTGACAGGTTTAAAGTGTATTATATCAATCGTATCTAGATGTCCAATTCACTTTCCAAACTGGGTTGGAACTAAAGTTTTTACACCAAAACCAACAGGTTGGCCTATATCACCATCTCTAAACTGTTTCAGCGTGAACCGGTTTGCCTAGACCGTTTCCTGACTGTGTGGTATACGTAGACATAGATACCGGTAGGCTATTATTTTAGATCTAATATCAAGGCCTAACAATACTGATTGCTATTCATAATTTTGTGCCTAGTAAACGAAAACAGTTGTGTACGGTAATACGAATGTACATATGAAAATGCAGTACATGCTTGGCTGCTTCTAGGGCCTAAACCAACATGCTACCTTTCATCCTATGAAAAGGAGGTAGAAACTATCATGAAATCTAGATTGCAAGATGAGTGCTAGGCCTAGTACTGAGCCTTAAATAGGCTTAGGCTTGAATGCTGCACAACTGGTGACCCAAGCCATTTCGTAAGCCTGGGTGGACAATGAACAACCTTGATCCAATAGGTCGTGGGCTAAGCTAGGCTTACGATATACACTAAAACATAATCTTCATCTACAGTAGGCCCTATAAATACGCCTTCCTTGGCCTATCAGCTGACCAATGTTCAGTGCAGTGCCTATTATTTTAGGCCTAGGATTAGTGGTCCAAGCATTTCTGACAGTTGAGATTTTGAAGTTAAAATGGGCTAGGCCTACTCTAATAGGCATAGGTGTCATGTCGATTCATCATAACAATAAACTATTCAAATATGAACATCAAATGGAACCTTTCTGCATACAAATCAAAATAATGCTGCAAGTCTCAAATGCGTATGTTTCAATGTAGGCCTAAGCATTGCAGCCTAGGCCAAGGTAATAATGATGAAGATAATTTGTCAGTATTACTCCCAACGAAATCAGGGACAGGCCTACCTTCACGTGAACAAAAGCGATGAATTACTGTTGCTGGGATGTTGATACGAACTTGGAAAGTGTAATTACAACTTCAGTTCGTAGCAGTTATTATATATTTATCAACTATACTTTGTAAGACAAAGTATTCGTCGATGTTTTCCTGTCACAAACCTAAAGTGCATAAGCGATCTCCTTCAATCGCACAGTTTCGCGCAGGCGCAGCGGACCACCCTCTTTACAAAGCCACGACCTAAAAAAAATATGTATCCTTAGCGAATCTCGGTGATGAACAGTATTTGAAGTAAGAAAATTATACGATAATTTTAGGGGCAAAAATTTCAATTATCAAAGGATTATTAAATGTGTTTAATCTGATTTAAAGCGATTATGAAGAATTTACAGTCAGAGAACTACTTTTTTACGTCATGCACCGGATACCGTACTTGCATCCGTTTTGATGAGTAATTCGTCAAACGTCATAAAAAGGCTGCCATCAGTTTGCCACGCGATTTCAAACGTGCATCCACCTTTGACATGGCATTCTGACAACTCTTCGACCATTGAGCATACCATTAAAATGATTCCACCACTTCAACGTATAAATACCGAAGTTATTTGGATACAAAAACAGAGCTTAGCATTGAGATTCATTAGAATATCTTTAGAAATTCTTTAGAATTCATTTAGATTGAGATCTTCATTGAGATGGTTAGCCTAGGTTCCTAATGGTTTATGATTTATATGATATATTTTTAAAATAAATTACAAAGGTAGTCTCAAATGTATTTACTGTAATTCAGAATGAATTACTAATTATTGTGAATCAATCTAAATCCACTCACTTGAACTTTTCATCTACACTTATTTTAAAACTAGGATATTCTATATATTGTATTATTATCTAATCAATCACATTATCCAATGAATACATCACTTGAGTTTGAAACCATTGAGTTTGTTGTGCTATAAATCTTCATTAATGTTCATTTAAATCGCCCATTTTATATTCTCCGCAGACCGCAGTGGCGGGGCGTTTCTCCTCCCCCCATACATCAGAAGCGACGAAAAAAAGTAGAGAAAGGAAAAAAATAGGAAGAGAGAAGGAAGGAAATGAATATCATATAAGGCTATGTATGTCAAGATTTCATATTTTACGTACCAGCTATGACTATCGATAACGTAACGGGATAAGCAACACGGCATAAGTCCTATCCTTTTAACATTAGGCCGTTTTCACCATGATGGAATCAGCGCACTTTCGTGTACATTTGTGAGATTCGCAATTTCAAATCAATCAAATCGTACGTATTAGGCTCTTATTTCAATATATAGTACATAGTTGTACAATTGCATTGATTTCAATCTTTCTCGTAGATGATGAGTAATTATCCAGTTATCAAATGGTAAATATAGCAGTAGGGCTCTTGACTAGGGGACTAAATGCTTTTACAGACGTATTTTAAATTTGGATTGGCTAATTCAAATGAAGTTTATCCCAATATTGTTTAATGCAGTTGGAAAGAGCTGGATTCACAGATTGCATTACATCTATTACTTGTATAGATCAACACGCAATAATACCAGCAAATCATCACAACATTTGTAAGGCGGCATCCCTTTGATATACGCATGGTGCGAAAGCAAACCGCCATGTTGCTTATCCCGTTACGTTATTGATAGTCATAGGTACCAGTAATTCTATTGAAAATGAATTTGACATGCTGTTTCAAAATGTCAGATCCAGTAGGCCTATGTAGTTGAGTTAGCAAGAATCAACAAACATATACTACCGTAGGCCTACCGTGCTTCTTTCAGGTTGTGAATTATATATTACGTTTTTGTAAATAACAACAAGGGTATTTACTAACCGATAAATTATCGTAATGATGACATAAGTTGAATCACACCATGTAGTTTCCATCAAATCACAACCCCCCCCATTTCATTATCTTTCCATCAATCATCTGATGATCCTTGATGATACTTGTCGCAGGTGTCAGGCGGCACTTATACCACCAAGTCAGCATCGATGCAACAATTAAAATTGGGCTTACAATTAATTATTATGTACTAGCAAAATCAAATACCAACAATATAGGCACTCCTTACGTTAGTTGTTACGTGTTTAAACTACTATTACATAAACGTGATAGTTTTAATGATAAATAGGAGATTATTAACGTCATACGATCTCATACTTATTCTTTGATATATCTATAACATACCTGTACCCTTACCCCTATGAAGTATTTCTTTGTACATGCAGTGCACCTTATTAGCGCGTCAATAGTATGACTTCATTGTGACTTTATGACAGTAGATATTATTTTGTTTGCTTAGATAACCCTTTTTGAACCGGTGCCTGGGCACCGAAATAAGATAGGTCAACACGCCACTGACCTCTACTATTCCTAGTTAGCAGATTAGATCACTGCATAAGAGCATCGAAAATATTTCAAAGTTGAGAAAGAAGCATGCAAAGTTGAAAGAAAGACTGTGTACATGGATAATGATTTATTTCAGGTCTAATGTTGAATAAAACGTTGAATTTTATTTCATTTTCCATTGTTTTTTCGAGAGGTCACACAATGCTCAACATCAACATACGGTACACAGGCCTACATTTATTTCATTTACAGACATTTAATACTTATAACTTCTCTAACATTATAGAGGCAAAGGGAGATGAAGTTAGAAAATAAAAAAAAGAAATAGAATGTAGGCCTAACTCATCATATTTATGGATTTCAACTTTCAACAGCTAATTGTATTGTATCATAATTCAAATACGTATTGAGACCTACTGGAAGATAGATAAAATAGTAAAAATACCATGATTCAAGACTCATCATTATGGCAGAATGAAACCAAGCTTTCCCTGTATCCCAGTTCCTTCACCTACATCTGAAAGTTGTAGACACTGCTACTAGAAGTACAAAGTTCTATGGGCACGTCAAACCGTGTTTTATAGCCATCTGATCACCGACATTAATTTGTTCTAGCATGATTATACTTGTATCCAAAAAGAAGGCAGAAACTAACCACATGCTAGTGGTGTGGGATGGGTGACAGTCGCTCCAAACCGTCTTCTTTTGTGCATACATAGCAGTACAATCGCTGACAATTATTAGTGCTTGTAGAGCTGGTGGCAGTGGCATCACTACAGGGTGAAGAGTGGAAGGAGGTCGAGGTAAAGTAGTGGGGGTAAGATTGGCAACCAGTTAGTTTTATTTGAACAATATATGTCTTGCAGTAGGCCTACAAATATCAACTATCGTCTTTGGTGGCCAATTACCGATTTTGTATCAATTCACAGATCGTGTACATACACGTCTATGTGCAACTAAAATGCTTATAGTGAAATCTTGATGCATCGTTCCTGCATCTAAAGTTTAAATTTTCTGGGGTGGCTGTTTTCCTGGACGGTTAATCCAATTTTACCAGTCCATTGAGAAATGTTAGAAGTTTCACTATATTACCATAAATGATCAAGAACAAATCAAGGTCAAATAATCTTCTTTACTACCGTACTGTATTGAAATTGTCCTCTTGTACAGAAGATAATTAATAAAAAATATGTGTTATATATTGTTTAGAAAATCTCTATTTATAAATACACATGAGGCCGACATGTCAGCATACACAAAGTTTATTTTGCTATTTACTTCGATATAGGCTGGGCCTTATTATCGGTTATTTTTGTGAGACTTTTTCCTTTGCTCGACAGGATCCCTGTTTTTGTCTGTCCGCGATTTCTTACGTTGGGCTTCGTCTTTCTTCTTGACAGACTTCTTTTTTGATAGTTTCCTTTTCTTCTTGGACTTCTTTGTCTTGCCAGTGTCACTGTCATCTGACTCTGAACTTGAACTCGAATCTAACAAAGTTCAGAAAAATGTAATAAGTACAGTACAGGAAGTATTTATTTGTTTTCACAAGAACAGTAGCTGAAAAAAATTCCCTAAAAATGGATTGAATATAACTTCAATTAGTGCTACCATACGATTATTCAAATATTTTATGATGGTCAATCAATGATTTTACGGGTACCATATGATTGATTATTTGAAATCAAAGAAATAGTTGGCAAAAATATGTAAAAAAGGTGGACACTAGGTACCCAATGGCATAGTTGTACTACACTGATACCAGCCCTCGAATGTTCATCTTGAAAACACAGCAAAATGACCAATTATTGTTAATAGATCGAATTGAATCAAATGCAGATCGATCAGTATCCGAATGATAATCATTAATCAATAATCAACGGCATCCCTAATTTTTTACTCACCTGAACTGCTATCAGAAGATGAACTGCTTGAGCTTGAATCTGTACTTGAAGAGTCACTTGTGTCCTTGGTTGGGATCAATGGCGCCTCTGTATTCTTCTGCACAGTAGTAACCTTGGATTGAGTTTTCAAATGTTCCCGCAGCTCATCTCTGAAATAATTTTATCCCACAATTTATAATATACTGTACGCATTATCTCTCTTCAATTTTAAATGGTAAGATTACGAGTAGGCCTATGTAATGAAGCTGTACGTCCAAGTTGTCTATATTAAGCCGAGTTGCCAGTGGACATTCAATCTAGTTCGATATTTATCCAGTTCATAATGATGAACGATTGTGTTTTTAGTATTGATATAATCGAAACAATGTTATGTATTTTCAATTTGAGCAACTACTGTCCAATGAAAGAATGGGGCAGTAGCAGTTTTTGTAAGCGATCGGCGATTGGTCAATACTCTCGCAAATGAAAAAGTGGAAATAAGTTGAGAGTCCATTTCCACTCACTTTTCAAACTTACTATTTGGAGTTGGGTCTACTTTAAACTTTATACTGAAAGACTTTTATCTACGGCAAAAAATTATGGTCACAGACAGCGCAGTCCTGGTGTTAAAGATCATTAGTTTTAAATAATCAAAATGGGGTGGTAAGATTGCCCTTGTGGTGCCCCATCCAAATGATCCTATCTTTCATCCATAGCCTTAATTGGGGAACAATGATTCTGTATCAAGTTTCGATGTTATTAAAAAAAAAAAAAACTTTAAACTGAGATGAAGTGGAGTTAGAAAATGCCGATATATTCGGTTATCAATTATTTTATGTGTATCAGCGAATCTCATCTACAATAATCAATATTTTTATATTTGACTAGCAGGTTGCGCCCGTCGTATACGACGTGTCATGATAGTGTATAATTGTGAACGCGTTAGTGGCTTTGAGTGTATATATATTGATGATGGGGCTAAGGTGGGGTGTGTAATAGTAGGCCCAAGTCAATTATTATAGTGATAAGTTACCAATGTTCGAGTATTCAAGCGTTCAATATATATTTAAATGGCATTGTGTGATTCTGGCAAAATGAATAATGTGGGTTGCAAAAGTTATATATATGTGTAAATCCTTTCCTGTCTTGTATCAGGGCATCTTGTATTTGTAAGGTGACCTAAACTGAGCCGTAACCCCCCGCTCGACGGTTACTCCATGAAAAAATGGTTCGCCTACACCCCCCCCCCCCCCCCCCCCTTGGCACAATTGCGTTTCACAGCAGACTGACCCAAGGCAAAACCGGTTTCCCCACCACCTCGTTTGCCCCTGTCTGACACTACCGCCCATGCACGCAGCACCCACAACCCAGCATTGCCTCAGCAATTGTCAGCATACCTCTACCAGGCATTTCATAGAGTGAATGTACACACGCACGCATAAACACAGGTACGAACACACAGATTCTCCCTCCCATTATTTTGTTAGTAAAGATAATCAATATGTAGTCAATGATTTCGACTGTCAAATTAAATTCGAATGGCAACCTTAATATCAAAGCCAAAGCACATTCCTAATTTAAAAGCCTGCAAGCATACTTCTCACTTGAAATAAATTAATTCAGATTTAACCAACTTGCTGATGGTCTAATGGAGAATAGATCTAGGCCTATCTACCTTTTTTTAAAACCAATTTTTGAAATCTCAAAATTTAAGGATCATATAATGGCTACAATTTTCAATGTTACGTACATTATTTAAAATGTAACATCATTTAGAAGAGAAACTATAGGTAAGCGAGTTGTATGCATCTTTACTAGGCAAACACAGCACATGCGATATATGATATGTGGGATGTGATATATTTGAAATTTATATTAAATGTACTGGAAAGCTATACACACACCTTGATTCTGAAACTATTAAGCCACTGCCTTCCTATTTTACTTGTTGATTAATTCAATTGTTTTACAATCTAATTGTTCTCATTTGTTCCAGCTGTTGGTCTTTTAGATCTTGGTGGCTTCAAACATTTTTTCCAAACAGAAAAACAATTTTTTCAACATCTTTTCAAACATTTTTTCTCTTCAAAATGACAGATCCAACTTATAAATGTAAAACTTTGAAATAATGCGTATTATGATTGAGCTCAACTTCCGTAAAAATTTGAATTCAATTGAATGAAATATTTGTTCACAATTTTCTCCTCTGGATTACAGTAAACCCTCAATAATTCAAACTCAATTAATTCAAAGTTTGCGCTAATTTGAACTAGAGAAATGACCCCGGCTGCTGGTATAGGGATACGGTATTCATTTAGATAATTCAAATTATTATTATTTCGAATTTCGAACTGATAATTAGTCCAGCGAACAAGTACCATTAGAGAAAGTTGAAAAGAACTTTGAAGAGAGAGTTCAAGAGTATGTGAAACCGTTCGGGGTAAACGGACGAAAACTACTGTTTCATTATTGTTTCGTGTTTGCTTAATTCGAATTTCAGCGAAAATAATAAATCAAAGTTGTCACAATTGAACATTTTATTACGTGAAATTTTCTGTCGTCCACATTCCCTATCCTAAACATTAGCAGTCGGGCGTCCTGGCAAGCTAGAGACACGTCTCAGCCACATGTGCAGCGCGTGCTAGCATGATGAGGGGTGAGGTGGGGGGGTCTCTCCAGCTATGGTCATACGTAGAAGCTTTATAAACATATGGCTGGTCGAGACATCCGAGCGGTAATGACGTTAGTCAAGATATGCTCTTTTCCTTTGACAAGTTGACTACATACGGTACTTCAAAACAAATTTGGTGCAAAAAACATTCTAGTCTTCATCAAAAGGAAATCATACCTTTTCCTCATATTTTAAAAGTGTGGAAGTTTTTTAACTCTATAACAATATTTACTAGATCCCAATAGTCAATTATTCATTTGTTCCTATTTTATTATACTATCTAATTGTTAAATAACGTGTTCTCGAATGTTATTGTTTCCTTCTTTTGTTTTGTGTTGCTGTTAAAGAGAAATGTGTTTCCAGATAATATATTTAAGACCAAATCTTTGTTACTGTACTCAATTAAAATAATTTTATTGACGGAGTGAATTTTTATTCCGATTGGGTGTAAGTAGTCCATCACCTGAAAATCAATCAACCAGCTGATGAGAGAATAGTGTGAGCAATAATTCTGTGCATGTAGAGAGAATTATTGGTTCATTTCATTCTAGACCCTAATATTTATATTTATTGCCTCGCTTTTTACTTTTTAATCCTTACGTTCAGTTCGGTAATTTGACTCTTTCAACACTGTGAACTGTGATGAGAATTTTCTAATGAATGAGATGATAATATTAATATATAATATTCATCGGACTCTTTGTTGTGTTGTAAAAAACTGCTGAGAAAGCACTCAATATGAAGATGAACACATGACTGTCGAAGTTGGTTTCCTGGCGGCGAGGAGGAAGTAGAAGGGAACAAACCACGTGCGAGGCGCACCAAACTGCACGCACACACTTTAGGCTTATACTACTGTACTATACAAATAATTTTTTTTTTAATAATTCAAATTCTGATTTTTGGGGTCTTTGGAATTCAAATTAACGACGGTTTACTGTACAGTAAAACCTCTATCCATCGTTCCCGGATCCGTCATCTTTCTGCTTCTATCATTCATTTTTTCTCACCCCACTTCCATATAATCAATATTAAATTTTCCTGGATGGATGGTTATTTTTCCTGGTCTCTAGAAAAACAATGAATAGAGGTTTCACTGTATTCTCATTCTAACGGGGGTTTTCAAAATGATTTTTCTCAAATTTCGTTCAACCACAAGTGCATTTCAAAAGTAGACAGTATCGAGTTAGATGGTGATTATGTGAATGTCAGACTGTGCAAACGATTTATAATGATTTCGTTTCGTTCGTCTGCTTACTTTAGTATCAGAAGTCTAGGAATTTGCAAGCTTTCACGAGGTGCACTCTCATGACTATAGTTTTTGTAATATCAATTTGATTTTCATTTCACTATTTACTAGATACACTATTTAACCACTTACTTCACATCACCATAATTCACGTTGTAGGCCAAAGACTGGATTCCTGTATTTCAAATTTTTGCTCCGAGGTTTATTTATTTATTTGAAAACTCTTACAATTGCACATAAATGTGCGGTGGCAAGTTCTCTAACTATCCCTATTCCACCGCCTCCCTAACCCTCTGACAGAATAACCATATTTTATCCCCCTCAAAAACACTCCTATTAAGCCCATTCCAATACCTACCTGACCTATTCAAGGAAGATAATTTACCGACATCTGATCTATAGCCCCCTTCATAACTACCGCTCTATCGTGACCTTGCCTACCTCCATACTTTGATTTATTTATTTCCATTAACTCATGCTCCTGCCATCCCCTCTCTCCCTCCATTACCCTGAAGAAATTACATATGGACGACTCCTCCTTTCTTCGTATTTCCAGTTCCTGCCATCTCAAGTCTTGCATCATCTCAGATAATCTACTAGTAGATCTACTAATAAAGCATCTAGGCCTACTTACGTCAAACCACCTAAACCAATCGACGTGAAGAAGTTGATGGCAAATCTTGTATTCTTCGGATTGTCTCGTGGAAATACACCATCAAATGCTGCTTGCAGCGTCCTAAATAGAAAAATATATGTTAATATTCAATAAAAAGCAAGAGATTTTCAAGTAAAAATGTCCAATTAATTAAAATGTATTGAAGGGAGACCATGTAGGCATCAATGACATTACTACTAGTCATTGAGGAAAATTATTTGAGAATAAGAAGCTATAAAAGGGTGAACCAACCACCTTGATAGCTATTAGCTTGTGCCTGAAAGATTTATTACTGTATCCAAGTACCAATGAAGAGAAAAAATATCACCGTATAAAGAAGTTCTGATTACTTGATCCTAGATACTTGCTAATAAGTCTACTAGAGGCATGCTAATAAGTCTATGTTATACAAGGTCTTTGGGCCCATTTTTCTAAATAAAAAATGATGAGTCCCCCATATATATAAAATTTAAACATACACATCCTTCACACGTTCGTTCAGTTTAGTGAGTCCCATGTATTCGGAGAGTTCTTGAAAAAGAATTTTTATAAATATCCGACTCGAGCTTGTCGTTTCCTCTTCATTCAGCTTTATCAATGATAATACCTCCCACGAGATAGCGTCAGTGAAAAGTAGATGGGCGTAGAATTTAGCTACATTTCGCAGCTTGTTCGTATCCAATCGATGAATAGTATCATAAGTATCTTTAAAGATTTGTTGGAACGGTGGAATGAATATCTTGTTGATTTGACAAAATCTCTGTGATAGAAGACCATAAAATTTTTCATATGTCCTCTGCTCTGCACAGCAATCCAAGAACATGTGACAAAGTTCAATTTCTTGACCTGGTTTTAGTTCCATTCGCATTAACTTATGGGCACATTCCTCAAAGTCTAAACTGGAGTGAATTGTGAGGTAGATTGTACGTCGAAGCGCCACTAAATTGGTCTCAGTATTATCAATTATAGTCTCTTCCTTTGCTTGTTTCTCACTCTCACTCTCTTCATCTGATTCATCTTCAGATCCAGAACCATTTTCTGAATCACCACTACTTTCATCCAAGATTTCTTGTTTCAGAGTTTTATATTTTCCTTCATTCTCTTCAAAATCTGGATCAAGCTTGAAAACATCTGAAAAAAAATGTAATTCATTGTTATTTGTCAATGATGGTTAGGCCCTAAATATGTTTGTTGCTAGCTCAGTTCATAATTTCAACAGTTTGGTCATTTGGTTTGTCAAACCTTTGGACCATCGAAAATGGGACTTTGATTAATTGATATAGGCCTATATATAGCCAACGCATCTTGCTAAAATGGAGTATTTGTGAATCCTCAAACAATAAAAAATCCTCAAACAATACTGCAGAATCAACCTCTTCGATATACTCAATAAAAGCATAGATGAATATTCAAAATATTGTATTTTGAACTCAACAGTTGCAAATTCATCCAGTCAAGTTGATGATTATTGTTTGCTTAACTACCCCACCAACAGCTAGGTTATATGGGGGTAAATGAGAAGGTGATTATGAAACTGAAGTGATGACTAGTGAAAGGACGTCCACAAAAACCCACACCCAACGGTGACTTCAGTTCTGAAGTGGTGCCTCAGCTGACCGAGCTACCGAGGGTGGCACCAGTCAAGTTTGACGACCCTCATAGAGCATTGCTTTTTTGCCATCAATATAGTTTGAAGTAGGCGTACAATATGTGAATATAGGTTCAATATAAGTTACAATACAAGTTTTTCAAGGGACCAGAGAAAAAACCAATCATGCAGGAAAATATAACATGGTATTCAGGAGTACTCGTGGAGTCGTGGGAGTTTTCACTAAAACTTATGCATTCTAGCCTCTAGCTTACTGAGTAAATCCTCGGCATCTGTAGCATCTTCAAGAGTCAACAGATGTGTGAACTGGTCTTCCTCACCCACAAGATCCAAATCGTCGATAACTGCTTGGTGATCTCGAAAATTATCTTTTCTGACTTGAAACATTACCTCAATCATGTACTGCACTCTTTTCTCTAGTTGTCCTTCGTGTAGTATATTTCGCAGCATCTCAAAAATTGCATGTATGCCTTTATTTGATACTTCCAAAAGCTTCATTCCACATTCCTTTAAAAATGCTATTGCTACTTCAACTGAATCATCAGTCGGACTTTCAACAAGAAGTGTCAGGATTTCTAATGCAAGAATCTCGTGAGCTACTCTCTGATTAACTAAATGAGCAACAAAAGTTGCAGCCGAAATGCATATGCTCTTGTCGTTTCGTTTAAAACCTCGCTTAAATTGAATTATGAGGCGTTTCAGTAGCAGTTCCCCGATACGAGGAAACTTACTGTTAATGACTGACACAAGAGCAGCATAGACATGTGTGAATGTAACTGAAGCAGCTTGAGCTTGGATAATGGAACGGCATAAAAGGCCACGTCCACGCACCACATTCTCCTTCAATAGCTCCCGTACAATAATCCCAATATTACCAGTATTAACTTTGTTAATATGGCCATGTATAGATTTCTTAAGAGCTTCCCAGGAAATTCTCTGATATGGAGCACTGGTTTTATCAGTAATCTGAGCCTGCATCATACGAAGTCTTGCCGGAGGGATGTATGCACCTCCAGTTCTAGATGTAAGCATGTCAACCATCTTTCTTTGTGGCCGAATAGATTTAGAATCTGAAACTTGATCAACCTTTGATTCACTATCTGCATGACCATTTCCAGGCAGATACTCTTTTTTAGATCTATTATCATGCTCTCTATCTCTGGAATCATCACCATCTCCTCTTTTCTTATCACGACATTCCTCATTTCCGACACGTCTACTACTACTGCTACTATCACGTTTTCTCTCCTTTGATGAATGTTCACCATAGTACCGTGATCCTACTGCTCGAGATGAATCTTCTTCTTTGCTTTGATACTTATTCCAATAACGATCATTGTTTCTCTTCATTCCAGGCCTAGATTTAGATCTACTTGGTTCGGGATCCCCTTTGCCCCAGTATCGCTTGTATTCACGAGGTCTTTGATCAGATCTCTCCTCTGAGTCAACTGAAGTACTTCTTTTTTCTCGTAAATCTCTGGTTTCGTCTTGTGAATTGAGTACCGGTAAGCCTACAGTTTTGGATTGGATATTTTCAGTTTCAGTTGTTTTATCCGATTCTATTCTTTGATTGACAGTTTCATCTTCCCGATATCGATGCTTCTTATTCCTGGGTCTCCTGACATCTTCTTCTGCATCTGAATTTACACTTTTAGTACTTGGCCTGTGAGTCTTATCACGGCCAGACTTTTCATTTTTCCTCTTGAGCTCCTCTCGGTCTCTCCTTCTGGTGTCTTGTAAATCTAGCATTTCTCCTCGAGATGTTTCCCTTTCCTTTCTTGGCCCATCTTTTCTCTCTTTTCCATGCTTAGACATCAAGTTGTCTCAATGTAGGCTAGGCCTACGCTAGCCCTACTCTTCACTCTTTAACTTTGTTGTAATTGAACGGACGAATGCGTCGTACACAAATTTGACGTGTAGGCCTACAATAATGCTCAGCCCAAAAATTGGTCGAATAATTCGCACTGGATGTATATTAAATACGCAGGTAATGTTATTGTGTAAATGCAAACACTAACAATACCGAAAAACGGAGGTTATGTGCGACCTATTGACGAATGGCGACGAAAAGATGGCCTTGGATTTTGATGCAATGCAGTCGAACTATTCTCATATAGTCGTATCCTGAATTCCGATTGGTGGATAGGGGGAAGAATCGAGCTATCGAAATCTACTGTCATTTGTCAAATTGTCAACATATAAGATCTTTGAAGTTCGTCTCGTTTTGGTAATGGCATACAAATGTCATGTGAAGTTTTAAAGTAACATATTTCGGATGTATTTATTGCAGAATGGGTAACATATAAGCATATTCGGCCAAGCTTTCCTTTGATACCTCAATTTAGTTTAGGTCGTCCTCTGAATTAATTGTTATCATGGCGGAAAAATATAAATCTTCGGCCCTCAACTATGTCTGTCAGGCTGTTGGTCCGAATGGTGAGATGTGTTGCGAGTCGAAAACTTTAAGAATTATTGATGAGATTCAACAGTTACATGAGAATCGTTTGAAAAAGTTAGACGCAGTTCCTGGTCCAGATGGAGACAAGGTAAGTCCTAAACATATTAGTCTGGGCACTGATCGTTCACGCATAGGCAAGCCTAGGCCATTCAATGCTGCCAGTGGGCAATCACCAATAATTTACATGTTATAAGCCCTAACGTGTCTAGGCCTACATCTAGGGCAGCCCTAGACCTTCCATACTTGCACCTCAGGACCATAGACTAAAGGCTCGAGTCCATTGATGCCATATTGATATACCGATAGATGGGCCCTAGTATAAACATGGTTGGCCTTGAACTAGGTTGAACAGACTTCCCGGTTTTCTCGGGATTGTCCTTCCTAACTTCCTCTCGGGACCATCAAATGTCCCGGTTTCAGTAGTGTAGTATAGGCCTAGTTATTTCATTTGCAGCTTAGGAATACAAAGTACTGATAGGCCTGGGCCTACATTGACAATTTTCTGGTGGTTGCAAGAATTTGTTTAATTTTGTGGCGGCTGCTCGTTCCACTCTCTGATGGTTCTCCCTAAGAAGTAGTGCCCAATATTTGTTCTGTATTGTGGAATTCTTATTTTATGCTTGTGGTCATTCTTCCTCATGAATGTTGGCGACTTATAGTGAATTACGAATCCTATATTTATACCACCGGTACCAGTACATGTATGAATCTCACGGAGAATAATAAATAAATAAATGAATTGGTTGTTTCTAGTCATGCTGGTTGATATTCAATTGCAAGCCTTACTCACGCACTCGAGGCTAGAGTGTTTTCTTCTTTGTGCTAATGATTCCCACTTTCTGTTCATTTGTGCACTACTTACACTGCGGCTTGGATGTTCATCTTATTTATTTCAGATGCGGTGGTGATTCAGTACTGACCACATCCTTGTTTTGCACATTGTCTATCATTCTTATTTGCTACCCAGAGTATGGGCCCCATAAGATCAAAATAAGATCATAAGATTTCGTAGATCAAAAGAAATATATATTTATGAGTGGGCATTGTTTCCCTGTTTTAAATATTCTTCTCTTCATGCATTTCATTTTGAATTTTGAAAACTGCTATTGAATTAAGCAAGGCTTTTAATATCATTTAGGGGAATTGCTGATCGTACCATAATACAGGTTTCCGTTGCATTTCTATTGCATTTTACCTACCGGTATGACTATCAATAACGTAATGGGATAAGCAACATGGTATTTTCCTTTCGCACCATGCATATATCAAAGAGATGCTGCCTCACAAATTGTATGATAATTTGCCGAGTATTATTGTGTGTTGATCTATACAGGTAATAGATGAAATGCAATCTGTGAATCCAGCTCTTTCCAACTGCATTAAGCAATATAGGAATACATTTCATTTGAATTGGCCAATCTAAATTTGAAATACGTCTGTAAAAGCATTTAGACCCCTAGTCGAAAGCCCTACTGCTATATTTACCACATGATAACTGGATAATTAGGCCTACTCACCATCTACGGGAAAGATCAGAAACAATGCAAGTATAAAACTATGTAGGCCTACTATACATTGAAATACGAGCCTAATACGTACAATTTAAATTGGAATTGCAAATCTCAGAAATGTAGGCCTACACGAAAGGGCTGATTCCATCATGGTGAAAACGGTCTAACGTTAAAAGGATAGGACTTGTGCCATGTTGCTTATCCCGTTACGTTATTTTCTCCATAGATTTTACACACTCTATTTCTCCGTCTTGTCCTCTCCATGTTGTGATTAGTAGACCTCACCACCTTGCAATTTAGGATTGTCTGTAGTGTGAGCAAGTATTTAGGTAGGGTAGGCGTATAATCATGAGGGTAAGATAATTACCCAAAATAACTGAAAGCACACATTCCGAAACTTCCCTTCGGAACGTTAATGTCTTACAATTTCCCTCCCTTCTCCCCCCCCCCCCCCCAAATAATTTGGCGGGAAATGATTTTTACTTCGATCTTCTTAGCATTGTCCCACATTTCTCTCTTTTAAATATTGTCAACTTACCTTGAACGCACTTTGTCTCTACACCGTACTATTCCGTACTCTGTTGCCGTGGCCAGACACATTCTAGGCCTAATTTAGGGGCCTTAGCCTAGGTAGGCCTACTATTATAATTATAATATCTAGGCCTATACTTATAATAAGGTCTGTAGTATGATATATGGAGTATGTGTATCTACATTTATGCCACCTACCTACAATACAGTAGGCCAAACACTATTATTTGTCAAGGAAATTCGACGGAGGTTCTACTCTATCACAGCAAACTATCGATAGATATAGGCCTATCTATATTTATAAACTTTCAACTTACGAACCAGTACCCATAATAAAACTAATGTTTGTTAAAATGTTTTCAAAATTATTATTTTCATAGGCCCTATTCATTCACTTGGGGCCTACTCTAGTATTATCTATCATCAGATTCATAACCAATCACTTTTTGGAGCCGACGTCAATGCTAATTTGTTTGTTATGTAGGCCCATCGGAGTTCAAGTTTGCATATTAACCATAACCAATAACCATAAACCAGTAAGAAATTGGGAGACTATTCTAGAGTGTTTTTTTGGATTTTGGTTATATTTCTTTATGGACTATGACATGAAATGAAAATGGTTTATTAGATATCATACCGTTACTGGTAGGCCTTATCTTCAAAAGTTGGTGACTACCCTACCCTACCCTCATCCTCGGAAATTATTAAATCCCACACCACCTCAACAAAACCCCCTAACAACTTCTCTATCCTTATCAACGGCATCAAGGAAGATGATCCGGCAATCCTTTCTGAATACCTCAATTATTAGAGCGTACTGACATGTTGACAATTAGACAGAGAGTTGCACTTAATGTACTTACTTTTATATACAAGTTAGAAAAGGGAGAACTCCCAGATTATCTGAATGAAAAAGAAGGGAACAAAGGAGACCATATAATGCACATGAGGAATGATCATCGCATTAAGGTACAAAGAAAGAACACGCTAAAAGAATTACAATCAATATTCTATAGTGGTTTCAGGCTCTATAATGAATTGGATGTTGCTATTGTAAATTCTATTGATATTAATGTGTTTAAAAATGAATGTATAGTATTTGTTAAAAATAAGTTTCCTCTCTAGGGGATCCAATGTCTGTGTCAGTATGTATGAATGTAATGGAAGTAGCAGGACTGCTAAATAAATAAATAAATAAAATAAAATAAATAAATAAATAACTCCTACTTCATCAATTCCTGCACCACCCACCAACCAACCTCCATCACCAACCCTCCCCAACCTGCTAACCACCCCACTGCCACAGTGTTCCTCTTTCCCACTCATCCCGCTGAGATTGCCATCGTGTCATGCAAACTCAATGCCAAACACTCGTGTGGAATTGATGGTGTCCCAGGCTCGATCATTGTCAAGTCAATCTCTTACCTCGCTCTTCCCTTATCCCACGTCATCAACCTCTCCCTAGCTACAGGTACTTCCCCAAACCTCCTTAAACAATCCATTATTCTACCTATCTACAAAAAAGGCTGTAAAACTGACCACACCAACTACAGACCCATCTCCCTCCTCTCCTCCTTCTCTAAATTCTTCAAACACATCATGCACAACCGCCTCATCTCCTTCGTCGACAATTACAATATTCTCTCCAACTCCCAACACGGCTTCCGCTCCAACCGATCCACCACCACTGCCATCTTTTCTTTCCTCTCCGAACTCTATGCTTCCCTCGATCGACGTGACAATGCTATCGGCATCTTCTATGACCTAAGCAAAGCCTTTGACACGATCGATCATCCCACCCTCCTATCCAAACTCAAACTCTCGGCATTTGTGGTGTGGCCCATGACTGGATCGCATCATTTCTCACGGGTCGCACTCAAATGGTGAATGTCCGCTCTCCTATCTCCCAACACTCCTCACCTCTCCAGCACACTCCCCATCCTAAATGGTGTTCCCCAAGGCTCGGTCCTTGGCCCCCTACTCTTCCTGCTCTATATTAACGATCTCCCAAACCTCCTCAAAATTGGCACCTGCTCCGTGTATGCTGACAACACTAGTCACCTCCTAACTGCTCCCAGATCCTCCATGACATCCTTAATCAACTCTGTTAATACCCAGGTATCCGCTATGTCCTCCTTCTGTTATCAGAACCACCTCTCCCTTCATCTCACTAAAACAGTCTTTATGAATTTTCACTCCCACCACAACCCCACTAACTCCAGTCCACTCATCCGCCTTAATGGCAATAGCATCTCCTCCACCTCATGCACCAAATTCCTTGGACTACACATCACCGACACCCTTGACTGGTCTAACCACATAAGTAGTCCATCCTCCCGAATCCTCAGCGGGTGCTTTATGCTCCGCAAGTTAAAACCCATCGTGAACCCTCCAACTCTCCTCTCCATCTACCACGCTCATATCCATTCAATCATATCCTACAACCTCTTCTTCTGAGGCTCCTCTCCCACTTCTAATCGCATCTTCATCCTGCAGAAACGAGCAGTCAGAATCATAGCTGGCCTGCCACGCCTCAAATCCTGTAAACCCTACTTCACATCCCTTCGCATCCTAACCCTACCGTCCACTCTTATCCAAGAAGCAGCCACATATGTACGTCTCCACCCCGAGCAATTCCCCCTTAGCTCATCAATTCACTCCCACTCCACCCATTCCAACCTTAAAATCTTCATCCCTCCCACAACCTTGCTCTCACTACCAAAAGCCCCAAACATCTCTGCTCCATTATCTACAACAACCTTCCTAGTTACATTGAGTCGTCTCCTACATTCCTTTTGTTCAAATCAT
Organism: Brachyptera risi; assembly: GCA_964007535.1. Lineage (NCBI taxonomy): Eukaryota > Metazoa > Arthropoda > Insecta > Plecoptera > Taeniopterygidae > Brachyptera > Brachyptera risi. The sequence continues at coordinate 23,493,246 of OZ023328.1, forward strand.
CCCTTAAAGCCTTCCTCCTCCTGAATGCTTTTTACAGCCACCAAGAATTTCTCTCTCCCTATACTTAACTACTTACTACTATGAAACTGTATCATCACCAACCTCCTTTCACAAATATCTTATCTATATCTATATCTATATAACTATATCTAGTATCTATATCTTTTCACAATATCTTATCTCTAGAAGGTTTGGGTGGAAGACCATTCTCTGCAGTAAACCCCGCCATTGCAACAATCATTGTATAGCTATTATCATATCATACCATATCATATTTTATTATATATCATACAAATATCGTTCAAATAAAGACATACATACATACCTAATTAACTCCCTAGAATTGGGTATCAATGACAACTTGCTTTACAAAAAAAAATGAGGAGCAAAAACTGTTACCGGTAATGTATATCACATTGATTTACTGGCAGCAACATGGTCTTCACTGCACGTGGCCAGTGGCTTTATAAATGTATAAAACAGGGTACGTTCAGGTATGGATTTTACTTTGCGAGTGCATACCGAATGTCTGAAGATCCCGCCAAACAGCTGATCAAGATTACCTCTAGCAAAATCTGATAAGATCAAGCTTGTCTAGGGTGTGAGTTCCACAACAAGCTCATTTTTTTGGTGAGCTAGTCCTGCAGTTGTAGTAATTCAAATTCCATCCACATAATATAGCTAAAATATCCAACACAGCTGTTGTGAATATGACTAAGAATTATATAATTTGTGTTTGGGGATATGCAGGCTTCATTTAATTCATATTCCGTAATTATCCGTAATTGTACAATTATTTTAAAACGTACGGTACCGGCATACCGGTATAACAGTTTTCAGGATTACTAAGACATTTCTTTTTTCAGCTGAGAGTTGTTTCTCTGAGATCGTGGGTGAAGGATCTTTCAGAACAAAATGCCCTCTTGGTTCGTACAATAGAAGAGTTGGAGGAGGAGATGGGAAATCGTGTGAGATTACTTGAGAATAAATTGCAAGAAACGTCACGTGCCACGCGCGAGTACATGACCAAGGCCCAAGATTACAAAAATGTTAGTACTATTAGTTTATAGTGTACACTCACCACAGTGCAAATTGACGACTGTTTGGTGGAGTGAACATGAAATATAGGCCTTATTGTAAACATAACATTTTTCTCGCCATGCTGTTTTATAAGGTTTGGTATTTTCAACTTGAGAATTACTACCGGTAGTATGAACACTTGAAACAATTATTCCTATAACGTTTTGCAAGGAGCCAATGGATAGGTAATCGTTTAGTTCAATGATATTGGCAGTACCGGTAGGTCACGTAGTCTAACGATTTCTCCATAATTTTGAGTGTCTACACAAGTGACAAATGTTTTCATATAGGCCTAGGCCTATTATTATTATAATATATAATATTATATAATATATAACATTATATATTATTATTATTATATACCGGTACCAGTATTATTATCATTGACATGATACAAATTGATAGTCTACTGTTCAACCTGTTTGTACTGTTGGTACAAACCTTTTAGTAGCCTTTTAGTATGCAATTTTTTGTATGGACTTATAGGCCTGAATGTTCTTCTTCATTCACGGAGTTTGAACTTTATATACATGTGAATAGATTTGTTATTGCTTGGATGGATAAACAGTTCCCATTTGTCAAATTTAGGATGCAATGACAGTGGACCACCTACGAAGTGATGTGAACAATTTATGTAAATTGATTCAACAAGCCCAACGGAATAGTGATTGGACGACAGACGGTCTTCACTTCTATGAAGTCTCGCATGAAGACATATTTGGATCAGAACCTCTTGCTTTGCAGTAAGACAAGCTTTCATATTTTTACTTTAAATGATTAGGCCTGTGCCTTATTTCAATCTTATTTCAAATTGAATGGTAGGCAACTTGAGTTGGTTGCCTGAATTTCTACTTCTTGGCAACTCTTCTCATCTCCTCTATAAACTGTAGAACTTCTTCATTCTTCTGTATGAACTTGTCATTGAGACAGGTAAACCAGTGACTAGTATGCTAAATTGTCATTCAGGAGACCGGGACTCCATTCCCACCATGGTCGACCAGGCTCGACCGTCCTGACAATGAGCATAGGCGCAAAATGACCTGTCATCTAATGGAATGACCTTTTATCTCATCTTCTCACCATCTCATTCATCATTCACCGACTCCAATCTTTTTTAGTCATCATCACAGTACGCCGTTTAACTCAATAAAAAAGGAGGAGAGTTTATATCCCCGTACCTTGAAGGGGGGTCAAGCTTAATTTTTACCATTGGTCCGTCTCATTATGTCATGACATAAAACGCCCTTTAAAAATAAATAGCTATTCCAAATATTTACAAAATTTTTTTTTGAAAAATTAAGTTGTGTGAGAACGCCAATATTTGCTGCAGGCCTATATGATTCTATTTTGTTCATTATTGTACAAATGTCTGTCATTCAAGTTTCTGCCAATCATTGTAAATAAACCAATGTCCTCTTCCCCCCTTCAGACACCAGCCATCAAACTGTCGTAGTAGAAATAGGTTGACAGCTCAAGGTTATTGCTGCTGGGACATTGGTAAAATCAAATCTGCAACAATAAAGCCACTCGCCATGCGAGTGTATCAATTGCAATCATATGGCGGAAATAAGTACCGGTAGCGATGTTATACATATCAAACGAAAGATGACATTCGAGCTCATTTGAGATATTCTGTGGGAACACTTATTTCTCTACTAATCTAAGTTCTTCTATGTTCCTAGCTCAAAAAAGCGTTGAATGTTATTCTCCATTTAAGAGAGATTTTCGTTCAGCCCGGTCGTAAATTATCGACTTTTCACTTTTTTTTTTCTCCCATGTCATATGGGGTAAGAATTTTTGCAATGCCGTTTTATGTCATAGCATAATGAGACGGACCAATGATGAGAATTAAGTTTTGCATCTTACCCCCCCTTTAAGAGAAGAGTTTCCGAGGAGTAGAAATTCAGTAATTCCAAGGTGAACAGCTAGATTCTAAGAATGAGCTTATCTCAAGTAGGTTGGTAGACTTAGTACCTAAGTCTAAGTCTAGTACTTAGTTCCTTAGTGCAGGGCGCCTGAAGAGCAAATACTGGAATAGAGATACTACCAAGAGTGAACGTGGGCTTGGCGTGTTTACGTAGAAAAGGATGTGCCTATTCGAGGAAACGATCAAAACCTGACCAAATAACCCCAACCACAGCTCCTCTGTGCTCTAACCAATTCCCCAAAACAGTAGCTCCTACTACACGCCAAGCCCACCTTTACTCTTGGTAGTACGGTATCTTTATTCCAGTATTCGCTCTTCAGCGCCCCCCTTAGTGCTTAGTGCCTCCAGTATATCTCAACAATCTAGAGTAACAATCTAGTTAGAGTATTTTGTTTACTTTTTTTATGGCACCATGTGGATCAAATTAAATAATCCACATGATTTTTTGTGTTTATTCTGAGTTATGCATAATAAATAACTTCCAGCTAATAGCTATGTAGTTCATCAAACAAATGATTGCATTAGCATGCTTTTAATTACATACATATCATTCATAATGTGTGTGTAGGCCTAGTTTTTTTATAATACACCGATTGTATGGTGAATCAGGGTAGACCCACCCAAAATATTGTAAACATATTTTATTGGGACGAATGAACATGAATCATTCAATTTAGAATTCAAATATGTGAACATCTTCTTTGCTAATTTAACGTATTCTTTTCCAGGTCTTCGCGGAATGACAACCTGGATTGTCAGGTACCATATGATCCTCTAGTAAAAACTCATAAGCCTAGAAAGATAAAGCTGTCTGTGGAATTTGCTTACAACCGAACTAATCAAACCCCAAATATAGGGTGCAACGATGGTCTCAAAGACAAACAATTAAAATATGAGTGGAAATTTGACCCTCAATTTGACCCATGTAACTGTAGACCAGGTCACTGAACAACATTATAGGACATTGAATTCTGATTTTCATTTCTACCTGAAAAATAAAATCCCAGTAAATTTATACTAAAAGTAAAAGCACAATCCCATATTACAGTATATATATATATATATATATATATATATATATATATATATATATATATATATATATATATATATATATATATATATATATATATATATATATATATATATATATATATATATATATATATATATATATATATATATATATATATATATATATATATATATATATATATATATATATATATATATATATATATATATATATATATATATATATATATATATATATATATATATATATATATATATATATATATATATATATATATATATATATATATATATATATATATATATATATATATTATATATATATATATATATATATATATATATATATATATATATATATATATATATATATATATATATATACCATAGGCCTATATATATAATATGAATATATATATATATATATATATATATATATATATATATATATATATATATAAATATATCCATCTATCTATATATATATATATATATATATACATATATATATATATATATATATATATATATATATATATATATATATATAAATATATATATATATATATATATATATATATATATATATATATATATATATATATATATATATATATATATATATATATATATATATATATATATATATATATATATATATATATATATATATATATATATATATATATATATATATATATATATATATATATATATATATATATATATATATATATATATATATATATATATATATATATATATATATATATATATATATATATATATATATATATATATATATATATATATATATATATATATATATATATATATATATATATATATATATATATATATATATATATATATATATATATATATATATATATATATATATATATATATATATATATATATATATATTATATATATATATATATATATATATATATATATATATATATATATATATATATATATATATATATATATATATATATATATATATATATATATATATATATATATATATATATATATATATATATATATATATATATATATATATATATATATATATATATATATATATATATATATATATATATATATATATATATATATATATATATATATATATATATATATATATATATATATATATATATATATATATATATATATATATATATATATATATATATATATATATATATATATATATATATATATATATATATATATATATATATATATATATATATATATATATATATATATATATATATATATATATATATATATATATATATATATATATATATATATATATATATATATATATATATATATATATATATATATATATATATATATATATATATATATATATATATATATATATATATATATATATATATATATATATATATATATATATATATATATATATATATATATATATATATATATATATATATATATATATATATATATATATATAATATATATATATATATATATATAATATATATATATATATATATATATATATATAT
>OZ023328.1:23499049-23564049 GCA_964007535.1 Brachyptera risi
GATCCGTAAGTTATATAACATTAAAATACTAATTACATGAAAAATATGTCAAAGTGGTATACAAATGCAAACAAGCTGTACAAATTTAAAAGTTCAATGCAAAATCTAAATATTGTAATTTTAAGCCCTACCTTGCACTATTCAGAAGGTCTGTAGACATGACTTTGTGGACTAAATAATAAATATCTGTGGTCAATAGCAATCATAAGGCTTTCCACAAAAAATTGTGTTTGAAATGTAAAAAAAAAATTGTTTCAATTACCTCCAAATAACGAAGCCACTAAATCAAACAGATATCGTCAGTTTTCCTTTTAAATGTACCGTAATTACTAGCTACTTCAAATTATTTGAAAAAGGATTCTAATTTGTTGAAGATCAATTAGAATCGGTTTCCTCTCGGATATTTTCTTATATCTCCGATTATTTAATACAATTTGTATTCACTCTGAAGTGTGAGTAGTGTTGGTTGCCATTTATAAGTACGGTACTCCTTTTTTCATGGATGTAGATTGATTGATTATGACTCAACGCTACTTCGTATTTGTGTTCTGTAGAATGAGTACATCTTCAGAAAGCGATGTATCAGAGATGAGGAAACAACTATCTTCTAAAGATGATCAAATACGTAGTTTGAAAGAAGAACTTCAAGCCCTTCGTGACTCAATCCAGAAAAAGTCTTCTGCTCTTAGCAATGTTACAACGATCGAGGTAAAGAATTTTGAATCAGAGTCACCTCAATGGAAAAAGAGGTTACATTTTTCAAATATGTCAGGCATTATGCAATTTTTAGCTATAAGTAGTCTAGCCTTAGTTAAAATATAAATTCTTAAAAGTGTGATGTGGAATTCACGTGTATGTGAACCTGGAAGTTTATTTTATGAACAATGACTACTGGCACTTCGTTTAAATACTGTCTATTTTGCACATAAGTGCACAGATTGGTTTTATCTGCTTATTGGTTTACCAATATCTCCAATTTTCAAGCAAGAGAAGGTCCCAAAATACATAGTCGGTAAGTGAGATGTATCAAACTTTACATTTACATTGAAGGTCACATTTACAATGTTTGTTGTCCTGAACACATCTGATTTTGGTATCTTGTTTCAGTTCATATCTGATGAAACTGAAATGCAGCGATTCAATATCCCAAGAATGGATCAACATGCTGATCTACTTATACTTTCTCGTCAGCTCCAAGACGCTGACTTTCGCTTGGATTTTGCTCTTCGCGAAAAGCAGCAACTTGCAGATGAACTGGCTTCCGTCCACCGAGAATTGCATTTCAAAGCACAAGAAGTCAATGCACTGACTCAGGCAATCACAGAAATGGATAAGGTGAATTGGTTCAATTTTTATTCTATCTTCAAATGTAGGCTACATATTCCTATTCCTTTTATCACTACTTCAAATCAAAATGTAAATCAGGTCTGAATCAGGCACTTGAAGATAGATAGATAGATGGGTATTCATTGTCAAAGATCCTCATTATACATTACAGCACAGGATTTAGAGACACGTATTATACTGACAACTGTTTATACATACTACATCAACAATAAAATAATCAAATTAATGTATAGGCCTAGTTCATTGAAATAGTTCAGACAGAACAGTTATATTAAAAAAATATCTAAGGCTTCTGTTCTCCTCATTTTTGATATTTCCATAAAATTATTATAAAAAGTAATGAAAAGGTCTACCGTATGTAGGGATGAGTATTGAATTACGTAATAATTTTTAATTCCCATTTTCTAATGAAATTGAGAGTTCTCAATTCTTAACAAGACTATCAAAGATTGTCATCAGACTGCATAGTCTATAGTTCTCCACTTCCTAGTTGTGAGTGTGACTAATTTCTTCAAACCAGGTTTTCCTGGTCTCGTTCACATATATTATTGAGGTGACACTAGTTGTAGCTATAAATGCAGTTGAATTCATCAAGTACCTGTGCTTGACTTCTTATATTTCATTTTTCCCTGGATAGTCTGCTAAAGATAAACAAGCTGCTCTCACAGCAGAAGTGGCTGATAAACACGATCAGGTATCGCTGATCAGAAGAGAATCACACCAACTAGAAGAACGCTGCCGCCAGGCTGATATGCAAACCAACTTTAAAGATGGCATCATCAAAGAAATGAGAAAGGAAATCAAATTCAACAGAGTCAAGGTATCACTTATTTGTCTTGATTATTTTTGTAGCAGAGCCACCTAATTATAATGGTATCCATATGTTGGTCATTTAAATTTTGTTGTTCATAATAATAATAATGATAATATATTTATTGTCTCCATTGAATCCACATACAACTACTATATAAAATACTTGACATTTTGTTATTGAAGGATGTTGAGACAAAATTCATTTAAAACAATGGTTATCTATGATGAATTGCATCTTGATTAAGATAACTCAATAAGCCTACATTTAAAACATATTAGGTATTGGCAAACAGTATATTTTAAAAGACATTCTGAACCCACGTCATGTTAACAAGTAGGCCTATTCATTCAAGAAATAATATGCTTTGCCTATAAGTTTTTCAATTCAAATTTTAATTTTAATGATGGTTCCAAATTTGCATTGCTCCTGTTAGTTTACCATGAAATTTGAATTTCAAACAATTTGAGTTCACCTGTGGACATTTCGACAAAGTTCTGTCGAAGTTTCGGTTTTTGTAAATTATAAAATATAAATCACCGTTTTTTGTACTGTCATGATTGTGAATTTCATTATACGTTTTGATATTGTAAATTTTTCTCTTCACATTAGTAACAACTTGGGGAATATATAAACTTGATAGTAAATACTAGTGTAAAAATACAAATACAAATACAAAATTCCCGAATGGATAAATAATTGCCTACAGTGGGCTTGGCTCTCCTTATAGCTATACCGTACCACTCGTTTCTGGATCGTAAAAAGTTTCTTGCAGTAGTATGAAGCTTCAAACTATAGTAGGACTTGGCTATGGGTAGGACTTACAATAATATGTATATATATATATATATATATATATATATATATATATATATATATATATATATATATATATATTATATATATATATATATATATATATATATATATATATATATATATATATTTTATATATATATATATATATATATATATATATATATATATATATATATATATATATATATATATTATATTATATATATATATATATATATATATATATATATATATATATATATATATATATATATATATATATATATATATATATATATATATATATATATATATATATATATATATATATATATATATATATATATATATATATATATATATATATATATATATTTATATATATATATATGTATATATATATATATATATATATATATATATATATATATATATATATATATATATATATATATATATATATATATATATATATATATATATATATATATATATATATGTAATGTATATATATATATATATATATATATATATATATATATATATATATATATATTTAATATTCTTAATGTAAATTGGATGTAGTATTCAAGTGATGCCATAGAACCCATCTACGGTAGTATGTTTTTGACGATTTCACACAAAGAAACTAAATTGAAAGCTTAGCCTACAGTACTACGTAAATGAACAGTTCAACATCAAGTATAGTTAGCATGATTGGGATAAAAATACGTTACTTGCTCAATAGAAGTCGAAATGTAAATGTAATGTATAGAACGAAACGTACTTGAAGTGAAATGTTTTTGATTTTCACTTTTACTTCCAACTTTGGTTTATACAAATTTTGATTCAGATTCCACTTGCTCATCAAATATTTATATCAATTTCAATTCTGTTTTCTTGAAATTAATGATTTTGATTTTACCTCTCGACGCAATAGTTTTGACTTTGGTTCTAGTTTTCATCTCAATAATTTCGATTCTATTTTTCAGCATTAATAACTTCGACCATTCACCGTACTTATTTACACCTTGAGAAAAAGTCACAACTAATCTTCATAATAGTGAATATTATATTGATATATTATAGCCTACATAATATATTGAATACATAGTTATATTTGAAAAGATAGAAACAGGATAACTACCTAGATTCAATCCTAAATTTAGTTGCAATCAAGTAGCAATCCTTCCCTCCTTCGATGGGTTATGACAATTTCTGTTTTAAAATCTCTTGACATTGTATTGTGCTTGTATTATTTATTTATTTTATTTATTTATTTATTCATGGTTTTTGATGCATCATTTTAAATGTTTATAACTTGAACAATGAAGATAATAAACCAGGTCATATGGTATAGTGACTGATAACAAAATTGGTAAAAGTTGAAACATAGTGAAATACACCTAGGTAGTGTTTTAACATTACAGCTGGCATAGAAGTTATAACAAAGGAAAGCCATTTTTTAAAAAGGTCATATCTCCATTATAGTTGGCCCACTAGTGGAACTTAATTTTCAATAAATTGATATTTTACAGAAGATATTCAGACACTTCTTTGAGAGCAGTATTACTGATAGGTCTAGTGTAGATCCTTTTGTAAACCGTCCCTATTCAATATCACAAGCTACAACTGTTTGGTAGTGTTGAGCTTTTCTTACGATGTATATTTTTTTAGTTTTACTACACACTTCACCTACAAATATGAACAGGCAATCAAATAACGTATTGAATAATCGATTTCGCTTACAATTTCTGTTTTACCAACGACTTATTGACAATTTCGATTCCAGTTCTCATTTATTGAGAATATATTTCTATTCTAGTTCTCGTTGATTGTGAATACAAATTTTGATTTTGATTTTGCTTCCACAAAAATATCAATTAATTTTGATTCCTATTTTGATTACACTTTGAATCCCTGAATATTTCCAAGAGATTCTAGAGTAGGCCTACAAACTAGCCCCCTCTGACAAACTACTTATCCATTTGACTTGTTTATTGCCCACAGATTTCTCAACTGGAGCAAAATATTTTTGATAAAAGCCCTGTCACCGAGATGAGTGAAGATTGTATGGCAGCTAGGGAACGCTACTTAAATGCATGCAAAGAGCATTCATTTACTGATAGTGCACACATTACTGAGAAGCAAGGGAGGTCTTATTCTCATTTCAAGGTTTCGAAACCTGGCCATTCAAACGATATGGGTTGCGGTGATGGAAGTAGTCATTCTGACAAGCGTCTTGTTGGACAACGCAGTATGTCGCCCCTGAATACAGATAGTACTGTGATAAGAACTGAAAAAGAAGGAAAGGTAGGAGGAAACAAACATGATAAGCATGACAAGTCTCATACTCATCACCATCATTCCTCTACCCTTCGACCACCTGCATGGAGTCACAGTGAAAAGTAGACCTATCCTTCTATGATCAGATTTGACCATTTGCATGTACTATTGAACCTATATTTGTAATGTATATAAAGTCTGTACTTGTCGGGGTATTTTTCCTCCAATATGTTGCTCATTTGTGTTAGCTATATTTTAATGTAGCCTACATATGAATGGGTTATGTAATTTCCAAGTTGATATCAAAGAATATGTACAAGAATATAAAATAATGTAATGTTTGCTTTCTTTGTATGAGCAGGTGTCTGTGTGTTGCCTTGCATCATTGAGTTGCTTGCTTGTACAGTACAAAATGTTACTTGATGCTGTGTTTAATATATTTTTTGATAAGCTATGAATTTGATGCATTTTTAGCCATTTAATTAGGTACAATTCATACCTAGTCAAGAAATGGAAATTTTGTAGTGGGCAAGGCCAATAAGTCAGTGTATTGTTACTGTCCTTGATTGATTAGTTGGTGTTGGTGGATTTGGAAACTTTGGAGCAAGCAGAGCTCTAGGAGAGGTGCCTTCCTTCTAGATCTCGGCAAATTAGCTTCGTTCCTGATCATACATATGTATGATAAAGTATGCATAAAATCGTAATATTAAGCATTATAATCGAACCAGACTTTTGATGCAGATTTTCAATGGTTTGATAACTGTTGACTTGTTACCTCCTCCGGTTACCTGTGTTATCTTATGGACTAATCAGCCTATCAGCCTACCGGACTCTTCAATTGATTATTGGAAAACTGGACCCACAACAATCATAGAAGATGACTTTTGTATATCTGACCTAAATCCAAATTTAATAGATTCTGTACTTCTGTCCATATACTCTTGAATAACAGACATTCAAATTTCAGATCTTTTAACACAATCAGGGTTGGTAATTGAAGAAAAGCACAATTCATATAAAAATTGCATGTCGTCATGAGTGGTATTTTGATTAATACCGGTAATACAAATATTTAGAGAGCCATCCGAAGTGGATTCACAGTCCACCACTCGCCGAGCCGTGATGTAATCAACCGTTCTGTTGCTTCTCGTTTATTATTGTTGTTATTAATTAATGTTGATCAATTTTTTTAACTGGTATTATATTACTGTTGTAATGATCGAGTTGTTGATAAACTTTAGGTATTATTAGTACTTCATATTATTATTAATCAATTAATCTACCTTAATGATCCAAGATAATTCAGGGTGCTTAGAGGTGAATGTTATTATTCTCTGAATTGATCATGCATCAAAAATAATTTTTAACACTTTAAATTAACTTGCATGTGGGTCCACTGTAGTAATAGAATACAATTTTCATCATGGTCATTGCCTCATTGGTATTTTTTTGTTTGTTATTAAACTAAAAATGGGCCTATCGACCTGTGGATTGTGGGCTATAATAAATAGCATGTCGTGGATTTTCAAATATGTATAATGAATGTTTTAATTCTTAAATAGCATGTGTTCGTTCATAAAACTAATAAAACGTGTTGTATGTACGTATAATGCTATTCTCTGCTTTGCTGAAGTCCTATAATTTATTCAGCTATTTATTTTGTCCAAACAAATGATCTGACTGCAAATATCCTCCTGTGTCCTAATGTGTCCGCACTCATTTTGTTGTACAGTAGTTGTAGTTGCAGCTTCACAGTGCTGTGAGCAACTAATGAATATACATTTTCAATATCTCATTTTTCAACAATTTAGTGAAGTAATTTTTGTGAAAAGCTTCGATACAAATTTTGAAAATATTTCTATACACATTTTGAAATATTCTTCAATAAAGAATTTTGAATAAATGTACAAGAAAAAAATCTAAAAAATTAAGGAAGAATTTAAAAAAACATTTCTGCTTTTTTATGTTGAAATATATTTTTGCAAGTAAATTGTAACACTTTGAAATATGACCCTAATATAATGATGAAGTATTCAATATAAATTGTTTGTTTTCTCAAAATGTTGGTAAAATGCTAGTCCAACATCAAGTTTTGAGTAGGATGTGCTTACTTCATGCTTGTGAATTGCCAACTTACAATATATGCCTAATGTGGGTTACTACTTGCTAGACAGGGTTGATTACTAATCAATTATTAATTCTTTTTCAATTAAATTCTACAAGTTTAGAGCTTTCTCAATCTGTCTCATTGAAGCCAAGTCACCAGAGAAACAAAGTGCAATAAATATTTTCATACACATGGAAAACCCGTGTGATGAAGATGAGCTGTTATGTATGCGTAGTATAAGTTATGCAAACAAAATCTGAATGGCTGTTTCCATAACATTTTCCCCACCCTTTCATCAGTAGTATTTTCATTTATATTTTGAATGGAAAATTCAGTCCAACGTATTTATGGTGATGGTAATACAAATTTTACAATACTACAGTAAATCAATATTGACAGTAAATACTCGATACAAGTAGAATTTGGTACAACACAAGTTTAAAGTAATATAAGCCTACCTTGTTTGGATGACCATTTGGACTCCATAAGACATTTTAGGCATTGGTAGTGAGTATTGGTTTGTCTATATGTAGTGATATGTTTTTTGTTCAAACTTAGATCAGACAAATTGCCCAACTGGTCAGACTTTCCTAGAAAAGAATTGTCAGCTCTATAGTTTTTGGTAACATTGGGTTACTGACTACATGTATTTCTCTACTTTAAAATCACCAATTTATACTGGTGACTAGACCACCTCAAAATCAGGTGCTGCTTATAAATGGTCTCACTTGTTAATCCTTAGTCTGGGAAACAGAGATTGTACATTGAGATATCAATGTGAATACAAAAATAAATGAATAAGTCAAGTTTTATTTCCATTAAGTAAAATCAGACTTTCAACTTGGAGAATATCGTAGTCATTAGAATAATGAATAGCATGGAAAGAAAATTATTTCAGTTTGAAAATTACCAGCTATAGTACAGTAATGAAATGAATATTTTTCTCTCTTTGTAAATCGATTATCTCTTTGTGAGGAACTATCCTACAATAGTAATATTTATAAAAAAAAATCGAGCATTCATTCGTACATACTTATTCCATACTTATCCATACTTATACTTAGTATCCATACTTATTGTTTGGAAAATATGTAGTGTTATTGGTTTTTAAGATATTAATCAAAGTAAGAAACAAAATGAATGACCTCGCTGTCGATGCGCCTTAAAACCCATTCATTCATTCAATAAAATATTGTCAAGTAGTATATATATATATATTCTATATACATATGTATATATATATATATATATATATATATATATATATATATATATATATATATATATATATATATATATATATATATATATATATATATGTATATATATATATATATATATATGTATATAATATTCAAGTAGTAGATATGCGATAATAATTATTTTTAGGCCTGTCTGTTGGCCCACTTTAAAAATACTGAATAGGTACTTGAATACAGCGGAATCTCTATGCATCGTTCCCGGATTCATAATTTTCCTGCTTGCATCATCTATTTTTTTTCACCCCACTCCCATTTAATCAATGTTAAATTTTCGTGGATGGATCGTTTTCCTGCAGGGATGGTTTTATTTTCCTGGTCCCTTGAAAAACGATGGATGGAGGTTTCACTGTAGCATAAACCCTAATTATTACTGAAAGCAGAAAAAGTGTGTAAAAAGTAAATTAATAAATGTTTATAAAGAGAAAGTGAAAATGCTCAAGAATATTTTTGTTTCAATAATTGAATATTCAAATCATGTCTTGGGTGTTTTCACATATGGCTCACAGTATTTCTTCTTATACTTTTTTGTGTTGCAATAAACCCTCGTTAATCCGAAATGCAAGGTACCCCAAAAGAATGATTTCGATTTATAAAAATTCGGATTAACCAAAAACTCCTTTTCCACAAAAATCATCACACTTCCCAGTTAGAATTGAAACAATTTTGTATTGTGCGCGAGAGAAAGCTTTGCTACACGTGTGTACTCGGCTAACTGACAACGTACGATCGTTAAATAGCCCGCTTCCATTAATGCTCGTCAAGGACAGAGTGGCAAGCGCACTCGGAGTGGGATGGAGCACTTAAGGCAGCAAACATCTCAGCTAGCTTCGGCCTTGTTACGTGTCAAATCACAAGGATGGAAATTGGGAAAATAATGATCAATTCAAGGAATTCACTCTAACTATTTCGAATTGTCCAATTCGAAAACAGTGCTAAAGCAATTGAAGGGTCGAAATATTAGTTGGAATTAGGGATTAGCTGGAATTCGGATCAACCGTATTTAACTATTTATTAATATTGAAATGCCTGTACCTTCAGCCAGGGACCGACTTTAAGTTCGAAATATGTCAAATTTCGGATTAACCGAGTTTGGATTAACAAGGGTTTACTGTAGTTATATAGAAATGAGTAGAACAGACAATCAGACTTTGAGAAATATTCACCTTGATTATTCAAGATGGGTAAAAATGTATGACTTTTTGTACACAGTAAATAAATGGTGGCACTTCACTCGGAAGAAATATCTCTGTAGCCAGTTGAGACATTATTTTATTTTATTCACTCAACCAGACTCATAAAGCTCACATTATAGGTATATGCCCTACATTTTTTGTTTATGGTGAAAAGGGCAGGTTTTCAAGATTTTTTATTTTTATTTAGTGTCAAAAGTGGCCAAAACATCAACTTTTTACTGAGTGAACATAGATCTGAAATTGAATAAATGTAATAGATGAAAGCACAATGGGTCAGAAAGCTCAAGTATTCATTTTCTAACAGGGTGGAGAATCTTCACTACGGAGACCATTTGACGAGACAGACAACGCTCGCATGCTGACTGGTAAAGATTCTTCTGCAGCGGAATCATACAAAACAAAGGTATACTATGCCAACATAATTCATTATAATTGTAATGTAGTGTCTTCCGTTCCTAGACTTGGTTACAAGCTTAGGTGACCGCTTACGATGGCATTTGTAAAGAGATACTATTGTTGTAGATGTGAATGCATTTTTGAAATATGATATTTTGTAACTGGTGGTAGTAAAATGATTTTGCCGTATTATTCAACAGCTGGAACCTGAAGTTCTGTACTTAAGACTACTATCACTACTCAAATACTCCCCTCCTATCAAGATAGAAGTTTTAAACGTATACGGTATTCTTGGAGAATTCTGTATTTTCTTTTGATTTATATTTGTTGGATTGTCATATTTTCATGGGTTTTGCTCCCAAGGGCGTCCAAACTTGGCCGATTTTTTTTATTCTTGCAAAGTAACAAGGTATTATGAGTACAAAGTTGGTAAAATTTTCATCACAAAAACATTTGCATTCATTGCTGCGTAAATTTCGACACTAACCCTCCGACCCACTGTATAATAACCATTTCGTGCATTTAAAATATTCAAGCATTTGTATAATGTATTACCGGTAACAATATTGATAACATGTGTAGAAAATAATATGTAATGTATTATGTCTTTTCGTAGTTTATTTCTGGTACTTATGTGGCTCTTGTCTCTGGAATCTAAAGCTTTGTCTATTGTCGTAGATCTTGAATTTTCCTGCGCTCCGTAAATGAAACGATCAATAACAACACAAGTTTTACCTTTGTGGCCGTCATCCGTCGTCCAAGTCAATTAAATTACCATTTAAATGTGATTGTATGAGAATGAAGCAATATTATTCTATTAAAATCAAACTATGATAATGCAATTATTTTAAACAATTCAATTCATTTGGTTAAGGCCAACTCACAACTTTGTTTCTTTCCAAAACCGGATTGATTTTTAATAGCAAGATAGTTTTCTGTAAATTATTTTCGTAGATGCACATTGAACAACTCTCTATCTTTTTAAAACTGTCAGCATATTTATTGGTCTACATTCTACTCCAAGCTTATTAGTATTAATTATTCACCTTGGGTACCATATTCTAAGCAATTCTTTCCATTTGCTAGGAAATTTACCGTTCTTCAATGAAATATTAATTAGTCGTAACAGATTTTGCCTTACCCCTAGAAATGAATGCGTTAACAACTTGGTCGAAATTCCATCCAAAAGACCTACTACAAACTTGTAAATATACAAATATAGCGGCTGCCCTCCGCAGCTCAGTTAGCTGAGGAACCCCTTTAGAAACTGAAGTCACATTGGGTGTGGGTTTGAGTTCCCCATATGGCATGGATTCTTGTAAACGTTCTTTCACTTGTAATCACATCATAGTTTCATCATCATCTGCTTATTCTTACTCCCAAATAACCCAGCTGTTGGTCGGCTTGTTGATCAAAATAATAGTCCAGTGGAACCTCTTTATTACGTTTTTCAGGGGACTAGACAAAAAAAAACTTACCAAAGTGAAAAAGTTACTAAAGATACTATTTAAGATATAGGAACATATGGGTGGGATCAGAAAATAAAACTTACCAAGGTGAAAAATGTACTAAAGAGAAACTTACTGAAGAGGTTCTACTGTACAACAAACGTGGCATAAACTTGTAGACCTACATATATTTCGATTGATATTTGATATTAAATTTCATTATTGATTGCATTTTTAATCAGTAGAACCTACAATTTCCGTTATGTACTATACAGCGATCCACTGTCTGGACCAGTGGTTCGAACTTATAGGTCGTGGCCCAAAATAGGGTTGTGGGCATGAGGTCGCAGATTTTTTTAAATTTCAAAGTCGTTATTCAGCGTACACTAGATATTTATGCATCAATACTTGAAATTAATGTTGAAGCTACTTTAGGAAATAGAAGGGATGAATTTGAAGGAAAACATGAGAAGTTTTATATGCTTGTCTATAATCCACACCACTGTATGACGCTACATGCTTCGTAGTTGGATTACATGGTAAGTAGGAAAGTTGGAAAAATCCCAATCCTAATACTGTACTCAACCCTCTAACTATACGACTCAAGTCATAAACAATTATAATTGAATCATTTACTCTCTCTGACAAGGCAACTCTTGTATGATATAATTATATAAGGTAGCAATTATTTTCATCAACAGCAATAATTGTCAGAGCATAACACTTTCAGTGTCAACACAACATATATAAATTGTTATGATTTTGTTTTGAACATATTGTAATGAAACTGCTTCACACCATTCAGAGAAGTATTTTATCAAATACTGGAGATCCATAAGGAACATTTACATCAGGTTACGTGTTATTCATATGTAACGGTTCGTGGTGAGGTAAAAGTCGACGTAAAAATATTGTGTGTTACCGTTACATACAATTGAGCTATCTATCATTATCATTATAAAATTTGACTCATTAGCATCTTCCCTAAATTTGGTGAAGTATATATTGATTTTGTATCTTGCACAGTTCAAGTGCTATGAACATTTATATCTCGGAGACGTTCCTGGAGGCTTTTCGGCGTCTGTTGGCTAGGTACTTCAATTTGTAGGGTTGGAGAGGAGGAGAGGGGGAGATCATCATGCTTGAAGTCACCAAAACATTTGTTCCCTTGAATCAAAAAAGGTTGGGAATAATTGGTCTAGATGGTCCTAAGCAGTTGGTTTGTGTTGGTCATCGATCCAATGCTCA
This sequence comes from Brachyptera risi, assembly GCA_964007535.1. NCBI lineage: Eukaryota > Metazoa > Arthropoda > Insecta > Plecoptera > Taeniopterygidae > Brachyptera > Brachyptera risi. The sequence goes on from OZ023328.1 coordinate 23,511,946, forward strand.
CCCAGCCACCCTCAGTAGCTCAGTTACCTAAGACACTGCTTTAGAAATTGAGTTCACCAAGTGGGTTTGAGTCCTGCATAAGGCATGGATTTTTATACATTTCCTATCACTTTTCATCAGTTCATAGTTACCTGCTCATCCGCCCCTCCAAATAACCTGGCTGTTGCTGAGGTAGTTGAGCAAACAATAATCAATCAATTGTGTTCACCTAGTGAGTGTGAAGAGCAAAATTTTCACTTTTTCATTTGATTTGGTAATATCGATCTGTGTTTTATACTTTAGAATATCGCGTAATGTATATAGGCCATACAAAGGTTTCTATTTCAATATTTTATTTGGATTTTAATTGAAAATATTCTTTTTTCAGCAAGGTGATTTGCGAGAAGAAGGTTCAGAGGAAGGGAGGAAGGGGTACAGCCGTCAACCTGGAGACAACCTAGGCGGCACAGTACAAGGTGTTGGAGCACAAGGTGTTGGAGCCCAAGGTGGCGGAGCACTAGGTGGCGAAGCACAAGATGGCAGACCACTAGTTGGCGGAACACAAGGTGGCGGAGCACAAGGTGGCGGAGCACAAGGTGTTGGAGCACTAGGTGGCGGAGCACAAGGTGGTGAAGCACAAGATGGCAGACCACAAGTTGGCAGAACACAAGGTGTTGGAGCACCAGGTGTTGGAGCACCAGGTGTTGGAGCACAAGGTGGCGGCCTACAAGGTAGCGGCCCACAAGGTAGCGGAGCCGAAGGGGTTGGAGCACAAGGTGGCGATGCACAAGATGGTGCAGCTCAAGGTGGCAGACCTCAAGTTGGCGGAGCACAAGGTGGGAGACCACAAGTTGGCGGAACACAAGGTGGTGGAGCACAAGGTGTTGGCCCACTAGGTGTTGAAGCACAAGGTGGCGGAGCACAAGATGGCGCAGCACAAGGTGGCAGACCACAAGTCGGCGGAGCACAAGGTGGCGGAGCTCAAGTTGGCGCAGCACAAGATGGCAGAGCACAAGTTGGCGCAGCACAAGGCGGCAAAACACAAGGTGGCGCACGAGGTGGATACGATGATTCGGTAATTATAAATAAACTTCCATTTTATCTGATTTATATGAAACTTTGCAATGTGTATTGTTCTTGTGAAATCCAGTGAAAATGAAGAATTTTTTGAAGACTTCTTTTTTTTCTTCTTTTCCTTCTTTTCCTTCTGGAATATTCTTATGGGGTTTTTCAAAATTTTGTAATGGTTTTTCTCAGAAGTGGTTCAACTTGCTCCAAAACTATATAGAAACAAGCTAGATAATGTCATACATGCATGTCAAGTTTCATCACAATTTGCATTTTTGTTTGATTGTGGAGAGCAAACAAAAAAGAATAAACTACCGTAACAAAGAAATAGAATGTTTTGTTTTCCATTTTCGATTCTTTGCTTACGCTCATCTAATTACATTTTTTTTTTAGTGGGATGAGCAATCTGATCGTTCGAGACATGAAAATTATTCTATTATTGCTGGTGGTGTGAAGAAGGTATGTTTGAAAAGATACTATAATATACAATATTTTCAGTGCACAGCTAGGTCTAATAATTTGCATGGGACGCGTTATTAATGGTGTAACTGAGACAAGAACACAATTTACAAATTTCTCACAACAGGCTTTGTTCTAGAATTAAATGGCTAGTTTTTGGGAAACCTGCTAGGCCTATACCTTTTTTGAGAAATTTTGTTTCAAATTTTGAAAAACCCCTTGAATTTATCACGCTATGAAAAGTCTGATTCAAGCATGATGACATGGGCATGCCAAATTTGATGAAAAAAATTATTTCGTTTTACCTGTAGAGCGTAAACAGAAAACAAACAAGAGTAAACAGAAACATTTTTCGAGCACAGTTAAATTTGAGTCTTCGCTTTGCTCGTCCAATTAATCAACTCTAGTTACATAGAAATACCTAGATCTACGGTAATATCAGTTTTCAATTTCTTCATTAAGTAGGCCTATAATGGTAACAATGCATGTGTATCTTATATTTTTTTGATGATGTACTTGTGTGTTTTTCATGGTGTCCTTTAGAAGCCTAATTTGATCAATTTCTTGAATAACTATTTTATTTAGGCCTATTACATACGACCATTCATTTGAAAGGTGTCAATCCAAGGAATAATTTATAAAAAATTATTCAACTCTTGTCGGTCAGAATACGCTAGATATTACTACTACTACTACTACTACTACTACTAGTCCTAGTCCTAGTAGTAGTATGGTTAGAGTATGGTTAGAGTATCTATTGCCTCCATGTATCCGACACTCAACTTCAGAAGAAAACGCTTTGTCGCTTTGAAGAACACACGCAAATACTGTACTCTTTCGTCAATGCCTATCACTAAATATCTCATTTTTTTATGTACCGCAGCTTGTCTACCAAACTGAAATGGGAGAAGATGGTCCAAATAATGAGAGGCTGGGATATCGTGAACTACCTGGAGACAATCAAGGGGATGGACAAGGTGGCGCAAGTGGTAGCGCAAGTGGTAGCGCAAGAGGTGGTGCAAGTGATGGTGCAAGAGGTGGTGCAAGTGATGGTGCAAGAGGTGGTGCAAGTGATGGTGCAAGAGGTGGTGCAAGGGATGGCACAAGAGGTGGTGCAAGTGATGGCACAAAAGGTGGTGCAAGGGATGGTGCAAGAGGTGGTGCAAGTGATGGCGCAAGAGGTGGTGCAAGTGATAGCGCAAGAGGTGGTGCAAAAGGTGGTGCAACCAGTGGATATGACAATTTGGTAATTATAAAACAAAAAATTCAATTGAAACTCTGCTTTGGGAGTAAAATTTAAATTTTAACGTTGGGCCTATAGTTAGGCTAAGCGAGCAGATGAAACCATTTTACCATAGCAATGGCTATGTAGTCTCCTACCTAACTATATATTGAGGTATTTGATATGGGGTGATTTCGTTGCGTCGTGTGAGATAAAGAAATCCTCGACGTTTCGGCCTACATGTTGAGAACTTTTTCAAGCGAGTCAGTCTAGTTGTTCATTCTGAACCTAACTGACTCTTGAAACGGTTTCTACGTGGAGGCTGAAACGTCCGGGATTTCTTCAGATCACACGACGCTACGAAATCACCCCACATCAAATACCTCAAATCGGGTCGCAAAAGCCAAGTCACTAAACGTTGTTCACTTGTCATTCTTTGTGCCCATGTAAGATTCATCAATTATCTACGTAACTAAACTACGTTTCATTGTTTTTTCAGTGGGATGAGCAATCTGATCGTTCGGGTGAGAGAGATAAAAATGGTGTTCTAATTGCTGGAGGTGTGAGGAAGGTGGGTTTGATACGATATTATAATATTGGATATTTTCAATTGTTGTAATTACTAATTAGTGTACAGACACATTATGCATAGGCCTACATGTGCGCTTTGTTAGATAGTCAAACGAAGAAACTGAATACACTTTCAACATTTCTTCAAACGAGCTTCATTCCAGGATAGAACTTGATAGTATTTGTGATCATTCATTTTGTATTTTGGGTAATCTGTGTGAATATTCCACCATACAAATCTTGGAACAAATATTTTTACAAATCAAAATTGAAAATTTCCTTCAGATAAGGTCTACAATAACTTGAATTTCAACAATCATTCACTCATATGCCCTAATATTGAATCATTAGCACCGTATATTTGGAATTGAATAAAGAAGCATTACTTCGTTGTCTTCATGATCAAATTTCCATTAATTGGCTAAACAGGAACGTTGGAGCTACCAGTATTCAAGGTCTATAGGTCTCACACAACCTAGTCAGTTATTGATACTTTGTTCTGAAATCTAAATTGAATAAAACAAACAAACAATACCAGTAGGCCTATCACATTGTAGCCCTACCTGTTCAAATATTACATTTGAATTTGAATTGAAATGTATCATATGTTAGCAAGAACAAATGGGAGAAGATGGTCCAGATAATGAGAGGATGGGATATCGTGGTCAACCTGGTGACAATCGAGGTGGTCCACAAGGTGGTGCAAGAGGAGGTGCACAAGGTGGCGCAAGTGGTGGTGCACAAGGTGGCACAAGTGGTGGTGGCAGAGGTGGAGCAAGTGGTGGATACAACGAGTCGGTAATTAGAAAATCAATCATTCAATTCAAACTCTGCTTTGGGAGCTTCAGAGTCATCTTGTTGAACGATTTTTTAACTCTAACGTGACAGTTCAGGCAAACTCGTTAATAAAACTCGTGACTTATTCAATATCAACCTGAAGGCCCCTACAAAAAAAGACTACTATTGCAGTACAATTAGGGATGTCGATGCGTCCAATTTCAAGTGAAACCCGGGTTCAAACAATAATTAACCGCCGGGCAATCTGTTTTTTTCCGGTCTTTATTTTCCTGTGTATGATGTTTTTGGTACCGTCTGTAAGTATGAGCGCGTACGATTAACGCGCACTCGTATCTCCCCCCCCCCCTCCCTCCCATCACTCCAGCATGTCATACGACCAAGTGACAGTCAGTTGATACATGTGCTTTGTAAGACACACACACACACATTCACACAATGCTTATAGCAACCACGTGACGCTGTCTAGATGACTGGTTAGTGTGGCATTACTTTAAACTTGCTTTCGACATTTGTTTGTTTCCCCATCATTGTTAGATAGGGAATATTATTGAAATTACATTTGACTTCAAACAATGAAAAGCTATGATCATTGCCTTTTCAGAATACTTTGATTTTGGAATTAATTTTCGACTTTTCGTCCCCATTAAAGAAATTTGCTCATGCACACGTCTTGCGTACCACCCGCCCCTCTCCTACACACTGTCAGCTGCTACTGGTCGGCAAATGTGCCAATGCGATTGCATCTTTCTCGTCAGTTAGTAGTTAGTGTGCTTCCAAGCCTTGAGGTTAGAGGTCCTGTTGCTCTGTAGAGTGATGATTGAATTAAGGAAAATGATGTGTCTTTTTATGAATATACCGTAGGTGATTTAGGGCCCATACATTTTTTTTTGTTTGTGGGGAAAACCTGGGTAGGAGTCGGGTAATGAAGACGGGTACCGGGGTAGGAAAATTCCTACCCGCCATCATACTTAAGTACAATATATACATTTGTGTGTATTTCTTACATATCACATTCATCACTCTCTACCTAAACTCTATAAAGTATATTTGTTTTTCCAGTGGGATGTGCGAGATGAAAATGGTGCTGTCATTAGTGGTGATGTATACAAAAAGGTAAGTGCAAATTCAATACAATCTCAAAGAAATACCTAATATGAATAGAAAAAATGTAAGAACAAAATATTTTCAACAAATCTGGAATTTTTTGTCAGCCTCTATTAGTTGATTATGTTGAACGATATGTTTTCAAAGTTTTGTGTGAATTGAGTGACCTTTTTTGAGAAATGAATGAAATGCTTTAATTCTGCCACGAAGTGAAGTATGTAATCAATCATGCAACATAATATGTAGGTGGTATTTGTATGCAGTGTTGTGGAAGCTATTTTCAAAAAGAAGCAAGATTTTTTAGTTTTTTTCAAGGTTGCTTTTTTTAAAGACCAAGTAGGCCTACTGTACCTTTTTCCCAGTTTTCAAATTGGATTTTTATTCAAGTAACTATTCAAGTATTTTTTCAAGTAGTCCTACCGGTATTCATTTTTCAAGTATTTGATTATTCGATTTATACAAGCACTTTTTCTACGTCGTCTTCTTCGATTTTTTAAAAAACATTTTCAAGTGAGTTTTCATAAGTAACTTATTCGAGTAGGCCTACTTGAAAGTTACAAAATTACTTTTTAAAAGTGCATAGAAATTAGCATAGAATTGGGAAATCAGGTCATTTTTAGACGGGTATTTTAAACAATTAAAGTCGCTAATTTGTACCAAATACCCAATTATAAGTTACAAAGAAAAGAACCGGCACATGCAGCGCTGTGGTCAACGCGCTTGCTTCATGTGATCCGGGAGGTGCAGGATATATCGAACCCGGTTCGATCCTCGTCACCGTGCCACCGTGCATTTATGCGGAACTGTAAAAGTCACAATAATAATAATAATAATAATACAAGAGTTTTTCATGGTTTCCCTCTGTAGTCTAGGCTAATGCCGGGATGGTTCCCAGCTCCTACATTAAGTCGGCCACGACCGCTTCCTTCCCTCTATCATTGTCATTATTACATGGGACATGTGGGACCTTCGTTCCGTTGTTCATGAGTAATAAATAAATAAGAAAGAAAGAAATATTCTTTGATACCCCACTAATATATCCGTTCAAGTCTTGCTGAGCTTGCAGGCTATACAAAAAAAAAGTGACTGGGTACCGGTACAAATAAGACAAAAGCAATGTCAACTCAATGATGCAATTTACTTACCAAAGTGAAAGAGGATCCATTTTAAACAATATTGAGAAATTTAATAATACAAAAGATGTTTTTTCACCACCAAGTAAACTCAAAGTAATTTTCAATTTTTTTAAAATGTTGCACGTGAAGTTCTTCCACGTTTTTCTTTTACGAAGTACGTTACTGCAACATAAAAGTTACGTACAGCTGTAACACTTTTAAAATTACTTGGCAAGTAACGTGTCACATTTAAAAGTTTCTTGAACAATGCTTTTATTTGTAGGTTCAGCTTGTTCAGCCATCAATGCAAAAAAAATCCTTTTTTTGTATGCCCATTTTATTTTATTTTTTGAATCACTGCTCTAGTAACGTAAGCTCATTTTTCTGTCCAGATGGTTTCTACAAACGAGTCTCAACAGAGAAAGATAGCAGAGCTTCTTGATGAAATAAAGTCAATGGTAATTATTGAATATATTATTAATTAGTTCATCATTTAAAGGTTATCACTTAAATTGGAAAGGGAGAGATTTAGGTGGTGCGGGCATATGCGGAGAATGGAAAAGGAGAGAATACCGAGAGCAATGTTTGAGATAGCAGAAAGCAATGGAGCTAAGAGAAGAGTTGGAAGACCAAGAGAAAGGTGGCAGGAGGGAGTCAAGTTCAGGGTAGTCAACCGAGGAGAAAAATGGGAAGAAGTGGAAGACGAGAGATGGTGGGAGAATTGAGAACGATGAAGGGAACTCGTAGGAAGAGAGGAAGATATAGAGGATAGGCCTAGCAGTAGTGAAGAAGAGGAGGAAGAAGTTGGAACTGGCAGGAACCGATTGAAATGAGAAGTCTGCCCTAGAAAAACTGGTGGAAACACCCCCTGGCCCAATTTAATTGGTTACCTGGGTTTGAGATATATATATATATATTAATTAGTTATGTTGATGAACCTAGTAAATATGTCAGCATTCTGCATCTCTGAAAATGGTAAACACTAATTCATCTGAGTCAGGCTTATGGTCTTCGGAAATTGAATGCAATTGGTCTACAAATTATTGTATTAGAGAACAGGGTTCTTATTCCATAACTAAACGAAATGCAAGTGTGACGAAAGAGTCTGAGCCAATGTGGTAAACCATGTTGCAGCATGCGGAGACGTCCGTACGAAAGGAAGGTGGACCACTTTCACTGGTTTAGAGTTAACATCCCAATTAAACAGAGGTTTTGCTTGGTTTTCCTAGTGTAGGTAAATCTCGGGATGGTTCCTACAATTTGAACCATGGCTGCTTTCTTCCCACAACCCTTCTTATAACCTAAGAAACCTTCATCTCGTCATCCTATAATCTTATTAATTATTTATCCAATGCCAATAGATCTTATGTATCATTACACCACGTCAATTAGCTCAAATAAAAAAGGAATAAATACAAAATAATGTTGTATGTGGTAGTTGTACATGATAAAGTCAAATAGATATTAGATAAAATGGAAGTAAAAGAGTAAATCTGTTCTGGATATGCACCCCAAATTTGCATACGATATATTAAATGAAAGCAAGTGCCGGAATACTCCATGCTTAGTGAATTAATATCTTGTTATAATCTTCTGCTGTAAGTTCAACCTTGGCATTCAGTTGCTCTATGTATATATATCCCATCAAAAACCCTGACGGGTAAAAACTTGGAGCCAAGTCCTGAAATATTTTAGCAACTACAAAAACTTCCTGATATAAAAGGTATGAAATCAAAACTGTATGCCAAGTGCAACTTATTATTCATCAATATGGCCTGGAAAATAACAGGAAACACTTGGCTCATTGCCCCCCACGTCCCCTCATATAACACCACGCTGAATTGGAGTGAAGTGAATGATGCTAAGAAATGGATAACTTCACGTTCCTCACTCGGGGAAACGTAATATGAGTAAAGAAAATGTGTACTTTACGCATGGTCTCATGCAGACTTTGTCGTGTTATTGGTTATTAAATTATCAAAATATCCACCTTTCTAAATAAAAGGTGCATTTGTGGCTCAAAAGAAGGGAAAGACTGACTTTGACCCAGACATACATTTCCTTATTGGAGTATAGTAAATTATAACTTTGAATGAAAATAAAAATGCAATATAAAAATAATTTGAAATTAAACTTTGAATTTGAAAGTGAATTGAGTATTTTTATTTTATTCATAAAACCTACATCACGAAATCTAACAAGATATTTGTAACTTAGTTTATATGAACTTATCACTTGAGAATTTTTCAAGATAGTGTGCTCCCCAATCAAATGTAGGCTCTCAATTCAAGTTCTCTTGATCACTACCCACTATGTCATCAAGTTGATAGGAAACTACATTTTAGAATATAAAAGGGACAGGGGAGGGCAAGTTTCTTGAATCATATTACGTTTCCCTGTGTCGGGAACGTGAAGTTACCCATTTCTAAGCATCATGCACTTCACTTCAATTCGGGGTGATGTTATATGAGGGGTCGTGAGGGGCAATGAGCCAAGTGTTTCCTGTTATTTTCCAGGCCGTATTGATGAATAATAAGTTGCACGTGGTTTGGGAAAGTAGACAAGTATAGAAAATAGATTCAATTATTGGGTAGTGTTATTATTGTTGGGATAAGGCTAGCAGGGAACCATACGTTGTAATATCAGTTGGGCTTTTGGGATAATAATGAAGGTTGGTGTAGATGATGTTGTTGTAGGCCTAGGTGTCGGGGAAGATTGTAGGAGATGTTTGAAGGTTGTAAGCAGTAGGCGAAAGGCTGTGCAGTGTGGGGTGTGCATGGGGTGGGAGCATATTACGTGTAGTGTTCCGCGTATGACTGGGGATGAGTATAAAGTTATAGCTAAGGTAACTTCTCTATTGTGGTTGTGTGGTGGCTGTGTGGGGGGTTGGAGGGACAAGGTAGTAGAGAAAGAGGCAGGAAAGTGGGGGGAATTGGAAGCGCAGTTGAGAGCTTCTATTGCTGGGTTCGAGCGAAAGTTGAAGAAAGATAAAGAGATGAAGGGCGTAGAAGTAGGCCTAGCTGAAAGTGGTGTCAGGGCTGTGGGTGGGGAGGGGGAAGAACGTAGGGGATGTGAAGGAGTTAAGGTAGGTGTGGTTGCAAATGATGCAACTGTGAGGAATAGTCTTAGGGTTAGTGTTGAGCAAAAGGGTAAAGGAAGACATATTGATAGGGAGATAGCTGTATTAAGGACCCGTAGTGTTAGGAAGGATGAAGTTAGGGATAGGGAAATGAGGGACATAGGAGGAATTGAACCGAGGCCCAGTGATGGGATTATGGAGGGGGGAAAAGCTAAGGCTAGGGCAGGACCTAGGTCAGAGAAGGTCAAGGTGGGTAAGGAGGGGTCGAGAGGGGTGGTCTTGCTAGGAGACTCACTAGTTCGAGGGGTAGGAGTGCAGGTGGGAGGGAAGCTGGATGTTACAGTTTTACCGGGAATAGGTGTAGCCGGGATGAAGAAGGTGCTAGAGCAGGTTAGGGAGGAGGATGCTGCAGGGAAGGGGGTGATCATTCACGTAGGGACGAATGACATCAGTGGTAGGGAGGGGTGGGGAAAGGTGAAGTTAGTGCAGGAGATGGAGGGGTTAGTGAATGTAGCTATTGGGAGGTTTGGGGTAGGTAGGGTGGTTGTTAGTGGGATTTTGTATCGTAAGGATATGAAGAAGGGGGTGGTAGACGGAATGAATAGTTTTCTAGGGCGTATGTGTGAAAGAATGGGTGTGTGTTTTTTGGATGCCAATTGTTGGCTGCAAGGTGAAGGCCTATGTGGAGATGGGCTTCATCTGTCGGATGAGGGAAAGTGTGTGTTTGGTGAGTTGTTAGGGAGGGTAGGTGGTAGGCTGGTAGCACAGGCCTGACTAGTGAGGGATGAGGTAGGTAAGGGAAAAACGGCTGAAGTAGATGGGTGTAAAATGGGTGGGGGGCAAAAAATGTTGAAGGAATGTAACGGCCCAGAAATTAGTCTAATGGTAGTAAATTGTAGAAGCTTGGCAAATAAGGTGGATGAATTCAGGACGCTGTTAGAATTGTATCAGCCAGAAGTGGTGGTGGCAGTGGAGACATGGCTAGGAGAGGGGTTTACAGAAGGTGAATTAACTGTAGATGGTTACACTCTGCACAGGAGAGATAGGGATAGGCACGGAGGTGGTGTAATGGTAGCAGTTAAAAGAGGAATCCAAGGGACGTTGCTCTGGAAAGAAGAGGAGGTAGAGATGATGGGTATGAGGATAATGGTAGGCAGGCAGTCTCTTGAAGTAATCGCGGCATATAGGCCTCCGGGGGGGGATTTGGGATTGCTTCATCGTTTGGAGGATAGGCTTAGTGCTAGGGATAATGTAGAGAGCTTAATTATAGCGGGAGATTTAAACATGCCTAATGTACGGTGGGAGGTAGGAGGTACAGAACATGGGAGGGGAGTAGTGCAAAATATTGTTACGGGTATATTAAATGAAGGTTTTCATCAGGTTGTGGAGGAGGGAACTAGGAGTAAAAGGCTAGGGGGAACTAATATTCTAGACGTAGTTTTAGTAAGGCCAATAGAGTTGTGGGCGAGGACGGTGGTAGTTGAAGGCATCAGTGATCATCGAATACCCATAGTCAGTTTAGCATTAGCTCCGGTTCAAACTAAAAACGTTGGGAAGAAAGTTTGGGGTTACAAAAGGGTGCAGGCAAGGGAGGTTCGAAAAGCTTTTGAGGATAGGTTTGAGAAGTGGTGCGAGATAGACATGGATGATATTGAAGGGCTGTGGTTCAATTTTCAGAAAATATATGAAGAGGTTAGGGATAAGTTGGTTCCCTATAAGGTGCTACAGGCAAATGCAGATCCGGCTTACTATAATAGTACGGTTAGGAGGCTTAAGAGGAGGGGTAGAAAGATGAGTAGGAAGTGGAGGGCGTCAGGGGAGGGAAAGGAGGTGGTCCAGGAACTAAGGCGGGAATTAAACAGGGCTAAGAGGGAGGCAAAAGAAAGATTCATGGGGGATATGTTCAATGAACGTGATGTGCAAGGTAGCTGGAATAGAATGTATAGGTTTGTTTCTAGTCAGAAAGGTAGTGGCAGGGAGTTGCCAACTTTAGTTGATCAGGTAGGGAATGAGTGGAAAACGGACATAGAGAAGGCAGCAGCTTTAAATAGATTCTATGGGGAAGTGTTCAATGCGAATGGAATTATGGGGGAGGAGGAAGCAATAGAGGGGGATGGGGAGGAGGTTCTGCTTACAGAGAGAGAAGTGTGGAATGTATTAAGGAAACTTAAAAGTGGGAAGTCGCCAGGCATAGATGGGGTGCAAAGCGATCTACTGAAATTAGCGGGTAGGGGAGTTGTAGGTTATTTGCTAAGGTTGTTTCAAGCTTCACTCACAGCAGGTAGAGTACCGCAAGTTTGGAAAAAAGCGGAGGTGGTTCCAATTTCAAAGGGAGGGCAAAGGGGTAGGGTAGACAACTACAGGGGAATTAGTTTAACATCGCATGTGTGTAAGATAATGGAAAGGGTGGTTATAAAGAGAGTAGTGGAGAAGGTAGATGAAAGAAGGAGTATTTCAGAAGTGCAGCATGGGTTTAGGAAGGGTTATTCATGTGAGACGCAGTTGTTAGGTTTTGCAGAAGAGTTGGCTGGGGTAGTTGATAGGGGGGGACGTGTTGATGCAGTGTTTTTAGATTTCGAGAAGGCTTTTGATAAGGTAGATCACAATATATTATTAGGGAAGTTAAAAATGTCCGTTGGGAATGCTGGGTTGGTTAATTGGATTGGAAACTTTCTTCAGGATAGAGTGCAAAGAGTTCGGGTGGGTTCAGAGGTTTCAAGTGAGACTAAGGTTACGTCAGGAGTTCCACAGGGTAGTGTGTTGGGTCCCTTATTGTTTGATTTATATATAGATGATCTGACTAGTGTTGTTGATTCGAAAATAAGGTTATTTGCAGATGATTGTGTGTTATATAGGGAAATCATTACAGAGGAGGATGTAGTAGCTCTTCAGGTAGATTTAGCGGCAATTAATCGTTGGGTTCAGTCAAATAAGATGGGGTTGAATACAGGAAAGTGCAAGTTAGTCACATTCGGTAAGAGAAACATAAGGACAGATGTAGTGTATGAGGTAGGAGGGAAGACGCTGGAGTTGGTGGAAAACTACAAGTATTTGGGGGTGGTATTTGATAGGCGTCTAGGGTGGGGGAGTCAGATTGAGAGAATAGTAAAAAAGAGTATAAATGCACTAAACTTTGTAATGAGGCAACTTAGGGGGGCAGGTATGGAGATTAAGGAAAAAGCATATTTCTCGTTAGTGCGTCCCATGGTAGAATATGCTAGTTCAGTTTGGGATCCTTATAGATTAGGTGAGATAAGGGATGTGGAAAGGGTTCAAAGGATTGCTGTGAGAAGGGTTACAGGTAGGGTTAGGAGGTGGAAATGGGATGAGAATGAAAGGGGGGAGAGGGTAAGAATGTTGGAGAGTCCAACTGAGATGATGAGAGACCTGGGGTGGCAGAAATTGGAAATACGGAGGAAGGAGGATCGTTTATGTAATTTCTTCAGGGTAATGGAGGGAGAGGGGGGGTGGGGGGAGCTGCATGAGTTGATAAAAAGAAATAAGTCAGGGTATGGAGGTAGGCGGGGTCATGATAGAGCGGTAGTCATAAAGGGGGCTACATTAGATGTCGGTAAATTCTCTTTCTTAAATAGGACAGGTAGGGACTGGAATGGGCTTAGTAGAAATGTTTTTGAAGGGGATGACATCAGGTTAAAGTTATTCCGTCAGAGGGTTAAGGAGATGGTGGGATAGGGGTACTTAGGGAACTTGCCACCGCGCATTTATGTGCATTTGCAAGAGTTAAATAATAATAATAATAATACAGTTTTGATTTCACACCTTTTATAACAGGAAGTTTTTGTAGTTGCTAAAATATTCCAGGACTTGGCTCCAAGTTTTTACCCGTCAGTGTTTTTGATGGGATATCAGTAATTTTTGTTGCTTCATAATGATGAGATGTATTTGCTTATTCACAATAGCATCGGAATATATCAAAGTCTGTTTTATCAAATTTTCGTTCGAATAAATACAGTGTCTCAATTGATTTCTTCGCCTATCGACCATATATCAGCATCGAATAGCCCAAAATAGACTCACGTTGGAATATTCTTTAAATACCGGTACTTAAAATATATGGTACTTAAAATATTACTTTACTTAAGCCTACTTAAAAGTAAGTAACTTTTACTTACTTAAAATACTTGAAGGTACTTGAAATATTGGGAAGGATAGTGGGAAGAAAGTGGTTGTGGCCCATATTGTAGGAACCATCCCATCATCATCCTAGGCTACAGAGGGAAACCACGAAAAAACCCTGTAAAGATGGATGGTGGCGGGGATCAAACCATGTCTGGTATGCCTCTTCACCTCCTGGATCACATGAAGCGAGTGCGTTAACCACTCAGCTCCATGTGCTGGTGTTGCTCTATGGGACTTTCATTGTTGATACATAACAATACCCGCCAGTTATATTCGTCGTGGTCTTGTGGCAACAAAGAAAACGACACCAGGTCAACCTTAGACAGCCATTGAAGAGATGTGTTTCCATGTTGCAGGATAGAAAATGTGCGTGTGCTGATATGACGATCAAGAAGCTGGAAAAGGACTTGAAAGATAGTGAAGATCAAATTCTGTGCTCCGATGGTCGGCGAGCGAAAGCGTCAGAGTCCAGCGGTTCAAACAAAAAGCAGGTACGATAATTTTTACTTCTTCATTAGGTATAGTATAGTAGATCCTGAATCTATAATTGGTAGTATCAGCTGTTATGTAACTGTTCACACAAATAAAACATGAGCCCAAGAGTTTATGTCAAGAGTTCCAACTACTAGAAAACGCGGGATAGGGCCTATGCGTTGTGAGATGGGCTTAGCATGGAAATCTAGAATGTAAAATATTGTCAGCTCAATCTACATATATGGACCTTGGATTACTTCAAACGTTCAAAAACCTTACCTGCAACTTGTTGATATTTATAGTGCTGCAACCTGTCGCATATACACTTTGTAAAACCTATTGACGACTCGCAGTCTCCTCCCCCATGATGTCAGAAATCATATCATCCAATCAACATGGCTAGTCAAATTCAAATATCCAATCGGGGTATCTTGAAATGACTACAAATGATATGATCCAACTGGCTGACTGGTGAAGCCACGCTTATTTCGAGTCGTCGATTGATCCCAATATTCAATAAAATGTGGGCCTATACTTTTATTGCATTTTCTTTATTATTTCTCATCCGATTGTTTGAAAGTCACTGAAAAAATGAAAATTTTGAAGCTTTTGATAAATTTTCATAGGCTAATTTCAAGTACAGTATTTTCCATCCGGGTTATTCTTATGGGGATTTTCCAAACTTTCTGAATTTTTCCCGAGATAACCGTACTACCGATTTGTTTGAAAAACAATCCCAACCCATTCTGGCGTGACACCAATATGTAGAAAAAGTTTCAAACTGATTAGTTTTTCTCTTGACCTGTAGGCCTATGCCGCACACAAAATAAAAAAAAAACAACATAAAAACGAAGTTCATTTTTTTTCGGTATATGAAATGGAATCTTCGCTACACTCATCTAATAATGGTCATATGCAGAGACTTGAGATGGAATGTTTTTTGATTTTTCTTTGTCTTCCAACTTGGGTTTATACAAATTATGATTACCCTTTTGGCAACAATTTATTTCGATCTCAATTCTGAATTCTCAAGATCCATTATTCCAGTTTTGATTTTATTACTTATATAATTTCGATTTTGATCCAATTATTATCACAATAATTTCGATTCCAATTCCATTTTTTATCAAAATAATTCCGATTTCAACAAACCATGTTCGATGTCAACATTTTAGATTAGAATTGGATTTAAAGTGGATTTAAGAAGGCTTTTCGACAGCATGAGAAGATTTGCATTCTCTACGACTTTTCGTGCATGAATGATTTACCGTAGTTATATTGTATGATTTTATAAAATTAATGAAAAACCTGGGAATAGCCACCATTGCTCCAATGTCCTCAATTGACCACTAGTGATAGGCGTGGCTAATCGCCAGGCCACCTTGATCTATACTTCATGTAGGCATTTAGAGATATTCTGATAGGTAAATGTGAAATTTCTCACATAACAAAGCTCATTTGATTGGATGTTCTGTTTTGCGACGTTTATGGGCGGGTCAATCACTAGTCGTCAATTCCTCGTCAATTCCTCAGAAATTTCATAACATTTTGAAATATGCCTATGTACGGTAGGCCCCTATATTAATTTATTTAGGTCTAGCTAGTTATTCAGTTAATTAGTCATTAATTCATCATTAAATTTGGGAAAGTTTTTAATAGTGCAAAAAAATTGCTTCTCTCATTTTTTAGTAATCTAAATAATGGAATGAATGACTGATATAAAGTAATTACCACTGTCATTTTTAAATTCCAGTATCAATGTAGGGGCCCTACTTATTAATGTAACAAATAAATGTTATATTTAGTTTGTTTATACGGAGTTAAATACCACAGCTATTCATACCTAACGTGGTACAGTACAACCTTGATAGTACGTCGCTCGATACAACGACGATCGCAATAGTACATCGTTTTGAGATAGTCCCGGCCAATCCCCAGAAGTCCCAATGTTATTTTATTTTGATAGTACGACGCTTATTAAAACGACGATCGCTACAATACGACGATTAAAATAGACCCCACAGTATCAAAAATGCAAATACTACGACGAATAAATTACAAAAAGTAAGAAACAATAAATTTGTGAAGTGTCTGCTCAGAGGTCAAAAATACATCGCGATTGAAATGTTTAGCATTCCGTTTGGGATGCGTATGAGAGAAACCCTTGCATTAGTTACTAGCCGAGACGTGAGAAACCGTTGTGAGGTGCCTCAACTAAACTAAACACTGTATGGCGCGATTTTATTGGTGCTCGGTCGGACGTCCTGAGTTTGATGTTTTGATCTGTCCTTGACAAAGTGTGTATGTGTACTGGAGAGGGGGAGGAACTGAGGAAGTGAGAGAGAGAGGGAGAGATGCGTGTGCCTGTCTGGTGGTTACTACGACTCAGCAGAGTAGAACTCACTCGGACCTCGGAGTCAGTCCAGTGCTAGAGCCACTGACTGTATGAGATGATTGCATTGTAATCATTCAGCTATGATGAGCAACATACACAATAATATATAGACTGAAAATACACTGAAAATTTACACTGAAAAGAGCACGTTCACTGTGACTGTGCATTTGAATTTCATTTTTTGGAGATTTTGTGCGCGCGTATCGGTCAATGAGCTCTCAAGTTTCTAAATATATATGTGACTTATATGCGAGTAAATACGGTATGTACATACGTAACTGTATTGACTACAACATGAACGTTAACTGTTGACGACAATATCTCATTGTACAGTGAAACCTCTATGCATCGTTCCCGGATCCATCGTTCTCCTGCTTGTATCATTTATTTCTTCTCACCCCACTCCCATTTAATCGATGTTGAATTTTCCTGGACGGATTGTTTTCCTGCATGGATGGTTTTATTTCCTGGTCCCTTGAAAAACGATGGATAGAGGTTTCACTGTAATTCATTTTCCTGACTCCTTCATCTTTCTATATTTTAAAAATGAAAAAGTAATACATTTCTATTCATAACTACGATTGCAATAAAATGACGATTTAGCTGTCGCCCCTCAACTTCGTACTATCAAGGTTGTACTGCATTTGTGTTTGTTACATTGGTAGATGACCTTCTTCTGTGGACCAAGCTTACAAGTATCTTTGAAATTTCGTAATTAACTTTTCTAGTAATAGGCATTCAACTTATTCCTCACTTCAGAATGCATTAAAACGAAACTTTCAACCCTGGCAGTCGTCATTCCATAAAAAGGTGACATTTCACTATTGGTAATATGATACTGTATTATTGTCACAGGGTGAGAGGCCTGGAGATTCGAACCTGTATAGCGAGAAAGAGGAATATCGGAAACTCGCCGAGAAGCACGCTGCTGCACGAGATGCTTGTGAAGCTAAGGTAAGAGAGACAACCATCTTGCCATGGCTACACTCAATTCATTTTAATTTTAATTTCTTCTGATCTAATTAGTTTACAGTACATTTCTTAGTGTGATTAATAATATATCCAGAATACAGGAGAACCTCTTTAGTAAGTTTCTCTTCAGTACATTTATTACCTCATTAAGTTTTTTTTATCCCAACTAAATGGCCCTCATTTTATTCAGTTTTCTCTAGTCTAGAAGATTTCCACTTGAGTGAGTTTTTCAGTCTGGTCCCTGAAAAACGTCCTAAAGAGTTTCCGCTATACCCACGTAAGCTCAGCTTGTATGAGGGTGAGGGAAGAGTAATTTAGTTTTCAAGATGGCTGAATTTAAAATGTAAAAGGATGGAAAAGGATAGTGCAGTGGAACCTCTTTAGTACGTTTTTCAGGGAACCAGACTGAAAAAACTTACTACGTATATTAGTCGAAAACTTACTAAAGAAACTATTCAACATGTGGGAGCTTTAGATAGAATCAAAAAATAAAACTTGGTAAGAAGTAAAATGTACTAAAGAGAAACTTACTGAATATGTTCTACTGTAACATCAAAAAACCGTGTTTGGTATTATAATGTGCATACGCAAAAATGTGACATACCGATGGTTTAGTGCATTCTTACTTGAGAAAGTTCTTGTTTTTGTGCTGTGGTGAGTGGTTACCCGGTTAAAATTTAGAATTTTACTTACCGTCACCAAAATCTACTCAATCATTTATGTAAACCTATCTTGATATGACTACTGTACAATAATTTCACTATAACATCTACAATTAACTACAATGGCCATCTTTATTTACTGTACTTAGAGGCCTATGGAAAATAGCTGATAGAGTATTTAAAATGTACATTACAGTATGTTATTTTAATATAGAATTACTCGGTCATTAGTTTATTAGGTTATGTTATTTATGTTATTGTACTCCATTATTTAGGCTATTAGTGTACCCATAGGCTATTTTTTTGAATATTAATGAATAATTATGAAAGAAGAAATAACCTTTATTGGTCCCTGACTATATTATAAGACAGGATAGCAATCAGTATAAAAAATACATAGAATAATATAGAGAAATAAATTGAAAATTACTGTACTGGTAACAGAATGTCAGAAAAGTGTCGTGTTACGCGTACTGTATTTGCTATTAGAATTTCCTTGATGGATTTTACTTATAAACCAATTGAACTTTGTTAGTTTTTTAGCCTATTCCTTCAGTCTCTTACAATTACATAATTACATTGGTACTATATAGTATATATTATAAATAATAAACATGCAAACATGCTGTTAACATACGAGTTGTGACCTCATCTATTTTTTTGATTTTTTATACAAAGATTAAATACACAAAATCAGCTCCATTAAAATAGCTAGGTTAAAGAAAACTAATTTCAATACAGTATTATGTTTATAATTTACACTGAACTAGATTATTTTTACTAGTTGGCCCTACACTTATTCAGGTGGAACCTACCCACAGCAACACACTTTCAACATTTTCTCGTGTCAACGTAGTTCATATTATAAACTATTGTAAAGGCTTCCCGTTTGAACATATAGTTGTGAAATTGCTGACAGAGAATTCAGAAAAGTATCTTCTCCATAGGCCTACCGGTACTTTTGATCCATAATCAACTTTGGATTACATTGTTTTGTTATTATACGTTCTGTGATAAGGTTATAAGAAATATCAGGTGTTACTGTTATGTACAATTGTTCTTTCCAGTTTCCACATGTCATCATAAAATTTGACTCATCAGTAGCATTTTTGACAATTATTTGCATCTACAAATAATTATGATTTATTATTATGATGAATATTCATCAATTCTGCACCTTGCTCCACCTGGCTGGAATTTTTTGCCCTCTGGGTGCTAGATTCATCTCAAGTTGAACTAACTCTCTCTGATACGTGATGCATTGGCATCTACAGTGAAACCTCTACGCATCGTTCCCGCATCCATCGTTTTCCTGCTTCCATCATTCATTTTTCCTCACCTCACTCCCATATACCCTAATCAATGCCAAATTTTCATGGATGGATCATTTTCCTGCATGGATGGTTTTGTTTTCCTGGTCCCTTAAAAAACGATGGATAGAGGTTTCAATATATTTTCGAACATGGCACAAAAGGCAAAAAAATAATCCCAGGTTGCGCCAAATTCATGAATAACCCTGGCCCACCCTAATGTACACTTATGTGACACGTCTCTCTCTGATCATAAGAAAGCAAGTGTGTTTTCACGGACTCACTGGATCACTGGCTTCTATGTTTTTGCTCAAATGTACAAAATATTAATTAGTACCTAATTTATAATGAGGATAAATGTTCAGGCTGTGCCTACAGCAGGCCCACGATATTTCTATTTTACAGATCTATACGCAGAATACTTTAATAGCTACACTTCACAGGAAACTACGTGTAACTTGTATTGAGTTACAGGGATTAGTGCAAGAACATGTAAGTCTTTCTGTATTTTATATTTCCTTGAGGTCGGTCTTTTTTTTAGTAACTGTCATTTGCGAATAATTTGAAATTTCCTTCGTTTCCCGTTATTTCAGCTGTTCAAATAGTAGTGTTACTTAAATACTTATGTAATTACTTTATCCATAATGTTCATGAATACTGTATGCAATGTCAGTACATAGTAATTAGGTTGATTTCTTAGAATGAGTGACATTATTTTAATATTTTTCACATGTTCACATCCTATCTCACATTATTACATCACAGTATCAAGTATTACCTATCACATTGATCTATTCTTAATCTCTTTTTCTTTTCAATGCAACATACCTAACAATATTTAGACTTGAAATATGTTCTTCTATTCTTTTAATACCAGTCCTCCACATACAATTCTTGTAACTTGTAATGATTATTTCTTTTACCAGAATGAAGATCCTCCACATGTCCATAAGGCAGAAACAATGTGTCTAGGTCACGAAGAATTACGCAAGTCTTTTGAACAGCTTGACGCTATCATCAAGACTCAAGTTTGTTCTGAAGATATAATTTCAAAGGTGGAAGAGATGAAAATTTTACTTGGCATCATGAAAAATGAAATTGACAATACTGTCAATGATATAGATACAAGGAAAGTACAGAGAAAATGTATTGAAAGAATCATTGGCGACCTTCAAGCCATGTTAGAGTTGTCTGCAAATGAACTGCAAGGAGATTATTTGAGTGTCAAAAGTGATGTGTTTGAAATTTCAAACAGCCAGTGTTTACCTTTCAATCCCATTGAGTATGATACCCAATTCCAGAGTGAGCACGTTGCTACTGATGAGATGAAAGAAGAAATGAATCGCCTTATTTCAGAATTGAGGTTACGAGATAAACAAATTTATGTGCAAGATCAAACAATTGGAGAGCTCAAAAGAACTTTGAATGCAACACAAAATGATCTATGTTTGTTGCAAAATAAAATTGAAGAATTGAGTCGGAAGGAAGTACAGTCAGCTTCAAAATCGAGGAAACTGTCTTTTGATATCCCAATCATGGATAAATCAAAACTATTGCGAGGTGTGTCGTTTGCTGAAGACCAAGGTATCGAATCTCAAAATATAGCAAAGGATGGTGACTATCAAGCCATACAAAAGGCTGAGTCTTGTTTGAAAGAGATGCTATTGAAACTAGAAGCAAGAGATAGGCAAATTTCTCAACAAGATGAAACAATAAATGCTTTGCAATCTCTCGTGAAGCAAGGAGGAAATGAGTTGAAGGATCTGTCACATTGTGAGCAATATAATCAGTCAAGTCATGACAGAATTGTAGACGATGAAGCCAACTGTGTTGCGACATGTAAAGATATTACGAGCCCTCCAAAGCTTTTGCGCACTGCAAGTATTGAGGAATTCCGAGTGAAAACAGTAGAGGCTCAGGCAGCCCTCGAAGATATGAAGGACGAAATTGATACAATGTTGAATAACATGAACCAGCGAGAAAATATTTTCAATCGTTTACAGATAGCAGTTGTAGCTTTACAAGACATAGTGTGTAATTATGAACAGCAAATGTTGATTTTTGGAGAAAAGTCCCAATTGTACAAAGAAAATCAAAATCCCGAGTTCAAGATTTTCGAGGTGGAACAAAAAATGTATCAGCTTCAAGAAGCGTTGAGTTCATCTTACGAGAGCATGAACAAATCTTTTGATTATTTAATGCTATTGAAGCAGCAAGAAGAATTCGAACAATTTCAGTACGAAAGCAAAAGATACCATTTAACTGTGGAGGAAATAGCATCCCAAATAAATAGTGCAATGGTTGCTTTTCTAGTTGTTGTAAAGCAATTTGCATGTAAAGAAGATCAAAGAACATGTGTTGGACAATCTTTACATCAGATTCAATGTGGTGTACAAGCAATTCAAAATGAATTGGCTATTTACTTGGTAGAGAAGTCAAAAGCAGAAAACAGCTTCAAAGAAAGTGAGCTAAAACTCGAAAAGCTGCAGACTGAATTAGAGGGCACGCAGGATGAGCTTCGGAGTAATGTAGAACATTACCAGTCATCAGAATATACATCGGTAGAAAGAGGGAGCGATTTTCCATCAATACGAGGTGCTACGACTCCAAGGACATCCGTTGCTCGCAATTACGTTTATAATGGGAGAGACAATGGCGTACGTCAAGCGATCGAGGAGATGAAGCTAGAAATCGATACATTCATGGATGAATTAGAAGAACAGGATTATTTAATTTCATGCAATGACCAGAAAGTCATCACATTACAGCAACAATTTGGAAATGCCCCTAGGGAACATCAGTCGCCTCAACAAAAATCTTATAGTTCTGTAAGTGCTTGTTTGTAGAAATTTGAAGTAAAAAATGCAAAGTAAATCAATAATTTGGAATTGATATACGGTAAAATCCCCGTAGGTATTAAATACTTGATATTGAATAAATATGCTCAAACAAACCGTTATGAATGTTTTGATGAATAGATTCATTTCATTCTTTTTGTACAGTATATAGTAAATGATACAATATCACAAATTTATATTTCACCCATCATTTATTCAATTGTTACCACTGTACATTCTAACGGTTGAAACTCCTTTGTGCAAGGTACCGACAACTTCTCTACTTACAGTAACGTAACAGCTCTCTTGCAGATGATATTCACATTTCAACACTTACCGTACTTGAAATTGGCACATATTAATTTATTGTAGGAAGTAGCCTACAGTATCATACTAACAAACACTAGATATATAATGTTTTTACAAATTTCGTTTTTTTCTACACAAATAACTAGCCAAATAAGTGTCTATTTAAAATGAGATACTAGGTTGTTCAAAAGATGTTCTCACTGGTAGTTAGGGATATAGGTAGTTTAATTCGGATTAATTAATGAAAATTTATAGTTTATGTCCGTGTACAGCTAAATATTTTTCTAAGCGACAAAAATCAATGTAATTGGTACCGGTACTTGACGTTGTATTGTATAATAGTTTTGTTCTTCAAATGCTAATTTTATTTGTTAACAATTATTCTTATTTTAATCTGGTTTTTAAAGTTCTGTTTGTACGACAGTTTGAAAAAAACCAATAACCCAGATGTTATTATAAGGTCATACATAATCACATTGCAGAAGGAAGGTTCTGTATGGCACTTTTCTAGAAATAATATCATTTGCGGTCGTGGTGAGCCAAAATCAATGTTACAACTTGTAGGTCAAACTCTCTTAATAATTCCATGTCTTCGTTGTCACTAGGTTGCGTCACTGGAACAAACTATCGAGAATCAACGAAGGAAGATTAAACAGCTTACTGAAGAAATGGAGAGATTGGTAATTAATCACTAATTAAATACGGTATATCCTGTTGGGTTTTAAAAAAAAACTTCATATATCAGTTGTTCCAGCTGATTTATTTAGGAATAGAATCCTAGAATATTCCTTGAATATTAACTTATGTAATTTTTACATGTGCTATATTTTGTACATTATTTTTACATTCATTTGACACATTTCTACCTATGTATTTATGTAGTTTTTACTTGTGAGTGGGCCTACTCGTTATAACTAGAGACTAGCATATTGAACTAACATTCAGGAGACCCAGGTTCGATTCCCGTCTTGGTCGACCATCTTGACAAATTTGTTAAAGTTGTTTTCTGTTGTTGTGGTTATTACTGAGATGGTTCCATAATAACAGGCCATGACTGTCGTTGTCCAAAACCAATAAAATAACATTTTGTCTCATCTATTATCTTATTCATCATTCACCAATGCCAGTAGATCTCAGTTATCAGTACAGTGCGCCGTTGAAACCCAATATAAATAAATAAAAGAATCACTCGTTTTTGCCACCCATTGAATTCTTTATCCATTATTGTATTGTCCTAATATTATATGATTATATATGCATGCTTATATATGCATTGTGTGTGTTACCATATGATTATTAATTAACTATTATTATTATTAGCAGTATTTTTAGTTTGGTACTTTTTCTGACTGTGGGCTTGTGTGTTTACTGCAGGATGTGCGCTGCTCATGTGGTGATCAATCCATTGAGAAGCTGACAAAGGAATTACGGGACATTAAAGACGATGCTCTACTGTCCAAGGAGTTACTACCAACTCTAGAAGAACAACAGACTATTGTTGACGAATATTCAAGGTCTACTAAGTCACTCGAAAAGGAACTTAATGAAGCAAGATCAATGATTAAGACATTACAAAAGAGTTTGATAGAACAAGAAAAAATGGTAAGAATCTGTACAACTTGTTACAATTGTGGTACAAACTAGAAAAACATTGTGAGTGTTATTGTGAAAATGCCAAAAATGACAAAAGTTATCTAAGCTTGGAAGTCTTGTAGTTGAAGACTAATATTAAGAAGTGATGGCAACCCTAGTCTTCACTCTTAAAGCTGGCCTTACATGAACATTTTCGATGCAATATCGCAACCGCATGCAGGAGCGATATCAGCCATTTTGAATTATTGACCAATCAGCGAAGACTGCGTGATGGTGCGTGATTTTGTCGCGCACAAGTCCAGCTCTAGTCAACTTTTTGCCCGCACCGCAGCAAATCGCATGCGGAATGGCCGGATGTAGCTTGGATTCAGGTAAAATTTGCTTGATGTCGCCGTCATACTGCTTCCCCCCAGAACAGCTGTGTCGATTTTACCATGAATTGTTTTTAAATAATTCCATAATTGATCAATGTGCCCACGTGCGTACGACTTCTTTTATGAGATTTTGTCTTTATATAGTTATTATTATTATTAAGAAGACAGCAGCGATGTCAACAAAATTACAACGAACAGTCAACATACTTGAGTCATGACACGAAAATTTCGGGACGCTATAAACACGCCCACCTCTTTGACCAACTTGCTTGAATTGCCACTAGGTTGCAGCAATTTTGTTTAATCGCAACGCACCGTCCCTTTTTGATGCGATATCCCGCGTGCGGGAGAGATATTGCATCAAAAATGTTCATGTAAAGCCAGCTTAAGTCTACTGTCAGTCAGCTAATATAGAGACCTACTGGTAATTTCAGTAAGTGCAAATCTAATCATTTCTGTGTTATTTCTATTTTTCTTTCAGCTTAAAAACCAGCCTAGAAGAGTCTCCTTTGAGAAAGACTTACGAACGCAGGCTGAATTTGATGGGCAAAATATCAAAACAGAAATGGTGAGTTACAATCCTCATAACATTATTATTTACTCATTCACAATCTCAATTGAAATTAAATGTTACGTCTGTTATATTATTTTCTTATTCAAGACGACTTCTATCCATTTTAGTCATTTCCTCAGAGGTTGATTTTTAAATGTTGGCTAAATATTAGCTCCACATACTCTTCACAAAGACCAAACGGCTGAGCTTGTTTTAGGGTTATGAGAAGACGAAAGCATTGAATGCAGATTTAAACACGCAGATAGCGAATCAGCAGGTAACTATTGGTAACTTGCAACAGGCATTGTTATCGACCAAGCAACAGCTGGAGGAGCTGCAGTGTAAAGGCTCGTTTGACGTAAGTGCCGGATCGGGTGGACCGTGGGCATGGCAAAAGAACGGTCATGCTAGCAAGCACTCCGTGCATGATGTCTGAAATATTTCCAATGTGTATATTTAACCAGCTGTTCACATTTACTGAGATTTTGTACTCTGTTCAAACTTACGTAAATATGCTCCGGTTAGCAATGGTCAAATTGAAGAGGATGTGTGTGGGGGGAGTCCAAAATGGTTGCTCATCTTTCCCCCCTATCAAACTGATGGTCATCATCCCCTTTATAAGAAATTGACTGTTTTCCATATATAAAACGAGTGCTCACAAAATGGGACCTACTTCACCAGTAATTAGTTTTTCCTCTTGATATATATTATCTTAATTTTTATTCACAAGTATAAAAATCAAACCATTTTTAAAATGTTTTCATGTTACTCATGTAATGTGTATTAGGTCCATGTATCATAGTCCAGATCAGCACAACTTTCAGTAATTATAAGAGAATGAACGCAATGACTACAGAGTACAATTGAAGAGTAGCTTGATTTTATATTTTTCCTGCTGTGTTGTGAGCCTATACTGGTTGTAAGTGGAGTTACCATTCCCCCCTCCCCCTCCCCCTCCCTAATACATTTTCCCATTTAACCACTGCTGTTGAGAATCAAATTGATAGGACTTAGTTTGTGTTGTGGTCATTTTTGAGTAGTGACGTTTTGCCAGTTAGTCTTTCCGTAACAGTCCTAAATATATCTTGAGCCCAGATAGCCAACTTATTTGTGTCAGGGGGTATTTCCACCATTTCTTCTAGGGCAGTCCTCATCTATCTCGTTCCTGCCAGTTCCGAGTCGTGCTTTTACTTCTTCCTGCTCTTCTTCACTACATCTCTTCTAGGCCTCTTCTTACGAGTTTCCTCCACCGCTCTATCCCACCTTCTCTTCTACCACTTCACCCCATTTTTCTCCTCGTTTGACTACCCCAAACTTTACTCTTCGTCCACTTGGGTATTCCGATTATTCTCTTGACTTCATTGATTGCTGCTATTTCAAACATTGCTCTCACTATTCTCTCATTTTTAATTCATCTCATATTGTGCTAATATGAGATAAAATAGTATATATAAAATATAATATATTGCGCTATTGTGCATACCAGCTAAGTCTCTCCCTTTCAATTTTAAATGATAATCTCTCCACTCTTACTTTGTTCCTTATATTTCTGCTCTTTCTTCTCCATTTGTAACACTCTTGCTATTGTCTTTCTTACTTTGCTTCTTTCTTGCTATTTTATTTTCTTCTGTTCAGTTAATTGTCCATGCAACTGCTCCATAGGTTGAAATAGCCAAGTACCATAGTGAACATTATAATTGGTATCTTCCCACTTCTCGAAACATCTTGGTTCCAAATCAGCTTCTGGAATGGTCTGTCTGCCTTTCTATTGACTTTAAACTCTATTTTTGCCTTATTACTCACTCCACTTACCAAGTAGGAAGAATTTTGTTCTTTCAAATTTTGTCCTTGCAATTGTACTTTCTACTTTTTCTTAAATCTTTCTCTTCACTTTGTCCATCACCATTGTTTTGCTCTTTTCTGCGCTAATTCTCATCGCAAACTCCACCATTTGCTACCATCTTTCTACTTTCTTTTGCGCCTCTGCTGTTATCATTGAAAGTTGAATGGGCCAACTGACAGATGACTACTAGCCTACAGTGTATTCACATTTTTTTTTAAATACAGCTTTCGTTAGCGTATTTAAATTACTTGTAGATCAAAATTCAGATATTGTTTCAATTTTCTTTGATATCAAATCAGAACTAAGCTGAATATTATGCATTACTCCTATAAATCTCTTAGTTGGTCCAAATTAATGAGTGGCCAACCTCATCTCCTACGTTTAAATTTACTTCATGTGTGAGTGTGTATTTTTGACCAGTGAACGTTTAGCCTTTTCTATCGAGCTATTTAATGAAGCAATCGTTGTAGGAACAGAGTACTTGAAAAGTATTTGCAAGCAGTAGTTTATAATATATATGCCCACATTTGGTGCTTGCCATACTTCTATTATGTGCATTATTGGTTTTATTACTTATCCTACTAATTAATTTACTTTTGCCGTGTACCTATTATTTAGATGTGTATTGAAGGAAGCACACAGTTTCTTATTAATGTGTTCATGATAGAGCCCTTGTTTTGACTTTTTAAATGTTCTCCATTGCGTTTAACTAATGAGCCAATCACAAATTAATAATCTAGTCGTGCGTTAGTTCCATAAGTGGTGAATAATGTCCTATGTGCCCTGTAACGCCTGTATAATATACATTTAATTAACGTAGATGGTATGTTGATATTTCTTACCAATGATCGCCTTGACGGGACATATCAATATTTCACCGTAGTGCTTAGGCGTAACACATACAGTTTCCACTCATTACAGTATATAAGACATGATGTATCAAATTTGCTGTGATAATAAAACCTAATTTGAAACATAAAATTAAATATCTTGAAAAAAATGATGCAAGTGTGATTGTTCTGTAGCGGGACAATACCACATGCTTTGATATAACTTGGGCTCTTCTGTAGAAGGCTATGATGTACTAAATCAAAGGCTGTTGCATATGCAATAAATAAAACTAACAAAATGCATGTTGACTGAAATGAATGTTAACTGGATCGAATGTATTTTAATTGTAAATATGAATTTAAACTTGAACATGAGGTTGTTAACTCAAATTTGTTATTTTAAACTTTTAGTCACACAGATATGTATGAATGTATGATGTTATGTGTGCAGATGTGCCACTGTTACACACAGCTAGTAATCGTAGGCCTACTAGTACCACTGAGCTGGTACCACTAGTGCAACTGAGCTTCACTTTATTCATTGGTAATCACTAATCAGCTCTTGCGTGTTAGTTATTTGTGGTTGTAGATTATTAAGCAGATACTGAGTGATCAGTCAGCGTGAACTTGATGGAATTAATTACTTGTAGTTGAGTTGAACATATGTTATTATTAGTTATTACTAGCCAAAGTGCAGGCTAGGTGGTTAATTTCATAGAATGTACTTCATAGAATGTACAAATGTACTTATGATTCTGTACTATAGTGAGTGATGGTCGTGTTTTAACTTTACATGAAATTTATTATTACTATACTGTTAATTTATTAAAATATTTATTGGTGCATTTCACCAAATGTTGAATACCTGCCTTCAAAATAGAATACTTATAGGAAGTTGAAATATGTACGCATACATTAAAGTGAGCACCACTCGATTTCTGCACCATATCAGGTATAGCAAAAAGGTACTTTTTTCTGTATTATAAAATACTTATTAGGGAGCTGGCACTGCCAATTAGCCAAAAGCACCGTACTTTCAGCATTGCTAAAATTTAGATGTTCAGATAAGTAGATAATTTAAATATACGCAATAGTTATTATCATATAAAATATACTATTATTAGGGCTTGCTGAACTCTTAACATATTTTCATACAGGGTTTATGAATTTGTTTATAAGCTTTTATGGCAACTCGTTGTGGGTAGTTGTACATTTAATTTGGCTTATATAGCGTATACAATATATTAATGCATATCTAAAGTTTTATTAATTTGATTTCATTTGCATTCAAGAAGTATTGAGTAACTGGGGTTCCTGTGGTGTGCAATGTAATCCAGGCAACTAATTGCAGGTTCAATTATGCTGTTATCATATGGAAGTTCCAACTACTTATCCAGATTAGAGTTCCTTCAAAATTTGTAGATTCAATCACATCCCAGTGAGAAATACATTGGACAGTCCTTCAACTCTAAAAATTAAATTAAATCTTTCTGGATACTGAGCACTATTGTTTATAGCCATATCATTTTGTTTATAAATTGAATTCAGATTGATACAGCATAGTGATTACCAATTACATGTATTTTGGCCAGCGTATAGAGTATAGAAGTACCTTAGGTCTACGTACTTGGAAAAACTTGTACTGTACTAGTACGAGAATAGTGATATAACTCATTTTAAATACCTATTTGTCGTTTACAAATTTATGATGTATTATTTGTATGAAGAGATTATATTGAATTGTTTCATCAGCTGATTGGCGTGATTGCATAGTTTTCATGAACAAATTTGGTGTTCCATTGAATATCTATTGAATCAAAAGTAACAAGATTAGACCCCTATCATAAGAGAAATAGTGTGGAATAAAACATATTAATTGCTAGTTACTACAGTAGTATGGTTTTATACTTTTGAGTATAAAGCTTTTTTCATTTTAGCTGAAGATGCTGGTAAATGTAGGCCCATGTAGCTAGTAATGATTGTGTCATTTACTGAGGAAAATTAGGACTTGAATAATTTTAAAAAATGATTCACTTGAAATCGTTTAGAGTTGAAAACTGATGAGTTGTGTTTCTTCAAGACTGCAAAATCACTTTTTCGGTGCCAATTTCTTGCTGTTTTGCTAGACATCTTGAAAATTCAACTATTGGTGAAGAGTGCAACATGGGTGTTGAAGTTAGCAAAACTCGCCATTTTTGCTTTTGCATGCAAAAGTAGCGGAAGTAATCTAGTTCAAGTACACTAGTTTCAGTAGTTTCATACAATGATAGGTTCTTGTTGTACATCTGGCGTGCTATAGACTTGAAATGAACATTCCGCCACCCAGTGTTTGAAGTTTCTCAAACTGTACCGCTAGAAAATTAGTCAGTTAGTGTGCCATACTGGGTGCGATAGGTGCCGTAATAAAAAGATTCCGCAAAAGTCACCCTCGGTAGCTCGGTCAGCTGAGGCATCACTTCGGGAACTGAAGTCATCGTTGGGCGTGGGTTTGAGTCCCGCACAAGGCATGGGTTCTTGTAAACATTCTTTCACTTATCATCACTTCATAGTTTCATAATCACCTGCTCATTCGTACCCCCGTACAACTTGGCTGTTGGTGGGGTTGTTAATTAAGCAAACAATAACCATCATTGATTGTGTAATATATGAAGAAATTTGCGGTGAAATAGTGATTTTGAGGTCATGGATACACAGCATTATTGCTCATTTGAATCAACTGTTTTTTGTTATGTATTTCATTTCTCAGTTCTATAGTGCACATAGATCAACAGATTTCTAAAGCTGCTTCTACCGGTACTGTAAATTACGATTAAAACGATACTAGCAGTGCTCAGTGTTGGAACTGCAAAGCTGGAGCTAATGTTATTGCAATTGCATTCAACAAGTTCATGGAAACTATGTATAAGTATGTGCGTTATTATTAAACTACACCACTCTTAAAGCCATCCTATTCCCCTAGCCATTTGTAACTTGGTAAAACTCAATGTTGAAACATATCTGAAATAAATTACTTCGACATTTCTTCTATTTCTGATTGATTTTTATTCTGTGATTAACCCAACTTTCTCTGTGCTTCCGCATTCCTTTTTTTCTTTTTTGCATGCTATTGCTCTGTGCCTCTCTTTTTGTAAGAGTTTGTTTTGCATGAAAAATAAGTCTCGAGTAATTGTGTCATTCAACTATTAATAACTATTAAATGGATACATTCATGTCATATTGCAAATTGATCCAGATATGCATACGCTACTAGAATCGTGTATACGAAATACACATGGTAGAATATAGCCATTATTAATACGTAAAACTCATTATGTAGGCATATCACAATTGCAAGCTCATTCCGATGTTATTTCCTGCATTTTAATTTCTTTGCTAGCATTTCAATATATTATGGCTGAACATGATCTTTTGTTAACGAAATATGCAAGTACTATACATGATTACAATTTGTCCATTATAAAGTCCACATTTTTTTTTTTTTTTACATTGGGTTTTAACGACGCACTGTAATGATGACAGATCTATTGGCGTCGGATGAATGATTAATGAGATGATGGGATGATGAGATGAAGGTTTTATGGGTAATGGGAAGGACAGTGGGAAGGAAGCGGTCGTGACCTATATTGTGGGAACCATCCCGGCATTAGCCTAGACTACAGAGGGAAACCACGAAAAATCCCTGTAAAGATTGACGGTGGCAGGGATCTTTTTATTTTGCTAAAAATATGCTTTTGATATCAGCTGACAATGTGAACTTGAAGAGCCGGTTGTACCAACTGATAATCAGTGAATTGATGGCAAATCAACTTGTTATCTCCCTTGGTTACGTTATTTTCGTACCTCGGGTAATAATTAATACTGAATCATCGGTTGGTAAAACCGGCACTTGCAAAATAGTAACCATGAATTGGAGTTTTTAATAATTAATTTTGTGCTTAGAGTAAGCACTATAGGTATATTTCTAAGAACCTATGTTCATGATTAATTTTTTTGATCCTGACCTCTTTTATCCTCATGTATGTTCTGGACGATTTCAACTACGGATTCTAAGTAACAATCTATTGAATAATTGATAATTGCATTTTGAATGATTCAACCGAAGTATTTTTTTATTCTCATTTATTCATTATGTGATAATATTGATAGTACATAATTTCAAAATTGCTTGTATTAAATATTAAAGTCTAACATCCGTTTGGTCAGCAGAGTCAAAAAATGATTTTGAAATTAATTCCACATTGAGGAAATTTGAGTAAAGCTTCATTGAACATGTGTATTATTGAATTGAAATTACATCAGAAACACTGTCATATTTTTTGGGGCCGAAGTTACAGTGCTTTAACGAAATATTAAGTTGCTATTTTGACTTCATTTTGGTGAAAAATCAACTATTTCTCCTCTTAAAATGAGTGTGATTCATAAATGAGAACGGGTACCTATAATTATTTTTGCATAATTCTATTTGTAACATCTTCATCTACAATAAAACAAGTTTTTTGATTGAATGTCATTACTTTAAGTATATTTTAATGATCTGTTGAATAATGAAAACGCATGAAATTTGAAGGTTGCGTGTTAAATGATAGGGAAACATCCAGTATTTGAATTAATATAACTCAACATTTATCCCGGTTAGCCTATCATCTGTTTAAATATTATTATCGAGCACATCAAAACGATTCGAGTGACAAAAAATCATAATTTTTTCATGACCATGAGGTAATGGAGGTTAGATCTTAATGCTATTCAAAATGTTGAAATTTTAAAAAAAGTTGGAGGCTCTAAAATGGAAATTGAACAAAAAATGAATTGAAAATTGAATTGAAGTTACATAAAAGTTTATAGGCCTAATAAAACTTTGAAAACATGTTCAACAACAATTTTTCCCAAAATACTTGAAAACACATGTCCACAGAAATATTTTCGAATATTCTGTTGATGCTAAATACATATGGTTCAAAATAAACTTCCACAAAAATTGGAACAACTAGTTGAAAAGTTTTCAACAAAAAATCTGTTGTATTTGAAACATTAAAAATTAAAGTTGATAAAAATGTTGACCAATTAGCAGCATGCCCAGCATTTTGGAAATAGTTTCAATCTACATATCAAAACAAATGATATTTTCAACATATTTAATATTATGGTATAGTCTCAAAAGTTTATAAAAATCAACAATGGACTTCAAATAGAATTGAAAATACAAAAATCATTCAAAACCTGTTGATTCGATTAAAATGCATGCCGTTAAGAGGCTATCTTTATTGATGACGACTGTTTGATGGCTTTCGCAGGGAAGCCTCATGACTTGTCATTTCTTGGTATGCTATATTATTCAAAACTGAGCTATGTCTATGTTAAAATATGGTATAATTCCAGTGAAACCAAACCATATAACATATTATTTCATGCGCGATACCTATTGGTGGTCTGACTTTGCGTTTGAATAGAGTAAAAACAAATATACATTTGTAGGACATACATTTTGACTACATTTTGAAATTGACTAGAAATTGTTCATAAGTTTACCATAGGCCACAACTTGAAAAAAATGCGTGTTTATATATTTACAAACCGGTAATCACATTTCTATCTCTCCAGCTTTTGTCTTCTACAACATTTATAAGCACTTTATCAAGTTTCAATTTTTTGGATGTTATTATCCAAGTTATGGAATGGAAATACATTCTCAGCATCTGAATGTCAGGTTGAAATTTAAGATTATTGAGAAATGGAGTGTGATTTGGTTCTGAAATTTCAATAATGCATATAAATGATCAAGCTGTTCGTGTAAAATGAAAAAGTTACTTTTATTAAGTCCTGACATTTTAGAGAGAATCACAATCAGGTAACAAGATTAACGAGATTAAAGATTAAGGAGATGAACAATCAGATTAATAAATGAGGAAAATTGAAGCTGAATGATGGTTTTCAATGTAGGACCAAAACTAGAGTCAATTGCTCACATGGGTTTGACCTTGGTTTGTTGTAAACTTCATTAATTGTTACCCTGTCATTCATACCCCCAAATAACGTAGCTGCTCGTATGATGGTTAGCAAAAAACAATAATTTCATAGATGGACATATTTTTTGAAAATTAGTGGGCTTCCTGTCTCTGAATTATACAGTATTACAAAAAAATGTGCCTTGTATTCATTGCTATTTTGTTACGCATTGAGGATTTTCTGCACTTCCATTTAAAGTCCCAATTTATTTATTTTTATTTGTATTTATTTCAGCATTTTATGAAAGACCATGAGGTTGAAAGTCTCCTGGCAGACCTTACCGAAATTCAGTCTCAGTATAAAAAGTGTTTTGGGGAGGTAAGAGAGGAGTCCACTAATGTGGTTTTTGAAATGGTGCATGCTAAACTTTTATTGCAGTCACTTTTGGGATTGAATGAAACTAAATATATAACAAATTGAGAAAAAATGTTCAGTTCAGGTATTAATTGGTACAAATCACTTGATTCTTTTGTTATTATAAATAACCTTGGTAGTTTTTCATATATGTATTATTATACTGTAATTGCATACCATTAGATAGTGGACTATTAGTTGGCACATATTAAGTTAATCCTTTTGGGTTCTCGAGGTTGTAAAACAGGAAAACACAATTGAACTACTGAGGGATGCCAACTTGGACCTAAGCGCTGAAACTTATCATCTGTGCCAAGACATCAGTCTTTCAGAATTCCGTCTTTCAGAGACGTTGAAAGACTTGTACCGTTCAAAGGTATTCAGTGCACATGGACTATTTGCATGGGCATGCAAACAATATCCATTTCAAATATATGATAGATATAAATAGTATTTCAAGTTTTATATCTATCGATGCATTGCAGATGAGTGACAACTTTGAGATACCAGTTCCATGCTTGAAAAGAATATCTGAATCTGAACTTCGGTTGAAGTTTTTGTTCTTTATTGAATAATTGATTAATGGTCAAAACCGGTATTTCAGGAGCATTCAGACGACAAGTCATCGGCATTGCTCGCAAGAGACAGTGAAATCAACCAACTGAAATCAGAGGTAGGCCCTATAATATATTTTGTATTGATAAGAGTGAACTATGTTTATAGGCCTAATTGAAATCATTCCATTCCCATTATATTGAAAAAAAAAATGATTTCAGATGAAGAACCAGAGAAGAGAATCGCGAGAAATAATTCAAAATAATAACCAGAACGTTCAAGACCTCATGGTAAATATAGTAGTTTGACTAGTTTCTTGATCTATTACCATTCTTTCAATTATTCTATCCATTGATTAATTATTCTGTGTCAATTATGGCAGCCATTGTATTTGAATGGCATCAGTGTCTAATAAAGAATTAAAGATACATATATAATAATTGAACGATTATAGATACTGTAGCTGTTTGTACACGCTACGAGTTAGTCCAAAGTAAAATTCGTGCTTGGCATTTGGCTGAAAAATAAAACTTGCACACACAGGATTGTACCAATTTACCCTTGGTAATGAATTGTTCATATTTTATTATTATTACCGTATGTCATAAAGTGTAGATGTGAAAGATAGGGAAAGATTTTTATTTGTGTGTGATTTGAGTACTGTATCTTGAGTCTACTCTAATAAAGACTCAAAAATTCATTCCTACAGAGCTGTGTAAAATATATATTAAATATGTGTATCTATGTGTATTCTACAAACTTTAGTATATTGGATATGTCATTATTCATTACATAGATGTTTTATTTGTATGCATGATAGACTGACAGTTGATAGATATTAAAGAAACTTCTCTTTGATTTAGGATCGTATTGATGCTTTGTCAGCAGCATTGGCCTCTAGAGAGAAGGAAATTGAACAACTCAAAACAGAGGTAGGCTTACTCTATTCATCATATCACCATATTATTTCATATATTATTTGTATCATATTACATTTTTTTCATTAGTAATCAGTAACAACACTATAGTCAAACAAAGAATTGTTGTTGTGTGCGCTACTAGTTGTGAACGGATTATATAGGCCTATTTGATTTCTTAAAGCTAGGTGAACCATGTGACATGTTATTTTTAACTATAACTATTGGTTTGTTTCTCTACAACTATTGGGAATTACTAGAACTATATTCTTGATCTGCCCAGCTTGGATCTTTCAGATTTTATAGCTATACTCAAACAAGCGCAAATTGCAAAGAAGTAGAATGAACATATATGTTTCACTTATTGTTGTTCATCTAGTAATGCACAAGTATTACTTTACTGGTTTGACAATTGTAAATACTTTTCACTTGTTGAAAAAATGTTATATTTTTCAGCTTAAAAAGCAACAGAGAAGAGAATCCGACCTGCAAGAAAAGTCGCTGCAACCTCTAAGTGATACACGAACACTCCAGGACCAAATCGTAAGTTTGCAGAGAATAATGTTGAATATTATCCATTCGGTTATGAGCCCATATGCGACGTAGAATACAAGGCTCACAAGAGTGACTATAGCTTAGTGAGTATGTTTTTCTAAAAAGCAGCAATTGGTCTTGTGGTTAGAGAATTTAAAAATATCATCTTTATTTTAAACAAATCCTTTTATATAAATAATCTTGGTACTGTACTACTGTACTGCACTGTAATACTAACAAATTTACCTCAAAAGTAACAACAGAATGTGTTCCTAAATGCAATATGACCATTACAAATAACTGCATAAAAACGACCTGCTATACAATATTATAATAAATGATTTTTTTTCAAATGATTTTTTGATGAATGAATATGTGCATGCTTTTTTGCCAGTTCATCTTTTTATTGCAAAAATTGTTGAAAACTTGCAATTACATAGAATTTGCAAATATGCCCAACTCGCCGTGTCATCTCCTAATTGCTTGTGCGAATTATGGCTGAAGCTCCATGTTTCTATGTATGCAAGATTGAAAGAGGACTGCTGCTGAAGATCATCTTATTTTTTCCCATGAACTCAAAAAGTTTAATATAAAGGTTGATATTTCAAAATTAGGTTTACTAAGAATAATAAATTGGGCACGTTCAGATTACATATATGATTCCAGTCTGGAAGCACATTTTCAAATACGGTATGTAGATAATGGTATTGGCTGGTGATTTTTAAAAAATATTATTGCTTCAATCTATAGTCGTGTTCCAGAACTCAGCGCTTAGCTAGCGCTAGATTAGCATTGTCGAAATGGTGTTCCAAATTCTAGCGGCTAATGCCGCTAGAACCTAGCAAATCGTTCCAGAATCTAGCCTGCTAAGTCCGCTGACATAGCTCATCTAGCGGTAAAAAAGGTTGCTAACTTGCTATTTCAGCCATAATTTTTAGCACCAATTCAAAGATCAAGATATCGCTTGGTATGGTCGACCTGCAGATTGAGTATGAGAATGAAATAATGTCAATAACTGTTGTCGAAAGTGGACACTTTCCTGTGTTCACTGTGTGTGTGGACTGTTTTGGAAAGTGCAAAACAATTAAATAATGATGAGTTTCAATATTTGAATGTAATGAGTAAATAATTGAAGCAGAAAAAAATCGACTTTGAGGGTATTGGAGATTGCCAAAAAGTTTGCAAAGGCCTAGGCTTAGATTGGAGGCTATTCAATTCTATTGGCAATAAGAGTGAAAACTTCGTCATCCTCTTCTGCTCCACTGGAAGAGGAATTAGAAGAATTGCCTGCATTTAATGCAACTGCTGCAGTTCCCGATACGATTTGATCTTCCGCCATAAGTTATACAGCTTGTTGCAAAAAATGCTCGTGGTCGTTCTAAAATTGCAAGCTAGCTGAGCTAACAGTGATGTATGCTGGGCCAACTTAGCGCTAGCAAAGCGCTTAATTCTGGCACGCCACTTATGTGTAACAGGCTCTATAATGTGGCAGTTTCAAATTTTTCAAGATGATTTTTTTCTGTTTTTTTGTTAAATATCTATAGGCCCTAATATCACACAATTTGGCCAATATAAGAAATATTCAATAGAAAGTACGCCTATGGAAACAATAAACGTGGAATAATAATAAAAGTTCACAGTTTTGTTTGTAGGATAATGTCTCATCTCTTTTACACGTCTATCATTTTCATCTTCAGTGACAGATATAAGTCACGTATGTTTGAATGTACCGGTATGTAAAAATCTTTTGTATTTTTCAAATTATACTGAATATCTTTTCATATTGTTTCCTTCATTTTAGGAGCGTATGGATGCAATGTCATCTGCTTTGGCTGCAAGAGAGAGGGAAATTGATGATCTTAAGACTGAGGTAATGTGAATGAATGATACTTATACATCATTTTATAATAGTACGAAACTTTAAATTACCCGATTTGATTCAATGTTTCTATAGGGTCATCAGGTCTTTAAAATGGTATATTAATATACTATTTTAAAGACCTGATGACCCTATAGAAACATTGAATCAAATCGGGTAATTGCACACAGCCTGATTGTTGGATGAAAGGCAACGGTAACATGGTTAACGAGGCATTACATTGCTTCAGAAGTCGTAGGAGGCATTGGCTCTCAGTGGGAAAGGTAGAAAAGGGTTAAAATTAACGTACTCTTGGTTAACATATATGTTAACCAAGAGTGTGTTAAGTGAGAATACTCACTTAACGTACTCTTGGTTGATAACACTATCATAAGTTTCATTCAGGTACAATAAATTATATTGACATCAACTGGACAACTGATAACTGGCGATCCGAGGTGTAAGATTGTAAGAATACTAATTATGATTAATGATAATGCAATCTAAATGTCTTCCTTATACAGTACAAACAATTTCTAGAGCTCATTGATAGAAAATGTCCTGAAGCTGCTTCACCAAATGAATAGATTCCTACTGATTTCTATAGTAGCCGTTTCATAGAAGAATTGGCTGAACTTCAATATAGAAAATTGATCAGAATACATCCAAATTTCAATTGATATATTTTTAAAATATTCAATCGAATTAATAATATGAATTTTTATAGTCAAAATGATTAAAATTTTAATAATGGGTAGGAAACGAAATGATGCCCGGCAAATGAACGAACGTCCCTGTGTGAAACGCAGAAATGGGATACTAATTGGAGTCATTGATCTGTGTCTGTCACATGACTGAGTGGATAAAGCCTGGATTTCTCGAATGAATGAGAAATCCCCGGCAGGAGCATATTATTCAAGTTATTCAGATTGGTTAAACTACTGGTAGCTGGTGCATACATCAATCATTGTTTTGATATCGAATGTTGTATATTCCAATTCTTGAATCCAAGTTGAAAAAATATTGAAATCGAACAGCAACCCTACTTATTTGTATTTTCCAGCTAAAAGATCAACAGAAACGAGCAACATCTCAGCAAGGAACCTTAACTCAGTCAGAGGAAGATGCACGGACTCTTCAAGATGAAATGGTTAGATATGAAAAAATACTTCAGTCTTTAAGAGCCTCAAGGTTATGGCACTTCTCTTAGTTTAGTATAGCTAGTTGAAATGGTTTATTCTTTTGGGCAGAGATATTTATTTTACACCTTGGAAAATTACCGCCAAAATTTAGGTCTGCTAACTTGATTTCAAACTCTTTGTGAAGTTTATTAATTTTGTATAAAATATTATGTGATATGGTGAGGGCTGACCATAAAAATATGCATAAATACTTTCATGTGCAATAAATATTTTGAAAAATATTGTAGTCAATTTAACAAACTTTTACCAGTATTGCAAAAAAAGAGAGAAAAAAATAACCCAACCTTCATGTTCAAGTTTTTAGGATGTGCAAACTATAAATTCAAAAGTCGTGACACAATAGTGATTACTTGATTTTAGATTTTATTTTATGAAATTAAAGATTATCAAATTAACATCATCGAAGTGTCAGTTATTAATTAGTTTGATGAATAAAATCTCTGTACATTTCTTTCGATTTTGAATCATTTCAGATGCACATGGATGCAATGTCGGCTGCCCTTGCTGCACGAGAGAAGGAAATTGTTAGACTGAAAGCGGAGGTACGTAGTTTAGAATTTTAGGGGCTAACTCTTGCCACGAACGTACCTCGGCTCCGCCGCTGGACGACCTAGCTCACAACTCCGGTAGGCTGGGGGTGGGGGGAGGTCAGGGACCGAAACTTGACAGAACCAAATTAAATGACTTGAAATAAAATAAAACGAAACCCATGGGGCCTGGGCACACGAAAATAAACATAAACGAAAAAAATAAATCACCCTGCAGACAGAACAACGGAAATTCCACAGAGTTAACTGTTCAAAAAAATAACCAAACACCAACACTCGAACTCAAAGTATGTCCCGAACAGACCACTTAAACTTGCTGTCTCGAGCGATCCGTTCACCCGAAAAATCCAAACTAAACTGACGCAACACAAAATAACCCTCACTATACCACGTCTTGGTCCTCCGATGACGTGTTCCAACTACCCTACCAGTGGTGACTCGTTTCGCGAGGGGAAGGTCAAATTCCTGGGTAAAACTCGGGGACGTGACACTCTGTGATGACCGATGAGTTTTTTATAATTACCTATAAATTTCCCTTAATTTATAATTTACCTATAAATTTATAAATAGGTTGTATAATTCATGGTTACTTTTAGTCAGTCTCCTTTCAGTGTCTCTAGAATAGTTTCTGAAGTAAGATTTCACTACACAATTTTTTTTTAGTCTTGTCCCCTGAAAAACATACTTCAAAGAGGTTGGTACCCGTATAATGTCAGATGTAATGTACTACAATGAAAATTTCACTCTCCAATATATAGACAGTATATTTCTATCTAGTGATATTTTCTTTATATTCATTTAACCATATTCCTGACGGATGTAACCAGTAATTTAACGTCAACCATTCAATTAATTACAGCTTCAAAATCAACAGAAGAAGGCTTCTTCTCAGCAAGACACGTTACGAGATTCTCCGGACATTTATGAGAAAATGGTAAGCTAATCAAACTGGATACAGAATCTATAGTTCCTCAAATAGTGAGTAGTGAATATTTTAGATATTATGCTGGAAATGTAATATGTATGTATTTACAGTGAAACCTCTATCCATCGTTTTTCAAAGAACCAGGAAACAATCCATCCAGGAAATTTCAATATTATATGGGATATTAAATAATGGATACAATATTAAATGATTATATGGGAGTGGGGTGAGGAAAAATGAATGATTGGTTACTATAGGATATATGTGAACTATACTAAAGTATACATCATGTGTTTATTCCTTGTTCAATGGTTTTCATCTCATTTCAGGAGAATATGGATATCATGTCAGCAATGTTGGCTGATCGAGAGAAAGAGATAGAGCAGCTCAAAGTGGAGGTATTGTGTTTACATAATTGTTTAAATTCCTTTGAGAGTGTGTATTTGTATATGAGTTTTAATAGTCAATAACTTATTTATAATAGCTACCTATAATACATAATAGACTTGAAACTAGCACTCGACGGCTAGTGCAAGAAAAAATGTACAATATCAAGTATGATGTTACCTTACCTTACACTATGGCACTATACAGCCCTTCAAATATAATGTTATATTCAGTTATATGCCTATTCAGTTTTAAAGTTTGGGGTGGTAAGATTGCCCTTGTGGTGCTCCGTCCAAATGATCCTAAAATTTCACCCTCTGCCTCCATAGAGAAACAATGGCTCTGTGTCAAGATTTTGATATTGATAAAAAAAAGAAAAAAAATTCAGTTGAATGAGCAAAGCAGACTCAATTTTACAATACTTCAATAAATGATGGTATTTTTTTTTTGTTCTTGCTCTACACGTCAAACAGAGACAACAAATATTGTTGAAACTTGGCATGCACATATATGGGATCATCTAACTCAATACCATATACCGGTTTATAGTTAGTTGTATAAGATGAAGTCGGTTGAACCATTAAAAAAAAAAACATTTCGAAATTTTGAAAACTTCCATAAGAATAGCCCAGAGGCAAAAATATGGAGAAAATAAACAATCTTCTCAAATGAATTCAATATTTCAAAGAATTTAAGTACATAAATGATGCATATCATTCCAAAGATTTGCATGAATCGGATCAGCCGTTTCAAAAGAGGCTTTTATAATATAGTTTCCAGGTCAAAATATCATAGGGCCTACTATTAAGGAGAGCAATAGGTAAAACCAGTTAGAGCGTAGAACGATTTAAAAAATCAACATGTCCATCAATTAGTGATCATTGTATAATTAGAAGACCATGACTTAATGGTTTCAAAATCAAGGTGTGTATAATGTACCATATATAGCTTTCGAGTGATTCATTTAAATATCTCACTCATCTTACAACGCTTTTGCTGCGTTGTCTACTTTTCTACTTATAAGCCGCAAGCTGTTGTTTGTTACCTTAACAGTGATTATTTGATCGATTTAATAGAAAAATGAAAAATGTAGAGCACCGGCACAGTAGCTGAGTGGTTAGCTCACTTGCTTCGTGTGATCCGGGAGGTGAAGGGACTTATCGGACCCGGTTTGATCCCCGCCACCATCCGTCTTTACAGGGGTTTTTCGTGGTTTCCCTGTGTAGTCTAGGCTAATGCCGGGATGGTTCCCACAATATAGGCCACGACTGCTTCCTTCCCACTATCCTTCCCACTACCCATAAAAAACCTTCATCTCATCATCCCATCATCTCATTAATCATTCATCCGACGCCAATAGATCTTAGTAATAATTACAGTGCGTCATTAAAACCCAATATAAAAAAAAAAAGAAAAAAAAAAGAAAAATGTAGAACTAGAAATGTAGTACTGCCCTTACGAAAGAATCATAACTTATTGCTGAGAAGTATATCCTTTGCCAGTAGAGTAGCCTGAATGCAATGTGATTGTTTGTATAGAATATTTACTATCTATCTGGTCCATCTATTTTCATTTTTTCAGAACAAACTTATGTGGGGAAACTTGCAAGAAAGAGATGAAATACTAAGACAGATGGCTGTAATTGATAGAGAAAAGAGTGTGCTGCACAAAGAGGTGAGTTGAAAATCAAATCGATTCAATCTGTTTTGGAAGGGGTTACCATCCGTCATCACGTATCAGTTATTATCTAATGGCTTACATTGGATCAAATGTAATATGTTTACGGTATATAAGATAGTGAGAAGATATATTGCCTTGAAGGTAAGCAATATTATCACACGAAAATACATTTTACAACCAATGTTTTTAATTCCTCTTTAAGTATCGTTTACTGACTCGCGTTGGTCGCGACAAGCGACGAGCGGCACCAATCACAGCGCTTGTAGCTCGCGACAGGCAACACGGCGCGTAGGCCTTCGCGTGTCGCGACCAAGTTGAACTCGTTCCAACATTTTCGCTCGGTCGCGTGTAATCGCGCGCGTTTCTGTCCCACAATGCACTCTGTTCAACCATCAGCGCTGCGAATTTGACGGGATTTTCGGGAAGTTAGAACGTATTCTAACCTCATCGTTGTCTATGGATTTTGTTGTCGTGGTGGACAGGACAGGATACGTTAATTAGTTCAATTTATTTCATTTTTATAATCATATAATATAATAATAATATTGCTCCTCTTGGTAATTATACAAATCAATAGCATCCATCTTGCATTAACTGACATTCAGTAACCAGTCAGTGGGCGCGACTGCGCGAGTCAGTAAACGGTACGTGCGGGGAGCAACAAGCGTTTCGCCCGTCGCTCGACGCGTCCAACGCGAGTCAGTAACCGAAGCTTTATCCTTTGGTATCTTGGTATCATAGAAATTTAATCAGTCAAATAACTAAAGGAAATAGTAATCTTAACATGTGACAAAGTGCAAGAATTACCAACGTGGCAGTAGCTCTAACTGACAGTTACACGTTGCTGATCACCATGGTTACCCATGCTATTTGGTGTCATTAACTTTCAGAATAATGTCAACTG
The DNA here is from genome assembly GCA_964007535.1 of Brachyptera risi. Taxonomy (NCBI): domain Eukaryota; kingdom Metazoa; phylum Arthropoda; class Insecta; order Plecoptera; family Taeniopterygidae; genus Brachyptera; species Brachyptera risi. The sequence continues at coordinate 23,555,502 of OZ023328.1, forward strand.
GACTTGGTAATACTAGGCCTGAGAAAATTGATATGTCGTTACTCGTGGCCTTCTAGAGTATGGTTTTATTTTAAATACCTACTCTGTGTTGATTAATGATCAATACGTCAAAGTTGATTGATTGATGTATCATTATTTCACATTTTACTAGGGTAGTCCAATACGAAAGAAATCTAATACAAACGATCCATGTAGTCTATAATCTATGTAATGACTTCTGTGCTTATTGGTTTATTCTAGAGTAAGGCTTCACTTGAAACACAATTTGACGATCTTCAGTCAGAAAATGCGGATCTCAGACAGAAACTTGATAATATTTCTCTCTCCGGAAGTCTCGTGATCGAAGATTCAGGCCGTAGAGAAGTAGACAACAAAACTCGTACCGGCGGTAAAAAATGTTTATGCGATACAAATCAGGGCTCGACAAAGATTACAGATCTTGTGTCGGAGAATGCAAATCTGAAACGAGATCTGAAAATGGCTCGCTCAGCGGCTAAATGTAACTGCGGTGCTAAAAAATGTGTGTGTGAAGGCAGTGCAGGTTTGTTACTGCTTACACATCTTCAGTCAGAGAATGATAAACTGAAAAGAGATTTGGATAAGATTCGCGCTGGTAAAAGATGTTTGTGTGGAGCAAAGCAAAGTTCGTCGCAGATTTCAGTCGTAGAACTTCAGCGAGTTCTGGAAACGCGAGCAACTGAGGTGAGACTTATACTATTTATAGGTTTAACTGGTTACTAATTGTTTCAGTGTGGTTAATTTTTTCACTAGTCACCCAGAACTTGGTTTGGGATTCTACTTGTTGATTGATTTTTCAGTTTCGGCAGGTTTTTAAGTTTGTTCCTTATAATTCAATGGCTTGAACCATTCTTTCATCAGAATTATCAATAATTTATTCTTTAATCATTCAAAGCATTGACAGAAGATTAAAAACCTCATAAGATTAGATTATTTAATGAATGGCATTAATATTTTTTGGAACTTGGATTTTTGAAAACTGATGTAGGTATAGGTGTAGGTGTAGGTATAGGTTGGGTTGTAACATGAAAAGGATTCAATGTAGACATGGAGTTGCAGGCAAAACGTAATTAAATGAACTGCTTGAATGACGTCTAAAATTAAGGATTTGATATAGGCTCCAAGTGCTGACTGTGCATTTAAAGCATCTCCTTGTTGAGTACTTGAGGTTACTACGTTTGCAGAATTTCATAACACAATAAAAAACATGAATTTCATTCAATATGAAATTTGATCTTTGCATATGATTATGTATGGCATCTACAGTGAAACCTCTATGCATCGTTTCCAGATTCATCGTTTTCCTGCTTGCATCATTTATTTTATCTCACTCCACTCCCATATAATCAATGCTGAATTTTTCTGGATGGATTGTTTTCCTGCATTGATGGTTTTATTTTCCTGGTTCCTTTAAAAACGATGCATAGAGGTTTCACTGTAGTGACATTTCACCAAATTTCAATACCTGGATGAGGCCAAGTGAAATAAATAAATACTGTAGATGAATAAAATGAATGATTATTCGAAAATATTTCAGTGAAAGTCTTACATTAGACTTGTAAGGAAAATACAGTAGTTGCTGGCATATGGATCTGGTATCTGAAAAGTCTCCTTTCCAAATTTCAGAAAACAGAATTTTCATTTTTCATCTCAGTTCTAAGAACAGCTTGCACAAGCATACAATGTAACGAACGTACTTTTGTGAGCATTCCTGAATAAAATGTGGTAGCTTATTATTACTTATCCATTATTTTGTAGTATTCTATCTTCTATCATGTTTTCTTACCCAACATAGACAGGTGATATTTTGGTTGGTAAGCCTATGATTTTGGTTCAATCTTCGTTCAATATCGTTGTTATTCTTTGTTCAACATAACTCGTATTGATCCATAGATCAAGAAGTGGGAACGAACAATGCATGACTTGCAAGTGAAGCAAGATATGACAATGAGACTCATTAAAGACAAGGACCGTGAAATGGACAGACTGAGAAATGAAAGCTGTATAAGGGATACAGAAAATATAAACCTCATTACAATGATAAAAGAACTTCAAAGTAAAGCTGAAAAATCAGAGAGAAACTATCAGCAAGCTAAGAGGGACACAGTCGAGTCAGCTAATCGAGAGGCTCTTTTGCAAAAAGAGTTGACCTGCAAAGAAAGAGAACTTCTAGAGAAAATTCGAGCTCTACAATGCGAAGTAGGAAAACTGACGGACATCATTAGACTGTTGAACGAAGAAATACTAAGCCTGAGAGGAGAACTGTCGGACAGAGAATGCCAGCTACAAATGACGGCTTCCAAGCTGCATATTGCTATGGAAACATCCGACAAACTACAGGCAGAGGTAAGCTACAAAAATGCATCAACTTACTGTGCGAAAGCTCTCTCTTTGTAGACTTCTCCACTACCTGTATAGATTTTAAAGATTGGATTATGATGTGAAGACAATCTTTTAAAAAACAACTGAAGCTTTCACTGAACTTTGATTACTTTTAATGCTACTTCAGTCACCATCGCTACCAGATACGATACCAATTATTTGTTATTGTGTTGATCAAACTCAGTTAATTCATTTTCTGTTTGCGACCTCCAATCATGCAATGGTCCCTAGTCAAACATACTCTGACTGACCTATGCATCTTAAGTAGACACCTGATCTTACTATTGTAAGTTTTTTTCATGTTAGTAGTTATCTGTTGTTTGAAGTATTCTTTTGTGCACTCTCCTTGCTCATCCATCAATGTGACCAACTATGGGGTTTTCGTAGTAAATATATTACAACAACGTTTTGTCATTTACACATTTATCGACACTATTGTTCCGTTCTATCAGAACTGACTGCAGTTATTTCCTCATCGAGATCAAGGTATTTCCGTATTCTTAGATTGCACTGCATTAGCAAGCAGATCAATTTATTTTACATTTTAAGATTATATTATTCTTCGATAATCCCGATTGACTTTATTTTCTCCGTCTCCATAAGTACACAACAGAAATTCTTGCCACCAGTACAATCGCAAGCATTATAATAAGTAGTGTTATTACTTTTCATTTTTATTGTGTTGGTAAAATGTCAAATCGGTTCCAATCTGAAGAGTGCTTTCATAAAAATTGATTCAACAAGAAATTTGCATAGTAGGCATATTGTTGAGTAGTTTTGATTCTCCTAAAATTTAAAATTGACCAACAGTGTAAAAAAGTATAAGAGACAACCATGGTTGAATAGGTAGGCCTATACAAGATGGTAGTGTTTCAGCAAATTTTATGTTCCAATTATTTTCTTCTGAAAGACTGGAAATAGTGGGCAGCTATTTGTTGTCTCCTGTATCAAATCTGTGAGCCTGTGTGTATCCTTGCCTTTTTGCATTCAACTCCAGAGCTTACTTGCCTCGTCACTTTCACAATCATTGCTGCCTCCGTATCCTTTCTCTTATATCAATCATGCATCTCGTACATCAACCGTCTTACCAAGAATTCTTGCATTATAATGAAGTAAGGTGTACTATTTTCGGGGAATTGACTAGGTAAGCTGCTGGTTTCTCTTTTTCAATCGATTGCTTAAATAGTAAATACTGACTTGATAATGAAGTGTATGAGTATTGTATGAATATTAGCAAAGACAACAGTGCTTGAAAAAATGAATATTGTTCATTTTTTCGCTTCAGGGGTCAAACGGAAATACAAATTGTTGTGAAACTTGAAACATACATACCCTATGCCATTATCTACCTTTACACTACGAAGTTTTAGAACACAATTGGTCGATCGAACCACTTCTGAGAAAAAATATTTCAAAATTGTATATGAATTGGGTAAAAGGGAAAGAAAGAACAGCAGGTTACCGAGATTTATGACCAGAGATGGGCTACTCATAGTGGAGAGCCTGTTGTTAGAACACAGAAATGAAACGTACACACGAGATTCTGACGTTTCGGCTATTGCCTTGGTCACAGTACAGTAGAGAGTAAATTTGGAAAAATATTGACTTTGAATAAATTCAAAATAATAGGGATTTAGCACCGGCACATGCTGTTCAGTTGCCAACGCACTTGCTTTATGTGATCCAGGGGGTGAGGGCCTTGTGGGACCTGGTTCGATCACTACCACCATCCATCTTCACAAGGGTTTTTCATGGTTTTCCTCTGTAGTCTCTGCTAATGCTGGGATGATTACTACAATAAAGTGAAACCTCGATGCAGCGTTTCCGGATCCATCGTTTTCCTGCTTGTATCATTCTTTTTTTTCTCATCCCAATCCCATGTAATCAATGTTGAATTTTCCTGGATGGATTGTTTTCCTGCATGAATGGTTTTATTTTCCTGGTCCTTCCTTCCTTTTACTTCCCATTACCTAAGAAACCTTCATCTCATCCCATCATCTCATTTATTATTCATCCAACACCAATAGATCTTAGTTATCATTACAATGTGTCGTTAAAACCAACATAAATAAACGGAATGTAATCACATGAATGTTAGGCCAACACATGATGAATGATATCATTTATAGTTTGACCTAAATCAGATCAACTATTGTGAGGAAAAACTTGAAATGTGATTTTTGTAGATCAATTAAACCTTGGACTATAAGCATTGTACTGATATCTATATCAGTTATCAGGTATATGTAGAATAGCTATGAATGATAATCCAAGATTAAACCTATTAAAAGGATCAACTGGTGAAACTAATAGAGCTTCATGATGATTAAAATAATGTAGAGATACATTCATAACAAAGCCAGTGAATGACGCAACTCATTAGTTTCAAACTCGAGGTGTGTATGTAGCTTTTGATTCCTAAATATTTCGTTCATCTTACCGCATGTATGTTGTATGTTGCATTTCACTAGTCTGTTATGCTTTACATACCAAGCTATGTTCCTATATTTATTATTATTGGATAGAACCGGCGTGGTCAGTCGCCTGATCAATTACAACATTTACTACACGAGTCGTCGAAGCTCAAAACGGAGATCACTCGGCTAGTGCAGTTGCAGGAAAAGACTAATGCGGAGGTGAGAGATTACCTAGCTATCACCGACAAGTGGTGGTGGGACGACTTTTTTCAAATGTGGTACGTTAAAAACGTTGAATACCTGCATTGATATCCCACCCCCACTCCTGTCTAAATTCATACAAGTTCTGGTTAATTTGCATTTTTAGATTTTGAAATATATGTCCTAATTTTGAAATATGAAGGGGTAATTGTGCATGATGTAGTAGTAGAACAAAGTATACAATTTGCTACCGTTTATTGATTTGGCAATTTAATTCTAAGCATCTTATAGGATGGGAGGGTTCTGGTAAGGGCTACATCAAATTATTTATTTGTGATTTTTAAGATGCATGGGTATGGAACTGGATTTGTGGCATATTAGTGCAATGTATAAAATATTCGCAGTGCATATGTAATTGACTAATTATTAATTACGTTCATGTAATTAATCACTCCAGCGTGATCTGATTTATTAGTTATTTATAATTTTAAAAAATACATAGGCCTACTGTGTTTGTGTAAGTATTAAATATCATCATATAAAACCCCTTTGATTGAACAATTTTTTAAAATTGCATGGATGTCACTCATATAACGAATGGTATTTTTTGTGAACAACATGTTACATAAACATGCAAAATATGTTGAATGAAGTTAAAATACAACTTTCTGACTAATTCTAAGTAAAAATAAAAAGCCTCAATCAAGAGATAAATTCGATCCCTGCATACTGGTATTACCTTTTTTTAAATTACACAATAAATTTGAATGCTTTGCTTTACATTAGAGTATGAAGTTGTTACTAAATTGGCAATATCTATTTTTTTGTACCAAAGTTTATATTTAACTAGGAAAATGCGGGATTCACTTTGTGAGATGAGCTCAGAAGTATAGAAATGTACAATGAAAAATAATTTGTCAGCTCAGTCTACATCTACAGACATTGGATCACTTCAAACGTTTAAAAACCCTACCAGAATCAATTATGTCACGGACTCCTCGTTCATTCATAACTGATTTTAATCGTTTCAATTTAATTGATGACACTTGTTGCTATAGTTTTAATTGGCTTTGCTAAAGTGAAAGTACGTTTTGAATGCGTTTTCTTTGTTATTTCTCATCCGATTGTTGCAAAAATCTCTGAAAAGGTGTATAATAGTTATTCTTCATATTCGGTGAAAATTTGAGAGCTTTTGAAGAATTCTTATTTTTCAAGTATTTCCCCTCCGGGTTATTCTTGTGAGGATTTTTGAAACTTTCCGATTTTTTTCCAGAAAAACCTTCCGACCGATTTTTCTGAAAAACAATCCTAACCTATTCTGGTATGATAGAAATATGTAGGAAAAGTTTCAAGTTGATAGTCATTTTTTCCTGACCTGTATGCCACGTACAAAATTACAAAGGAAAAAAAACATAAGAACGAAGCCCATTTTTTTCGGAATGTCAAATGGAATCTTCGCTACGCTCATCTAATTACCAATTAATTATTCAGTCTACAGTTGTGTTGACCTATACACAGTTATTGCTCTTATGTTGCCTAATTAGTATTTAATAATTTCCACATAAATTCTCATTTGTGTGGTCATGTATCAAGTTTTTGATGATTACAGAATAAAATATTAGCCAAGCATGTCCGTCGGTTGAGAAAAAATGTGGAAGTTGCTGGCGAAGGACGTGCATCGGCACAAAAATGTCTTGATAAATTATTATTAACTCAATCATCAATTGAAGAAGAAAAAGGTCAACTTGAAATAAAGAATACTAAACTTGAAGCAGAGGTGAGTATTTGAATTTTGTAAGAAAAATGAATTTGGTTGTATGGTAAATACCGAATAAGGAAGTTTGCAAACTGGGAACCAAATATGATTTCTAAGCAAGTAAACCCTTTTCAATTTGGAATTCAATGGACCCAAAAATATCAATTTTGAATCATAAGGATTTGAGGTAACATTGAGCATGTGGGGGCAAACTCAGAAACTTGTTGTTTGCATTTAAAAATAAATTTAATTAAAAGAGTTTGATTTGACACAAGGGTTGTTTGAAATTGAATTAAACAGAAATTCAAGATGCTAATCTAATCGCTGTCTAATTAAGAGCAAAATTTGAAGTAGGGTTTGAATTAACGAGAATTTACTGTAGTTCATTATGTTCATATTACTAATGGAAATAGCCTCTATGTTGTTCATACTGTAGTTCTCGATAGGTCTTGGAGCCGGTATTGTAATGTAAAATAAAGTTGTGTATATTTTCCAGTAAGCATTGCACATACCGGTATGTTGTTGGCATCCAATGAAGAACTTTTGAAAAGTAGTAGAAAAGGAGCACGGGCAAATTGCAACAATGGCATTTGTTGATGTTGGAAAATTTCTCATTGTTGGCAGTTATGTTTTTTGTTCATTGTTTTCAATTGAAAGTAGTATATATATAATTATTTATATCTGGAAACAAGACCGCCTCAAAGCATTCTTCGGTGCACGATGTAGTGATACCAACCTATTTCATCATAATATAAAGAAGGTGACCCAACTTGGGTCTTGAAATTGAAATATTTCCGGGGTCAGAATCTGAGTCCATCGTCCTGATTACCTGTAGCGCAACTATCCCTTTTATATCAAAATATTTAGAACAACAATCCTCAACAATACTATTCACGGCCCAGTAGATTACGAGAATTATAGATTTTGTTAGTTCAACAATGCCACCGTTACCGTAGCCACTCTTATTTATATCTAGTTCACAAGGAGATCTGCTAAATAGCGACAGGCAATCGGGACAGTTGGCTCTGAAATGACCGCAAGAAATCACAAATGCATTCCACGTTATCAGTATGGTAGTTGAAGCACCTTCTTTATATTATGATGAAATAGGTTGGTATCACTGCATCGTGTTCGGTGTATGCTCAAAGTCTTAAACAACCTAGAGGCCCCGCTTGTGAATGATCTGATAATTCATCCCTTGCCTTAATTGAAAAAAATGATTGTATAACAGGATTTCGATATTTGCTCAAGCTAGTGTATACGGGGGTACTTATTAACATTCATTTGGAACGAGTGAGCAGATGGTGGAACTATGAAATGATGATAAGTGAAAGGACGTATACGAAAACCCATGTCTTATGTGGGACTCGAACCCACGCCCAATGGTGACTTCAGTTTCTAAAGCAGTCTTAGCTGATTGAGCAATGAAGGGAGGCCAAAATAAGTTATTCGATGAAGTTATTCGAGTTGTGCATTGTTACACTAGCTCATAATCTATTTTATTTTTCACAGCTTTCTTCTTTGGTAATGTCGTATCAGTGTTTGCGTAAAGACTGTATTTCTAAGACAAAGTCTGTCATGAACCTTGGTATCAAGCTCTCCGAAGTAACTATGGGTAGTAAGGAATTACAACTGGAATCAGGCGAAGTGGTAAAGAATCTCCAACAACTTGAGGAATCCATTGAGAAAAAGACGTTGGAAAACCAGAAGCTAATGGATGAAAGAAAGTAAGTCTTCAATCTTATCTCAGCCGTTTATATTATTACAGCTCAAA
>OZ023328.1:23567288-23659788 GCA_964007535.1 Brachyptera risi
GAAAGGTGTACAAGTACCATATAGGCGTATAGAACTATATTGGATGACAGTGCTAAAGATAATAACATTCCTTTTGTACTTTGAAAATCTGTTATCATTTTAGAGTTATTCTCCAGTGGGCGTAATGATTTTGTACGCATTTTATTGCTAGGGCCAGCTAGGCTTTGTCGTAACAAGATATAATTGAAATTAATTTTGAGATGAAATATATCAACTGTACTAATTGTTTGAATAAATTCTATTATTTCTTAGAGCCTTAAGCCACATCGCAACAGAATTATCAGCCCAGGAGACTTCAACATCCACTCACCAAGAGGGAAACCAACTATGAAGGCACCAAAGAAAAGAAGTACTCAGACAAGCCGTTCTGCAAACGAGTGAATCTTGAATTCCTCATTTTATAAAGTTGACCTTTTTATGTAATTTATTTTTACAATTTTGTATTAAATTATTTTTTACTTATTCTTTACACTTTTCTACACTCTGTTTTATTTATTTATTCTCTTTATTTCTTCTTTTTTTATTTTTCTTACACTGTGATAACTGTTTGCCTTTTGGTGTTTATAACTAAAGATACTCAACTCTGCTTTCATTCAGATTATTGCATTTTTTGCAGTTTATTTCAGTGGTCAAATCTTCTACTCGAGACATGTAACTCTAAAAATAATAAGAGTTGAAATAGTTTCAGAATGAATCAAGAGGTACATTTTTCGTGCATCTGATAAGTGATCTCAATTCCTAAGATATGTAATATGGTTTTGGTTTGTTAGTGTCTTCCCTTTCATAGTGCCATTTTTCAACCTTTTAAACCAATTTTTTTATAACTTTGATTCATTTAATACCAGTTACATTATTTCTTCTTTTTCCCTTTCTTGTCTTTGCCTTTGCCTTTGCCTTTGCCTTTTTCTTTTCCTTTTCCTTTATCACCCTTTCCACGAATCACTTCAGGTGGTGGCTCTGGTTTCCATTCTAATCGTAATTGATAGTTGGGCATCATAGTCAGTTGTAGCAAAGGTAAATGACGCAAGTACATTTTACCAAAGTAGAGCAATGCAGACCGACATTCTTCTGGGTCAAAGATTTCTGCACTCTTAGGAGGCCTCTGTAATAAGTTATAGTGTTATCAAACATGTACCATAAACAGAGTAACATACAATCCGTATAAGTATGATTATACATCAAGTATTGTGTCATTTCTGTGTTCATAATTACGTGACATGAGAACCAATGATGTAACCACTGTTGAAAAAATAAGGTCTATAAACCAAGTTTGAATCTTTGATTTAAGTCTTGACTTTGAACTAAGTTCGATACTAATTAGTTGTACCTGGATTGTATGAAGAAGAAAAGCTTCCTTCACATACTCGTATGTCTCTTCAGCTGTTCTCCACAAAGATGCCTTAAAATATCCATGCACCAGGTAAACAATAGAAAGTAATGCAGCAGTCTTTTTGTCATTCATTTTAGTGACTCTATTGAACAGAAAAAAGTACATTACCCAATAGTTACTATAAATACGTATTATCAGTTTATAGCTAAGATACCTATTTTAGATACTGTAATATTATATATCTAGGCGTACTGGTAATGTCCACTGTAGGCATACAGATTTTGTAACTTTTTCATTTTCAAAAGATTTAAAACTAATTGAAACGTACTGGTATTGTGAATCCGTTGTCCATGTATGCAATGAGCCAATTAATTGATATTGCATATAACCGTATAGATATATAGCGTACATTGATATATATGGTAAACTGTGAAAGTTAGAATGTCTTTGCTCACATTTTATAAAAATGCAATAAAATATATGTTGAAATAATTTCAACTAAGATGAAAAGCAAGCCACATGATTAGGAATGCAGATCTACTTGGTAGCCATATATTTAATTTGTTATTTCAAATACAATTACACCAATGTTATTTATTTTTCAAAAATTTACAAAATAACATATAAGAACCTGCAATGTCACGGCACATGTTGTACAATATTATAATCCAACCCTACCGTGAAAATCGGACGGTTTCAAATAGAAGTTCAAATAAAAGATCTGATGCAGTCCCATTTGGCTCTTCTGGTAATTTGCTTGCTAGAATTGAAATTTTAATTATTTTAAAAATTTGATAGAAGTATCATTGGATGTATTTTAACTTTGATTCATCAAGGTTTTAAATGGTTCCACACTGAGAGAAATAAAAGTAAGACGTGTTTAATTCAATTTATTTGAGTACAGTAATAATTGCTACATTTTTATTTCATTGAGATTTTATTATGTAGTTCAACTTCAACAGTTGAAAAATACTAGTTTTCTCAACATAACTAATTAGTTTTTGTCTTCATTCTGTATATTTTTCCTAACATTGTACCTGTATGAGGCATATTTTTGAAAAACTCATGATACCAGCAGTGTATACTAGTCTAGTGTATGTTTGGTATTCTAGATTGTTATTATGTTTAAGCTTTACAACTCAAAAGCTCATAGTTACCATTCAATTTGTGTGTTAGTATAGCTAAGAATTAAACGTACCCAGAAAGTAAATGGATTCTTCTCTGTTATCTTTTATTTCCGCAAGGATCTTTAGATCATCTTTTGATAAATACTCCCATAGACAGACGTGTGGTTTATCTGTTGAAGAATCTTCTTTGAAGGCAGGTATGCCGACGAATGGTGGAGCACATAGGTCATCTGCTGTACGAACAACACAAGGCAGTATTGTAGGTGTAGACTGAGAATGAAGTTGAGAAACTAAACCTACATTATCTCTTTTGAGCACTTCTAAAGAAAAATGTTCTTTCGGAGGTTTACTAAAATCGTACGGTATGTATGGAGCTTTTGGAGGTTCTACACGTGCTTGTTTGCCAGATTTTCCTTTTCCTTTCTTATCATTTTTGCCTTTAGAATCTTTTTTTTTTTTAGGACTACTTTTGTTTTTAGCCATTGCTTAAAAATGGATGTTGGTGAAACTCAGTGATGTGATATTTAGTTTTGGGGCCTACACTCAGTTGGCGTGAGGCTCAATAAAATAGCTTCTGCTAGGTCTTGATGGAGACATAAGTGAAACTACACCATTTTCCTGTGGTTATCGTAATAATAACTATTTGGTTACCGGTACTACAAATCATTCCCCCCCCAAAAAAACATTTCTCCATAGAAACGTAGTGAAGATTACATTATTAAAAAATGTGTTACAAATTTCAAATACATTGTTGTTAAGCTGCGAAAACAGCCTGTGTTGGACGATAGCAAAATATTTATATAAAGTACTTTATAGCTATTTTACGTACCTTGATTTTGAAAGTATTAACCCTATAATCATTCGAGGCCTTTGTTATACAACCCAAACTATTGATGATCCTAACAAACATAAAAATTTATATTTTATTGAAACATCATCATTAAAAATGTAAAAATCAATATTTTCCCCACTGTGTTATTCTTATTAGGCAAACGCGAAATATGCGTTGTAAGATGAGTGAGATATTTGAATAAGGTATAATAAGAGTCATACATTTGCTACTTTATCAACTCTGGTATTCTACACACTGTCCAACATTTGCTACTTTATCTTCTCTGGTATTCTACACACCTTGACAAATATAAAGAATAGTTCATTCTTAGGCAAATATTGAATCTAGAAAGCAGTGAATCTTGGCAACCCAATTCTGTTTTTAATCATTTCCATGATCATTTCCATATATTTGATCTATGACTGTCAATATCAAAGGTCAATATGTTATTGATAGTCATAGATTTGATGAATAAAAACAGTCATTTCAATTTTTTTCTTCAAAACGGCTGGTTCGAATTGTTTACAAAATAGTGGTTATGTGTATCGTTCATGTGTGAACATTCAGATTTTGTTTTATCTTTTTCGGAGAGATTACATTTTTTCAAATTTTCTTACCCAGCCTGATCTTATGGGGTTCTTAAAAAATTTGACATGATATTTCTCAAAATCTATCCAACCGATTCCTTCCAAAAACTATACAGTTCTAAGTTGTGAAAGTGTGCCCGTACAAAAAAAGTTTCATATCTATCAGTCGAACCATGCGACCTGTGCAGTGCTTACAAAAAAACCAAAAAAAAACACAGATAAAGCTGTATAAGAGTGGGATGGAATCTTCGCTACGCTCATCTAACTAGGCAAACGCAAAATATGCGTTATAAGATGAGCGAAATATCTGAATAAGGTATAACTAGTCAAAAGCGAAATATGCATTGTGAGATGAGCGAGATATCCGAATAAGGTATGAAAGTCCTTGAAGTAGTTCTACCCTTGCTACTTTATCGACTCTGGTATTCTACACACCTTGACATCTGAATAAGCTATAAAAGTCGTTGAAGTAGTTCTACTCTTGCCACTTCATTGACTCTGGTATTCTTCACACCTTGATGTATATAAAAAATACTTCATTGTTGGTCAACTCTTGAATCTAGAAAGCAGTGAATCTCGACAACTTAATTCTGTCACAATTTTTATTATATATTTTATGAATATTATCAGTTTTTTTTTTTTCTTCAAAACGGCTGATTGGAATTGCATACAAAATCGTGAAAATGTGTCAAATCTATGTATACACATTTAGAGAAAATTTCATTCCATTTGAAGAGATTTTTGATGAGCGTAGCAAAGTCTCCATCCCACTCTCATAGGGCTTTGTCTGTGTGTTTTTTTTGTTTGTTTGTAAGCACTCCACAGATCGCAAGGGTGGACTGATCGACATGAACATTTTTTTCTACACGCAAACTCATCCAACTTAGAAATGTATAGTTTTTAGAATGAATCGGTCAGACCAATTTTGAGAAAAATCATCTCAAAGTTTATAAAAACCCCATAAGATTTGGCTGGGCGGAAAATGTTGAAAAATAAATTCTCTCCAAATGGGATGAAATTTGCTCTAAATGTGTATACATAGATTTTACACATTTTCACGATTTCGTACGCAATTCCAATCAGCCGTTTTGGAGAAAAAAAAAAAATAACTGATAATATTCATCAAATATAGGCTTCTGTCAAGTGACGTCACTCATTGTTGAAAGAGACCGACAACAATGTCCACCAGTTGGAATTGACCAATCAGAATCCAGTTCGCTGTGTTGCTATGGTAACTATTGCTTGTCATTAGTTACGTGACAGAAGCCTATATCATAAAAATTGTGACAGAATTAAGTTGTCGAGATTCACTGCTTTTTAGATTCAAGAGTTGACCAACAATGGAGTATTTTTCATATACATCAAGGTGTGTAGAATACCAGAGTCAATGAAGTGGCAAGATTAGAACTACTTTAACGACTTTTATAGCTTATTCAGATATCAAGGTGTGTACAATACCAGAGTCGATAAAGTAGCAAGGGTAGAACTACTTCAAGGACTTTTATACCTTATTCAGATACCTCGCTCATCTTACAACGCATATTTTGCGTTTGACTAGTATTTTTCAACATTTTCTGCCCAGCCAAATCTTATGGGGTTTTATGGACTTTGAGATGATTTTTCTCAAAATCGGTCCGACCGATTCATTCCAAAAACTATACAGTTAACTATATAAGTTGAATTAACTATAATTAACTATATAGTCAACTATAAACTATATAAGTTGAATGAGTTTGCATGTACAAAAAAAGTTTCATGTTGATCAGTCATCCCTTGCGACCTGTGGAGTGCTAAAAAAAAAAAAAAAAAAAAAAAATCACACAGACAAGAGTGGGATGGAGACTTTGCTACGCTCATCAATAACAGTCCTACATTTGCTACTTTATCGACTATGGTATTCTACACACTTTGTCCCTCATTTAATTGCTACTTTATCTTCTCTGGTATTCTACACACCTTGACGAATATAAAGAATACTCAATTCTTGGGCAAATATCGAATCTAGGAAGCAGTGAATCTTGGCTCATTTCCATATATTTGATCTATGACTATCAATAAGTCATTTGATGAATAAAAACAACTGTTTGAATTTTTTTCTTCGAAACGGCTGGTTCGAATTGCTTACAAAATGGTGGTTATGTGTATCATTTATGTTTGAACACTCGGAGAGATTTTTTTTTTTTTTCGGAGAGATTTCATTTTTTTCAAATTTTCTTACCCAGCCTTATCTTATGGGGTTTTTAAAAACTTTGACAAGATATTTCTCAAAATCTATCCAATCGATTCATTCCAAAAACTATACAGTTCTAAGTTGTAAAAGTTTGCCAGTACAAAAAATTTTCATGTTAATCAGTCGAACCATGTGACCTGTGCAGTGCTTACAAACAAACAAACAAAAAAAGAAAAAGAAAAAAAAACACACAGACAAAGCTGTATAAGAGTGGGATGGAGTCTTCGCTACGCTCATCTAACAAGGTTTTTCATAATTTCGATTCGGTTTGATCATGATAGAATATACCAAAATACTAAAATTAAGTAATTTAAAATTAGATAGTACACTATGCCTTTATGCAGTACTGGTGTCAAAGTTCATTATTCTTCATTCAAAATAATCAAAATAGGATGGTAATATTTCCCTTGTGGTGCCCCGTCCAAACGATTCGATCTACATTCATTCATAGCAATTGGGGAACAATGATTTGTATCAAGTTTTGATATATACAAAAATTATGGTTTGTAAATTAAATTACAAAACTATGTAGTTTAAAATTAAGTAGTGAATGCCAATTAATCACAATAAGTGTTTTCAACTCCTGAATCGTGAACAAAATTAAAATATATTCTTTTCAAGTAGGCCTACTGGTATTTGAGTTTGAAATATGGTGTCAATTACTAAGCTGTGAGAGTGACTAATATTCAACAGGTCAATAAATTCAGACCATTGAGAAATAAATAATACTATATTTGATCCTTAGACGAACCACGCCATAGATCTAGAAGCCACTCTTTTTTATTTTCTGATATTTTGGCACTTACATTATCTTGAATGTATTGGTATGTTCAATTGGTTCGATTGAATTGCCTTTATTTTGTAAAATACATTTTCCAAGAAAATAAAATATAATATACAATACGAGAAACACAATTTTCAATAGATTGTATTAGATCCGCTCGCTTCTGACGAGGTTGTTGTAAACTAATACGGGCTGGGAAGATCATCCCTAAGGCAAGTGAGAAAGTAAAGTAGGCTTCTGGGACAAGTCTTAATAAACCTTATTATTCTACTTATTATTTCTTATGCTGTGCTTAACAGTAATGTTTGACTGCTATTATTATCATTATGTCTCTTGCAGGCCTATTGTATAATCTGTTCTATCGTTAATTATTATCATCTTCTGAGTGTATTAAATGTAATTGTATGTAAAAAAACAAAAAATAGCATATCCTGCTAATAACAAAGAATCTATCTATCAGTCTTTTTAGAGTATTCAACTATGGAGTATTTAGTAATATTTCACGTTGGAACAAACAATCTGAAGGGCAAAAAAGGCAAACATTTGATGACAGAAATGGGAGAACTGTTAGAGGAGGGAAAGACACAAATCGTCAACTGCTTGATATGCTGCAACGATGTACCGCAGGTAGCAGTAAAGATTTCAATTTCAATTTTATTGATAGTTACTTGTCTATTTATATGTTACTGTTATTTATCAGTTTTAATGTGAGCCATAGACTAGTATAGTTATTTGTGTGAAATTCTAAAGAGTTTTTTTTGTGGATAATATGTGTGCAAATAATGATTTGGTATGACAAAGCCGTCAATCTTGTCATTTATTTAAATGTGCAATCGGTACCTATGACTATCAATAACGTTACGGATTGATAGTCATAGGCAATATTGATTCTGAAATAAGTGTACGCTGTACAGATTAACATTCTACCATTTTTATTTAGTGGCTGATAATGTGTTTCTGATATATGATTCTTATATACCTTGATTTCATTTAAATATCAATCTGTATCCAAAATTTCGGCCATTTACCTTATGTGTTTATGTGTTTATGGTTTATGGTGTTGAACTATAGATTAAAAAGTGACTACTTTTTGTTCGGTGCCAGCGCATGCGCACTAGCGTAACTGTGCGGTATAACCTCAAAATTTTGACTACTCGGAAACTACTCGGACTACTCGGAAAAACTTTATAATAGCAAGTTGAAATTTGGTCAAGACCTAGGCCTAGACCTAGCTGTCAACTGAATCAAAAGTCGATTTAACATGGTATCTGTGGTATTATATGTATTGTTGCCAGCTATATTAGCTATTGGGCTAGTACGTAAATTCAGAGAATATCAATGGGGTCGCTGTCTCATAAAATCTTCTCTGCAAGGAAAAGTCTTTCTTGTCACTGGAGCTAATTCAGGCATTGGTAAAGAAACTGTAAGAGAGCTAGCTCGCAGTAAAGCAAGGATTATTATGGCATGTCGAGACTTGAAAAATGCAAGGATTGCCATTGAAGACATACGTCGAACGGTCTCGACAGGCGAGTTGGTGAGATTCATATTCACTTTTATCTTATCCCTAACGTAGTTATTATAAAGTCAATGCCCTAACCCAGGCCTAGGCCATTGAGTTTACTCAATGCCTAGGCCTATATAGGTCTATACGCCCACTTGAATAACCCCACCTCTTGCATTATGTCTAGGCATATGATGTAAGATATTCAAATATCATGAATTCAGGCCTAAATATCAAAATATCAAATGATATCAAGTATTTAACTATACACATGCAGCTTTTATATTAATGGCAGGCTCTATTCGCAAAGTAAATTGTGCGACAAGGACCCGACTCCGTTTCGCCTACCGGCGGTATACGCGAGGTTTGGACACTAAAAAAAAAATAATAATCAACCTACGGTCGGCTTTTTCCACATAACTCATGAGTTTTAGGCCGTTCTGCCATTTTTCGGCCATTTTTTACTTTGCGATTCGCGATTTTAGATTCTTGTTCGCAAAGTATTTGGCTACGGTATCTTTTACTTTGCGAATAGATACTCACCCTACTACTATATTATTAATTTCAAATAAGCAACTTTAGCCTCTAACTTGAATGACACTGAGACGGGTGGTCGAGTGGCCATACTGAACCCTGAAAAACACTTACACACTGAACTGCCATTCAGAAGATTGGGGTTTGATTCCCATCATGGTCGACTATCCTGGCAGTTATTTTCAATACTGAGATGGTTCCTCAACTTCAGGTCACGACTGATGTATACCGTAATTCTTTTTATCCAAGTGCTAGCATTGAATTTGTAGTATTAACCATGGGCATCGGCAGGGAAAGGCAAGGGGGTGCACTTGCCCCCCCCCCCCCTCCCTGAGAGCAGGCAGACATTTATTTGAAAAATTGATTTTTTTTTTAAACAATGATGTTTTTCGAAACTTTGTAAATACGGTATCGACTGTACCGGTAATATATTTTACATGGGCATATATTAACCTATCTTGGAATGCGGGTGGTCATGGTCTGATGTGACTGGGGTGGGTAGGCAAGGCTTTGCCTTCGCCTACTGACGAATATGATTCATTGGGCTATTCTTATTTCCGAGAATACCCTGCTTGTCTGAACTTGGTTGACAATAATGAAAGAAGTTGGTTTTTACTCTTTACTGGGGTTGGCGGCAAGTTTCGAGAATCTTTGAGCGTGTTGTGTTTTTGGATTAGGCATTGGAAACATTTAGATTTTGAAGATTTAGATTTCTTTAGACTAATTTAGACTAAATCATTGAGATTTAGAATTATAGATTTTGTAAATATTAATAAGGGCATTCATTATTTATTTTTAAATAACCATTCAAAACCATTCATTTTTATGGCAATTATCAATTTTGATAAATTTTGGGTCAAAAGACCAATCACATTCTAATAATTCATTTTGGCTATATTTAATATTTAAATACTAGGCAAACGCAACATATGCGTTGTAAGATGAGCGAGATTTCTGGTATATTGAGAGTCGTTTGCTATTTTGTTGACTCTGGTGTTTTACACACCTTGACGCATATGAAAAATACTTCATTGTTGGGCAAATATCGAATCTAGAAAGCAGTGAATCTCGGCAACCCAATAGGGTGTTGGCACGTAACAAACGACAAACAATCGTTACTAAAGGCTTCTGTCAAGTGACGTCACTCATTGTTGAAATTGACAGACAACAATGTCCATCAGTTCGAATTGACCAGTCAGAATATTTGGTAGTCCACCAGTTCGTTGTATTGCTATGGTAACGATTGTTGATAATTTGTTATGTGACAGAAGCCTATAGCAATACAGCGAACTAGTGGACTACCAAATATTTTGATTGGTCAATTCCAACTGGTGCACATTCTTGTCTAGCTCTCTATCAACAATGGGTGACGTCACTTGCCAGAAGCCTATTCTGTCATTATTTTTATGATATATTTGATGAATAAAACCAGTTATTCTATTTTTTTTCTTCAAAACGGCTGGTTAGGATTGCATTCAAAATGGTGGTAATGTGTAAAATCTATGTAGGCCCCCTATACACTTTCAGAGAAAATTTCATCTCATTTGGAGAGATTTTATTTTTCAACATTTTCCACCCAGCCAAATCTTATGGGGTTTTTAGAAACTTCAAGATGCTATTTCTCAAAATCGGTCCAACCGATTTATTCCCAAAACTATACAGTTCTAACTTGGATGAGTTTGCATGTACAAAAAAAGTTTCATGTTGATCAGTTGAACCCTGCGACCTGTGGAGTGCTTACAAACACAGTGGAGTGCTTACAATGACCAGGGCTAGTCTCCAATACACAGAGAAAAACGTAAACAGCGTACATCGGAAAACTAGTAAAAAAAAGGAGGATGCGGCGATACTCAGAAAAAACCTACACCCAAAATAATGTACACCGGGAAAGTTATTTTATGGGGTGACTACTGAAAGGCAAGCCCCGAGTAGAAGGTCGATTCAAGGTGGAGCTACAGTCGGTGTCGGACTGGTGGCACAGAAGCCTCCTAGGGAGGCCCATATCATCCCATAACAGTAAAATATGCTACCCGCACAACCTTTTGTTATCCACTTGCATTTGCTCCTGTCTTCACATTAGCTACGTACCTTGGTTCTCAGACTTGTTCTGAGAATCGGAACATTTGCAAATGCACAATTTTCTATTATTTCTAATAGATTTGTAAACCAAATTTTACAGAGATTTTCAAAAATCAAAATAAGATAGCAATTTTCATTGTCTGCTCCCTGAATTCCACGTGATAGGCCTATGTATATCATACATGAAAATGTTTTTAAAAATCTTGTATAATTGTAGAGTAATTTTGTAGTAAAATGTGATCAGAGGCCTCCAAAACGGTCGAGGCCTCTCGGGAGATTTCCCGGTATCTTGGTGGGCCAGTCCGACCCTGGCTACGGTGATGTATTTGAATGGTGGGGGACTATTTCCCTCCAAACAAAAATAAAATACTGTCATCTATGAAAAATCATTCTTTTCGGTTTATGCTTTTTTTCAGTGTAGGCCTCAAAATTCTTTTGGTGTATCGGCTCATCTTTTTTTCTGTGTAGGCCTACAAGTTTTCTCGGTGCACAAGTTTTTTCGATATATCGCCTCATCCTCTTTTTTTTCGCTGTACAATTTTTTTGATACATACACGTTTTTTTCTGTGCATCAGTTCATCATATTTTATTCAGTGTTCAAGTTTTCCGGTGTACGTCATTTTCAGTGTATGCTTTTTTCAGTGTGCATTTTTTCGGTGTATCGGCACATCATCTTTTTTTCGGTATAGGTTATTTTCGGTGTAACACCACATCTCCTTTTTTTTACAAGTTTTTTCGGTGTACATAATTTTTAGTGTACGTTTTTTTCGGTGTATCGGCACATCCTCAAAGATCAGAACTAGTACTGAAGGCCTATCATATTGACTTACATAACACAAAGCTGTACCATATTAACAATCTATGCTTCGTCTCCAATAATTTCTCAATCTTAGGCCTAGGCCTATATATCTTTTAAAATTCAAAGTTTTGATTAAAATTCATTCCAATAGCGAATTATACCGGAGTATAAGTGAATAAATTGGCTTATCTTTCAATATTGAATGAATTAGATCTTTAACTTCAACATTAGGCCTGATGCTATTTTCAAGTATTTTGTTAATTTTATAATTTAAATTATTACCGTAGATTTATTGGATCAGCAAAGTGAAGACTCGAATTTATGGTACTCGAAAAAACATTTACAGTCAGTCACTTACAGTTACTGGCACCGGTACCATACATTTCTAATTACCATTTGAATGAAAAGACGGCCCATGCTATGCCATGCAATTTTGTAATGTAATTCATACACTTGAATCTTAATTAATTTTTCAGATCCCAATGGAACTTGATTTGGCTTCAATTACATCAATTAGAGCATTTTCCAAAAAAGTGTTGAAAGATTTTCCGAAGATAAACGTGTTAATTGACAATGCTGGTGTGTCGATACCATTGGATCAAAATGAGAAAACAGTTGATGGATTTGAAATTAATTTTGGCGTTAATCACCTTGGTCACTTTTTGCTTACAAATCTTTTACTTTCTCGCTTGAAAGAATCTGTGCCAAGCAGGTAATGTAATACGTAAAATGTAATGTGGTACATGTATGTGTATCACGTAGGTAATATGTACGTGCCAACCACTGGCGTTCAAGATGTGTCAATAATGTTTGTTAGCTGTAGCCTGCAAATCTATGAATTCCCTTCATTTAACAAGTGCCATGTTCAGTTGTAAACCTATTTTGATGGGTGCGTACGACCAAATTATCATTCCTGTGATATATACAGTATATGAACATGTAGTTGAATAAACTAGGAAAACGCCATATATGCGTTGTTAGACGAGCGGATAGTAATAGTATGTCGGCTTTTTTGCCAAACTTTTGCCTACATTCATCAATTGGGTGACATTTAAGTTATAAATGGGTAAAAACCGCTTCGAGTGGTACTAATTTAGCACATTTTATGTTTTTTCTTCAAAATGGCTGACCCGATCAAGCTGAGAATTTCCAGAAATGTGTATCAGAATGTAATTCAACTTCACGCAAAATTTCATTTTTTTGGAAAATACAAATATTTTCTTTGTTTTCCGCTGTTTTATTCTGATGGGTATCTTCGAAATTTCTAAAATTCATAAAAATATAAGTTACCACCCGATAATGCTACAAAACTATACAGACCCAAACCTAACCTAACGTGTGTCAATCTCGTTTTGCTAGAATGGATACTGAGCCAGTTTTGGACAAGCTCTAACCTAACCTAACGTGCTGATCGAAGTTAGATGAGGAACCATAACAAAAAAAGTTTGAGGTTGATAGCTGTAGCCGTTTGACCTGTGGAGAACCGAAAAAAAACATAAGAAACAAACAAACAAAAAAACATAAAAACGAACACCAATTTTTTTCAGTATTTCAAATTGAATCCTCACTGAAGCTCATCTAATAAGTTTTATGAATTCTTTCATATATTCAAAGTTTTGGGTACCGGTACTGGTCTTTGAATGTTGTTACTGTATATTTCAATATAATTTGCATTTTCACAAAAATTGTTCTATATTAACTGGCAATAAATTTTATTTTCCATCTTGAAACCTGCGGTAGCTCAAGTGAAATAGGGAATTGGTGAAGTGTGAAGTATGTAGCTGGCTAAGAATAAGTGTAATGTAAGGCAAAAAAGTGCAATGAAGTGCAAACAAGCCGTAGCATCATACGCAAATTATTTTGACGAACAATATGATAAAGCCTAAAAGTGGATGATTATGGTTAGAATATTTTGTATACGTCACCATCATATACTAAATGACGTTACTATATCTGGCTGTAGAATATTGGTGGTTCCAATGTCTAATTTTGATTCTAAATGTAGAAACGTTTTACTGTTCAATACAAATTAGGTTTAAAATTGTTTGTGAATAAACACAGTTTTTTCCATTATAACTACATAGTAGGGCGTAGCTTTAAAATTAAAATACATGCTCAACAATTGACATAAAAAATAGCTCATGTTCATTATTGTTGTGTAAAGAAGTATCCCTAATTACAACGAATTAAAGATTGGACAGGCCTTTGTGGTTGTGTATTAAATCATTGAAACATAGCAGTTATCAGTACTGGTACCAAACGTTACCTGTGTAAACAAACTAGGCATCAACTCTTCTTGTAGATAGCCTAGGTATGTCTAATTATGTAATGTTATTTTCAGGATTGTCATCGTGGCATCTAGTCTTCATGAAAAAGGGGTTATAGACTTCGAAAACTTGAATGAAGAGCAAGGTTTGAAGACCGTTGGTTCTCGCTTCAATCCAGCTTATTGTAACTCGAAGTTGGCTAATGTGTACTTCTGCAAGCAACTGGCAAAGAAGACCAGAGACTCAGGTGTTGAAGTGTGCGCTCTATGTCCTGGGTTCTGTTACACTGGCTTGTTTCGGAACACACCGAATATGTTTAAGTGGTACCATTATGTCATGATGTCACCAATTATATTGTTCTATATGAGGACAGCATCTCAGGTAGGCCTCATGGTGTGTGTGTGTGTGTGTGTTTGTGTACATGCATAAATATATATATACATATATATATATATATATATATATATATATATATATATATATATATATATATATATATATATATATATATATATATATATATATATAAGGGATAACATCGATTAATCAAGAATCGATTAAGAATGGATTCTGATGTAGGCCTACCGTAAAACGATTCTCAAATAAAAAAACAATTTTTCAAAAAAAAGACATTTTTTTATTTGTTTTTTATTTGGGGTTAGTGCTGTACTGCTTCACGTCGCTATACGTGCTTATTTCGTTGTCCATCTTATTCTGTATTGTTTAGATTTTACTATCTGGACACAAACTATCCCTTCGGTTACGTCTGACAGCCGAACGTTGACAGAAATACTCAAATGGCATAGTACAGTTCAAAGAAGTCTCTAGCAGCTATTTTTCATGTGAACGCCTTGGGAAAGTTTTTAAAAAGTTTAAAATAACAACTTTTTGAGAATATGAACTTTTTTTAAAATTTCTTTCTTCAATTTTTTAATTTTTTTTCAAAATTGATTTTTAATCGATTCTGGAGCTTAGAGAATTGATTCTCGATTTTGAGAATCGATGTCATCACTGATATATATATATATAATTTTATATATATATATTTATATATATATATATATATATATATATATATATATATATATATATATATATATATATATATATATAAATATATATATATATATATATATATATATATATATATATATATATATATATATATATATATATATATATATAAATATATATATATATATATATATATATATATATATATATATATATATATATATATATATATTTTTTTTTTTTATAACTTCACTTAACCTCTCACGATCCATATTTGAATGAATTGAGTGATCCTGAGCTGTTTTATTTCCATATCTTTTCTCCTTTTCATTTTTTGTATAAGTTTTATTAATATTATTTGCTAGATGTAAAGAGATTCACGCTACCTTAAATTTCACACAGTCCTCTGGAATTCTTTTAACTATTGTGATATCTATTTGGCCAAGGTTTCTGAATCAAAGTACCGGTAGCGTTAGTTTTGTTGCATATGAAATGTTTTTGTATCAAAATAATTAGTATAGTTTGGACCCTGATGAGAACGAGACCATTCTCGTTGAAACGTTAAAACCACTCTGCACTTGCCAACATTCAATTTCATCCTATTCCTCTCAATCCACTCGCTCACTTTACCTAAATCCCTCTGTAGTTCATCTACATCAAACCTTCCTTGCACCTCCTTATAAATCACGCAATCGTCCGCAAATAATCTCACTTTAGATTGAATCCCTACAACTATATCATCAATAAATATATTGAATAATAAGGGTCCTAGTACCATTCCTTGAGGTACACCTGAGGTCACATCTACCTCAGCAAAAACCTCACTACCTACCCTCACTCTTTGAACTCTCTCCTTTAAAAAGTCTCCAATCCAACTAATCAAATCCACTCCACCTCTCACAGCGCCTGTATAAAATGTGGAGCTGTTTTTAAAATGCAATATGTCCATAAAGTTAGTAAATTGAGATAGAGATGGCGTTATGTGCTTCGAATGAATGTGAATTCGTCACCCTAATCATGTGTTCCTAATTGCAATAAGTCTCATACAACAGCATTATGTAATATTGGAATATTTTCAAAATGCAATACATATGTCCAAAAGTATTTTCTTTAAAAACGCATCAAGTCCGTTTTGAACAATCAGAAAATAAGTTTCAGCCCCAGCTGCTGATCTCCTAACCAGGACTTCACTTCTGACGCTCGAGTGCTCCAAAATAGTCGAGGCCAAAATTCAAGCCAATCAAAAATAAAGCACGACAAATTTTTTTACAAAAGTCAAGAACAGTGTTTTAAAATGTTGAAAAAATGCTAATAAAGTCTAAAAATGAACAGAATAGTTTCAACACTCATTTTCAACAGGATTTTCATGACTTTACATGAAAATTTTGAAATATAAGGAACAGAACGCAATTTTGCTATTCATTTTCTTATAACGAAACATGTCGTAACTAAAAAAAATTCATGATAAAGTGGGTATGTGGTTTTTCATTTTTTTTTTACAATATCAATATTAAAGATGAGCACCATCTAAATAGGTGGTTGGTATCAATGATTGCCATCCAGGTCTCAAAATTATAGTTTTCACTATTTTACACAAAATAGGTAGAGGTGGACTTATTGCATTTTGAAAAACAGCTCCACATCTATGTATGTCTTTTATATAGGCCCATGTCTTTTGATCATGCAAAATGGTGATGCTAGTCACTGTATTGTAATGCAGCCACCGTAGCTTCTATAATTAATGAACTGATTTGTGCTATAACATATGTGAGGGCCAAAGAGATTGCGTCGTACGCATCAACGATCAAGTACAAATTTATTTGATTTGCCCGATTAGGTTTTTAACCTTCATGTTCAGTCACGGTCTGGTTCAGGTTTCTGTCTGGTGATAATCAGGCAGATGGCAAATCAGAATTAATTTCAAGTGTAAATTGAACATTTCTAATTGGTTACAATTTCATTCATGTTTCGGTTCAGTTAACCATTGTTCTTGGCAGTGTTACCGTAACATGCAAAGGATAAAAAGTGTCACTGTTTACAGTTTTAAATCATATTTCTGCTGACTGCATTATTTTATTTTTCAAAATAATTTTCAAATTTCCATAAGTAAAGTATGCCTATTATGAAAAATATAGGGACTGTCCACATGCTGTGGACTTCTATTCTGTCTACTCACTATCAGTTGATGGCAAATAAAAAATTGCTAATTGAAGTGATAGCGGTACAGTCTTCACCGGTACTGTAGTAGACCTAACGAAATCGGCATGATAATTTTTTAAAATGTAACAGCTATCAATCGAATAATTGAACAGAGGTAATTTTTAAGAAGTGTTCAGAGCATTTTAAATACCGTATCACTGTTTTATATTGTAGCTAATTTTTGTAGATTAAACGCAGTAATCCAAACTAGGGTTGCCATTCGATTAAAATGTCTAGTTTGGCATCAAAAGAGATAATTTCGAAAATTAGTTTCAAATAAATCAGTTTCTTTTTAATATGCTCCTGTTTTATTATATACTACCCAGCTGAGGAGGAGAGGTTTTAAGGAAGTGTATACATTATGAAAGCATGATAGAGTGTGATAGCTACGTCAAGCTAGGTCAGCTTACCCGCTGATTGTGGTGGCCTATGTTTGTGATCATTTGACAGTTTTTTTATCCATTTGAAATGATAATATTGATTCAATAAATACGTTGTTCTGAATTGGATCGAAAATGTTTAAAAAATTAATTAAATTGATCAAAATAATCAATGCCAAAGGCAACACTAATCAAGACATAAATAAATGTTTTCTTATTTTCAGGGTGCACAAACAGTTCTGTATTGTGCCACATCTGAACATATAGAATCTGGAGGATTATACAGAGATTGTATGCCGTACAAGTCCAAAGTAGTTTTTGATGAAACTATTTCTACTAAACTGTGGGAGAAAAGTGAGGAGCTAGTCAAGCTAACTAATGATGAGAAAGTTTAGGATTGATCAAAGTATGATAATTCAAATTCAGCAATAGAGCATATTTTATTATTCGATATGATGATGGTATGATTTTGTTCGTTTGAACACATGTATGTCATTAGTTCTCAACATAAGGTTAATTTCTATATATAAAGCTAACAGTATTGAGTTACATAGATGCGAATCAGTCTGACTCAAAAAGGGCTATGTGCCACGTTCATCAACAATATTAGTACAATGTAAGTCAATCAAGTAAAACTGTGATGCATGTACATACAAATCACATAAGTCAGTCGATAATATTGTATACCATACATACTATACCATGACAGTGGTAGGGTAGTTAGTACTATAATATTTTGTTGGTTGTGGTACTTGTTGGGATCTGCATCTTCAATTCTATAGGTTGGATCTTTTCGTTTATAAATAAATGTTCATCTTTTGTTGCTGGCATGTAAAAAGTCAATTTTCAGCTCTTAGGCCTAGTTGGTAAAATATCAGCAGTGATAGTAGTGCCAAAATATATGGTTGTGGAATAAATTTGAGCAAATTTTTATATTGAATTATTGCTTGTAGGATCATAACCATGTATTTTTATTCCTCTCCATATTTTATTCTTATTTAATGATTGACCTACCAGAATAGATTTTAATCGAAATATGTATAAATTAAATGCAATCTTGTCCCCCTAATATGCACCATGCTTTCAACATCAATCAATTTAATATAATCAAAAAGAGTATGGCAGAATATAATTGGCATGAGATCTAAACTGCTCCATTATCCATAACTAGGATATTTTAATACTTGATCAACTTGATGACATGCATTACAATATTTAATAACAATTTGAGAAATAATCATAGGCCTAGTGAAGAATGATATATATATATATATATATATATATATATATATATATATATATATATATATATATATATATATATATATATATATATATATATATATACCGGTATATATATATATATATATATACACATATATATGTATTTGATATTGTTTGTAACAAGAAATACTTTGCAACTTGTTTTAAAGATACCCAATCATGATCACGTTTTATATGATAAAAATTAATTTATGTCATTCACAGTCACAAAAGTCTCATATTGCTTCATTATGAAAGATTCTTGTTGTTTATTTCCAAAAACGTAAGAAATGTTGAGCGAATAGCAAGAATAATGAAAAAGAAATGTACACATATAATACAATGGAATGAATTAGGGCCATTGGCGTACGATGCCACCCAACTCAACAATATAAACAATCTTATATAACAATACTTCGCAATACAACAACCATGGATGGAGAAGTTTGAGTGTTGTGATTCACGCAACGTGTACACACCTAAATACAGGCTCTTAGTTTGAGGCAATGGGTCTTGATGGGCGAAAGAAGGAACAGGACATGGATGGAAAGTGTGAATGACAGAATAACAACTGCTAAGCCCAGGAAAAGTTGACTTGCTTACTCGACATTTTCCATTGATTTCAAGAGATTTGTCAACGTGCTTTCAATATTTAAACATCTACGCAATTATGGCAAATAGGTTCTATTTAATACTTTTTTAAATATATAAAACAATTAGGCCCAAACACTCGTTGAGTTATCACTCAGTATACTAAGGCAGACTTCACTCAACATTAAACAATCTAAAACAATTACTCTTATATCTTATAATTCAATGAGCACATGTTCACTTTAATATACATCTTTTAACAGTCTTTGATATTAGAATGGTATCATTCTACGGCAAGTATCACCTTTGTCGATGAAGCACATCTATCTATACATGTCCATGTAAGTTCGTAGGTGTTGGGAGGGGGCCTCTACCATAAGCAGGGATAATAACCAACCCAACTCTCTATCGGCTGGCAGCACAAGGACTTAGTCACAATATTTAAACGTTAGCGGCTGAAGGGACGGGAACAGGCCTTACTACTAGTATTCTGAATGCCAACTACGGTATATAAAAATACCAAGAACATGACGCGGTAATAATTGAACTATTTCACGAAAACCGGACAGTTTTAGAAACGTTTAGGTTTAACAAACCCTCAACTACCTACAGCCCTGGTACGAATTGACATGGAGTATTAAGTTAACTAAAGCCGTATGGCAACTAATGTAACAGACCGTTTTAAAATAATCATTGGTTTTTGTAAAAATTGTGTCCAAAAAGCTGAGTCATATTAGGCCTGTATTGTAATCTGAATTTCTCACTCTTTCCTCCTTTGAAAACATTGACTTTTTTTTCAGAATGGAATAAAATTTCCTAAATGACGGAATTTGTTTAGCAAAGACATCAAAGTACAGTAGTTGTAATCACAGTTGAGATGTTACATTAGAAGAACATTCTTGCTAGCGCATACTGGAGATAGTGAGCTTGATTTACACTTAAACTTAACAGGATTTACACATCACATCGTTGGGTTAATTGCGTTGTACAGTACGATACATTTTAAGCCAATCTCTTTGATTTGCTAGCAACATTTAAGGCTAGCCAAATATCTTGCAGAATCTTCGCTCAAAGCCAAGCACTTATTCAGAAAACACATTGGAAAGACTCGCCTAGTTTCACTAGTCAATATTTATCGTCTTTCACAGAAAGAAAAATGTTTCGTTGGTAACACTACGCTTTTTTCACTGTGTTGCTACATTGAATCATTCTATGGTGATTTCAAAAAATGTCTTTGGTATTTTTTTATAGTAATATTTCATTGATTTGTAATCTACCATTGTTGTATTTTAAAAACTGGAAGCTCTGTTGATTATACAATCCTGCTACTTTGTTTCTCGATGATTTGGTTATCAGTTTGTAGCTTCCAGTGTTTTCACTACACACGCACTTTCAAGAAGCAACATCTGAACGTATTTACATATGAGCATAGGAAATAATTGATTTCGTAGTCTCCTGTGTATTTAAATTACCCTGGAGTTCTATATTTGAAAAGCGTCTATTATACGTGTGTCGCTAAAGTCCCCCGTTTCATTGTCGGCGCTTGTGAATTTGGTACAATGTATTGCGAAGTTGGAGAATTTGGTAAACGTGCCACTTGAGGTACGGCACCATTTCTATTGGTTGATGAGTAAGGGGGAGGCGCTGGTGCTCCGGCGATGGCAGCGTGGGGTGCTGGGAGGGAAGTGTTGGAGTTTCGAAGATACGGATTACCGTAAATTGCGGAATACCTGGGATCAACCAAGCTCGGTATGGACTCTCGACTACTATCCAATGGTGGAGGTGGATTATAGTCTCTAGAATAATCAACATATGGAACGTAGCCATTGTTGTTTTGACCGTCCTGTAACACAAAAAATAATTCATTTCAATTAGATACAGAAGGGATATTAGAAAAAACTATGTGTGATCACAATAACCATTATTCACGTGTTCTCACTGCTTTGTGATGGAGAAGATTATTAAAAAAGATCACTTAAAAAGTTTTGAATTGTAAAAATCAACTACAGTAAAATGAAAAAGATTTGACATAGGCCTACATCTAGAATTAGTTTGGGATTGGAGCCTATATAACTTGGTGAGTATCATGGAATTACTTCATACAAATTGCTTCTTTGTTGTAACAATGTTACTAGTTTTTCAATAACAGTTAACTATAATGTACAGACATACTTTTGGTGGGAAGATGGGTTCTGTGAATTCTGCTGAGTATCTATACAAATGTTCGCCCCCGTTGATCGGCATAGCAACTGGGCCCGCCAGCGGAACGCCTATCCGCGTGACCACGCTTTCGCTTCCCGTCTCAGAATCGTGGCCATATTCTAGTTCACAGTGGACGTTGCTCACAGATGAGCCCGTTCGAAGTTCCATCTTCATATCGGAGATGTTGGACGATCGGTCTGATTCTTTACTTTGTTTCTCAATTTCTCTTGGATCTGTCGGAAAGTAATGTCATTATTATTTGCCACTCATAGAAAGAAAGTAATGAGGATATGTTTGTCCAGATCTAGTTTCACAGATTATTGCTCACATGGGTAGTATACAAAATACGCATATTTGAAACACATATTTATGATATTTTTTTTTTTTTTATTTAAAATGTGTGACCATTTTGCAAAATATATCCAAAATACCAATTTCTGAAATGTTATATCATCAAAATACAAAATACTTTCCATGTTTCCTGCCAGAATGATCTCCCTTCTAAGATCACTAAGAAAACATTGTTTACCAAGTTACTGAAATTTTGCAAGGAAAATAATGTATATATATAAATCTTTATTAGACTATGTCATGGTATACATGAATGCCTTTTGACACATAATAATAATCAAATACAAAATTAATGAAGTAGAAAAAACACATAATATTATGATTATAATTGTAATTATAATAGAAAATTGAATATAATCTACTGTATTTTAAACTAGGCAAACGCGAAATATGCGTTGTAAGATGAGCGAGACATCTGAATAAGGTATAATAACAGTCCTACATTTGCTACTTTATCGACGCTGGTATTCTACACACTTTGTCCTTCATTTAATTGCTACTTTATCTTCTCTGGTATTCTACACACCTTGACGAATGTGAAGAATAGCATTAACCACAATTCTATTTTTAGACACATTCGGACAAGAAAATGTCCGAAAACAGTCTTCTTGATTACAATATGTCATTTAAATTCACATTAAAGAATCTTAAAATTCAATGTGGCTCTGATATTTGACGTCACCAAGTGGGTAATTGTGGTTAATGCTATATTTAATGCTTGGACAAATATCGAATCTAGGAAGCAGTGAATCTTGGCTCATTTCCATATATTTGATGTATAAAAACAGTTATTTGAATTTTTTTCTTCGAAACAGCTGATTCAAATTGCTTACAAAATGGTGGTTATGTGTATCATTCATGTTTAAACACTCAGAGGAAATTTTATTTTTTTCGGAGAGGTTTCATTTTTCAAATTTTCTCACCCAGCCTAATCTCATGGGGTTTTTAAAAACTTTAACATGATATTTCTCAAAATCTAACCTACCGATTCATTCCAAAAACTATACAGTTAGTTCTAAGTTGTAAAAGTTGGCCCGTAAAAAAAAGTTTCATGTTGATCGGTCAAACCCTGCGACCTGTGCAGTGCTCACAAACAAAAAAAAAAAAAAAAAAAACACACAGACAGAGCCCTATAAGAGTGGGATGGAGACTTCGCTACGCTCATCTAATAAATATGTATCATTCTTTATTACTTCAAAACTTGGAACTTGACAGCATTCATAATATGAATATATTTTAAAATTAAGAAATACATTTGTACCCTATTTCAAACAAAGAATTTGCAATGTATTCTGTTAAATGTAGGCCCATTTTAAATAAATGTTGTTGGAGTATTTTTTATTCCATTTACATTTTTCAAAGTATGGGTATTGCAATATATGACCCATATCTGACTAGGTGAATATGGTACTAGGGCTTTTTATTTGTAGTTGGCCTCATTTTTATACATTATTTTTATTAAATCAAATCATATTATGTTGTAGTTTTGAGATGAGATTACCAAGGAAGCTCTCTATTCCAGACTTAATTATTCTTTTCATAAAAAAACGACCGATGACAAAATGGAAATTGATTGTTCAATTTTCAGTTCAGGTACTTGCAGATTTAAAATTGAATAAACTCTTATTTTTTCCAATTGTCAATAAGACAATAAATACAAAAAAGATTGATCGAAATTATTCATTGTATGTTCTCAAACTAGATGTATTCACTAATTTCAACAATACATCAACTTCTAATTGTCATTCAAATAAAATAGGGAATGGTAAAATTAAACTATCAGATCCTGCACAACCTTTATCAATGTATATTATTAGGGACTACTCTACTATTAGATTTATTATTCATAAACTCTTCAAAATTATTTACTGTTGGCAGCATTGGCTGGGAGACCAGATGTTGAGATACCCTTACCAATATTTTCTGTGCCCAAGGTAATTTGTTGTGTTGCTTCAATACACACAACTTGTATAACCTTGTTCTATCTTCAATCTATCAAAATAGCCCCAAATTATGGTAATGATTCATACGAAACTTATTACCAGTTGCAAATAAAACTTGTTTCTACTTTTTATTTATAATGTATCAATAATTTTAAATGTTGAATAAAGTTGTGTTGTTGTTTGTTTTAAACTTGTTAAACAACTCCTAAGAGTTTTTATTAAAATATAATAAATTATGTGAATATACTTCTACTGAATCTGAGATCTGAAGAGGACAACAAATTTTTCTCATCTTGAAAGTGTAATTTATTGCTGTAATATTTGATAGTCATTAAAATACAAAAACAAATCTGCCATCTTTCAAATGGCAATTATTAAAAAACTCAAAAACCTGTTGATGTGAATATTTTTCTTTTCAATTTTGACACTCTTGGTCACAAATCAAGTGTTGAGCGTTGATTAATATTTAATAAGCAAAATCATTATTGAATTACCTTCTTTCTTTTCTCTTCTCTGACACAAAATGACGACCATAGCGATTGCAATGATGACGATAACGCCTCCTATCACTCCAGTAAGGATCATCAGTAATGGGAAATTTTCTGAAAAGCAAACCAATCGTTAAAGTTTCCTGCATTTCATAAAGTTGATGCTAATTTTCTCCATGTAGAGATGAAAATTCAAAGTTCGAATTAAATCATATATTTTACTGCTTATCATGTTCTATACTTTGATCCCTAGAGATGATATTTGTGTTTAAAGGCAGTAATAGTAAAATACATAATATAATAGAAACTCCCATAGGAAATTATTGAAAATGTCTGACCAAAACAGTTATTGTGTTCACAGCAAGCAAGCCATTTGACTGAACAATAAATTTCGAAATGAGAAAATGGATTATAAACTGAAACTATAATTTCACTTGGGAATTGAGATATGAGTAAATAGGAACTGGGTAACATTTATTTTACGTGCATTCTTCATTCCTCGAGGCTTGATGCCAGACAGAAATAAGTTGAGCTAAATAGTGTTCTTTGGTAGATGGTCTAATTACGCTCGGTCTAGACAAAATATCAATTAATCTGAATTTTACAAGTTGAATGTAAAGAAAAAACCCCGATAAAAATGTACATATCTCTATGAAATACAGAAATCCATTGCTGATTAACTGTGTATATACGTCTGCTTGCAGAAATTTAAAATGACTTCTTTCTATCCCCAGATAATGTTTGAAGATTTCAGAGGTTCTTTTGAATTTTATGATTGCTCATCCTTATGCGTGACCAACTAGCTTGTATTCGTTATTGGCCGTGTATGCTCACCCATCTAACTCTGTACGTGCCACATTGTGTATATTTGCATTGCAGCCTAGGAAACAGTGTTGTGTGTTTAGACAACCCTAGTTATTGACTCGGCCGGTGGAGGCGCCGGGTATCGCGCGTTACGTGTCAACACTGTGGCTCTTTGTTACCAACAAGAACTTAAACGCTAATATATAAATCGGATACCATAAATCAAGTTATTAAATTGGGTGTGGTTAGCGGGAGATAAAGAAAGAGTGGAAATCAAATGTGGGTATATCGCTCTGTTATTAGGCTATATGAATTTGGTTTTAATACCGTTTTATATATCACAGCTGTGAGGAAAATACTTTCATCAAGTGAAGGAACAAATTACATTTTCATTATATACTTACTCTGAGGCTTAAGATGAATCTCGACAACGTCACTGCCATACGGATTCGTAACCGAACAGTTGTAGGCACCGAAATGTTGTTCTTGAGACTCTCTTATCACAAGCGTACTTTTAATGCCTTCTGGAAGAGGATCCTCTAGGATTGTATAGTCCTTATCGTCCGCGTCCACCTCATTGCCTCTGTATGTCCACGTGACATGCTCCGGTTTCGGGATTGAGAAGGCGACGCACTCGAGACGCACATTGTCGCCTTGGATACCGAACTGCGTCCGATGACTGATAATAGACGGCGGTCCCTTCAGATAGACAGCCGCTTCGGCGCCCACTTCTGGATACCCTAACACGCTCGCCTTACAGTAGTACCGGCCGGCAGTTTCGCGGTCAACGTCGAGCGTCAAGTTGACCGAAGTGGCAACAACCTGTAATGGACAAGAGAGAAAGATGACAAGATGACAACAGCGAACCGTATATGGAATGTATGAATAACATCTATAAAAGATGCCTGTGAGATGACTGTGGAAAACAGAAGCCCCGGAGGCAAAATCGCGGCGCACTTATTTACAGCAAAAGTGCAACTGCAATTATATACTGCATTTATACAACTAGTTATGCTGTGTTGGATGAGATGTGTCTGATCTTAAAGAAGTAAAGTGAGACACGCGAGTACAGTTGCTACAAATCGATGGGGTATACGTATATATATATATATATATATATATATATATATATATATATATATATATATATATATATATATATATATATATATATATCTGTGTGTGTGTGTGTTGGAAAATTATAATAATGAAATATTTTGTTCGTTTGCGAGTATTTCAGTTATTGCATTATTATATTCATCTATTGGACCTTCGGGGTTTGAATGTGTTAGCATTTGCATTGAACTTAATTATTACATCCGTTCTTTCTTGCACACAATTTTAGAGGAGCGGACCTTCTATACTTTATAGGAGTAGTAGGAATTTGGTTTTTAATGTTATTCTGTAAACGTCCATAGAAAAGTACCCCTTACACGCATACGCACGCCCAAACAATATCACATTTTATACGTGTAATTGTGATGGAATAACGTTTCCCGCGCTCAACCCGCAGCCTTGCCAAAATCGCATGAGAAAATGTCTCCCCTTGCTTAATTATAAGTTACTCTGCTCTTCACGCCACAGTTTTAAATTATTTCATGCACCTAGGCGACCTTATCTTTGTCTTTTATCATTGAACTAAGTGTTCACGGGAAAACAAACAAAGGACCAGGCTCCTGGTTCTAGATGTAACTGAAATGATCAACTTCCTGTTTAATCCCTTAAGTATGAGGCGAGGTAATTAAAAACTTTTCGATGTAGTTTCCGTTTTATTTCAGAACTATAATAAACCAATTATATACACGTAAGAATTTATGAAATTACACGTTTTATCAAATTATGTGTAGCCTGCTCGTGGAAATCGTAATTTCGTTATTAGATTTAATTAACGTTTTCTTTAGAATAATACTCCTAGAATTTTTATATAAAATTTAGGATATTTTACTTGATTAAAATTAAATGGAGTAATCATATACAGGTGGCGCAGTTCCAGTTTTACGTTCACAGTTACATGATATACCTGATCTCCAGATACAGTTATATGTTACCGTTCGTAAACGCATTTCTGAATTGTATCACTTCAGTTATATAGTTGGATTCTAATCACTAAGAAACTTGAAGCAATTTTAAATTTCACGGACTTGTACGCGTACTTACCCTAATCATTTGTTAGAAAGAGACACTTTGGCATTTTTCAGAATAAAAGATTAATGAAAAATGAAGTTGGGCTGTCTTGGTTTTAATAAAGTTGCGTATATGAATAAACAAACTGTGAGATTAAAACGAGAGAAAAAAAACACGGAAAAGTTTAGCTTTTCAACGTTTTCAATGCTAACATTTAGCGTTTGCGATATTCCATGGCGCTGTATCTTAAATTTTATCTGGAGTATACTCTAAAAAATTGTTTTTTTTCCATGAGGTTATCCAAGAAACACTGTAATTAATTTGATATAAGTATATATTATAATTGTGTTCTATTGGAAGCTTGATAGAACTGGGGTAATGAGATGTAAGAAATACTTATTCTGACTATTGTATTGTAAAACATGTGCACTCAATATTAATTAAGTGGGTAACGAAGTAAACGAGTATGAAATTATAACCCCACTTTAATTTTAATTGAGATATTACAATGTCAAGTGTATTTGTTAAAAGTAAAGAACATTTCTGACATTTCAATCATAATAATATTACTGTTCTACAAAACAAAAATGAGAAATACAACAAAGAGAAAAACGGAAAAAATGTGTGTATTACGTTGGAGCAGGACGATACTCGGAAGTGTGGCAATAAGATTTGCCCAAACATTTATAGCTCGCCAATAAAATATCCAATCTCGAAACGATGTGCGAAGCGTATTGAAAAAGGAAATAAAGAGCCACACCTTCATCATAATTTCGTCTCACTGCGTTACACTTTACACCCACAAATTCTTCAAGATATTCTTGAAGATTTCTTTAATGTTCTCACTTTTCAATTTACTTTGTTAGTATTTTATAAGCTGAACAGGCCGCAGGCATCTGCTGGGCGTATAAGCTTTTACGCCGTTAATCTCACGAACGTAGTTTTTAAAATATCAAATTGATTTTTGTTCAATTTTGTGTTATAAAAAAAGCTATAGGCTTACGACAATATGAATTTCTTTATCAAACTCATGTACTAAACTTGGCGCGTGATTGATTACATGAACAATTGAGTTCATCGTGAACGCCTCCTCACTTTAGCATTATAGCTCCAAGAAGGCTTGCTTTCACGTCGTGAATTTTCACGACCTTATTTTTTAAAAATCAATTCAAATTGATTATTGTTTAATTTTGTAATTGTTGAAAAGCTACGTTCACACCTATATAGAATTTTGATAAAATTCGCGTACACCGAATTCGGTGCGTGACAGACCACGCAAACGATCTCGAGGTGATCGCGATCTCATGTCGCAAGTAATTCAAGTGTGCTCTCTTTTTTTGTGCCTCTCAATTGTCGGCAATTGTACGTAATTGTCTAGTTATTCGTCAGCATTGTATTATATAAGCGACAAACACATAACAACTTCATTTTGTCACTACGTTATCATTAACTTACGTACAACGTTTCTAACAATTACGTACATGTATATTTACGATTTGATTTATTATAGTTCACTTTTATTTCATCTTTCCACACAGTTAGGTAAAATCGTGAACAATGAACATGATTTCTGGGAAAATTTCCACGGAATTACGATTGGACTATATACGCTTCTTTCAAGTGCTATTTGACACTGACATGTAGTAAATGAACAACGATGTCCCCCAAATTGTGTTCTCCAATCACAAATACGGTATTAGCGTCTCTGGTTTATAATAATTTTCCCCCCCCAATTTTGTAGGTGTTGGTAGCCTGGAAAACATGGCACCTCCCTCTATACACTTCGTTTTGAAATATTGGGAGTAAGCGAAAGCGATAGTAGGAAGTGAGTATAGCGAATACTATAAAATTTTGGAGTATTGTAAACATGGCAATCGCTTTTCTGCTGGACCAAATAAAATATGTGGTAATTTACTTTGTTAGCATTTATTATCGTAAACACCTTGAAAACGAAGTAAAGTCAATATCACAGAAGACTGAGACAAGTGGACAAGTAAGACATCTTTGTTAGCATTTATTATCGTAAACACCTTGAAAAAGAAGTAAAGTCAATATCATAGAAGACTGAGACAAGTGGTCGAGTGGCTAGCTCACTGAACCGCCATCAGGAGGCCGGGGTTAGATTCCCTTCATAGTCGATCCTAACAGGGTTTTCCGTGATTTCCTTCTGTCGTTCAGGTCAGTACTGGGATAGTTTCTTAATAACATCATCATCTCATATATCATTTACCGACGCCAATAGATCTTGTCACCATCCGTATAGTGCATCGTTATACTCAACATAAATAAATAAATGAATAGGCCTATACATAAGATAAATATTTTATTCGTTGTAATGCATCGCTCAGGATTTGACAGCAAAGACAAAATCCAGTGGGAATGGAACGAAATATCTCCATGGCAACAAAAAATATCCATAAGAACCATAACAGTTGAATAATAAAAAAACCCGTCATGATATGAGTGAGTGAAACTGAAATAATAATCTATTACTCTGCTTCATCTTTTTATGTTCATTAGCGCGCCAGAGACACCACAGTTCATACGATTGATCTAGTGATGCGGTAGCGCGACGAGTGCTAAGGAGCTGACCAAGTACTTTAACTCATACCATACCACATTACGTGCCAAATTTCACCGTCGAGTCGTTCAAAAGCACGCTACGAAGAAGCGAATTTTCAGTCCTTATCCGGATGTTCAAAGTCGTATATCAGGTGGTTTCAGGTCTACTCGTAATCTAACTCCCATGCATACTCTTCGGGTTTAAACAAAATTTCCTCAGTTATTTCGTATTAATGTATGAGAAAGAAGCTACGTGCATTTTAAATGGAATCTTGCAAACAACAAACCCAAACTTCTCGTTCAACCTCGCGGTTCCTCGCTACAGAACTCGTGGTGGCGGGACTTTAGAAGCGAAACTTTCTTGAAATTTGTACTTTTTGTATTTAAAAAATATCATTTTTACATTGACTATCTGATCTTTATACAATTATAGATCTCGATTTAGACGCCAACGAAACAGTGTGAAAACTGATTGTTCTCATGATGACAGTCCTCAGTTTAGGTCTGGAATAAACGAATGAGTCTAATGGGAAGTCTTCACTCGCTCATCCAATTATGAAATATTCAACATTGCCATGGTAATATCATTGGTACAAAAACACGATAATTTAAAAAGTTATTCTCATTTGTATAACTGTGAATGTTTGCGTATAAGTTGAGCAGTATTAATTAAACCGTCAGACTGGAAAGGCAGGAATGATCTAGCTGCTGCCACGGTCTCCCGCTAGAACGGGCCTTACTGTCACTGCCATGTGTTGTACTGACGGGGGACGAGTTTTTTCTTCCCCTTTTTATTACTCCCCCTCCCCCCTCCTTTATTCTCCTCTAATCTATGTTGACGCAAATAAAAAAGCACGGATTTATAACTTCTTAATGAACCAACAATCATGAGTTTTTTTATAAAGAAGAAAAATGTAAAGACGTTATTAGAAGTTGGAGAAGAATTTTCATTCATAAAATAGCGCGACTTTCCAGAAATATTATTCTCATGCTCACAGCACATGAATTCAACAGACGCATGTTTATACTTTCCGAGTTTTCACGTTAATATTTATGTAGTCCGTATTTCAGTTTTTATTTATTGTACTAGGAGTGCACACATTTTATATTTAGTCATTTTACGAGACAACGTTGAAAGTAAAAAAAAAGAATTCTTTACAAGTAAAATTTTAACGACAGTAATATTTCATTAAACCGAAGTTGGTCAATTATATATATATAAATATATATATATATATATATATATATATATATATATATATATATATATATCATACATGTATATATATATATATATATATATATATATATATATATATATATATATATATATATATATATATATATATATATATATATATATATATTTATTAACCAACCAGATAACTTCGTAACTCTGCACAGAATTCTTATCCACGCGGAGAAAATAAAATGATTTATAATTCTATTGACGTCTTAAAGTCTAAAAGGGATATTACATATTAAACGTTATATAGATGACTTTAAGGTCGCTTAAATATATATGGAAGTGAAATGAAATCTGTAATAAGCTCGGTAGTATAGCTATAGAGAGCAGCAGACGCACTATATGGGGCGGGCAACAACATTTGGAAGTAGAATTATATATACTTGTATCCATGAAAGAAGGTTGTCTACTAACATTACAAACACAAGCATCACCATTATATTCGAATAGCTGTAATAATTTGAGATTCAGTGATTTTCCAGGGAAAGATCCACGATTACTTACACAGTCATATCATCTTTCAAAAACATCAATTATTTAAATCTGCAATATTTTCTCATACGTTTAACGAAGTTTTAACGATTATGTAGTTGGTAGACGACCGTCTTATTTCGTGGTTACGAGGATATAACAGTCTTCTAAACGTCTAGTTCTCGCAATCTTTGTCCAACATGTTGTGTAATTTGATAAGCATAAAGATGTCACGTTCAATAGACAAAAGCGCCGAGTACAGCCATGTTGGGAGGTATCGTGTTATCCACACCATAGGGAATTGAATCCCTGTGCAGGGCCTTTATAACGTATTCCCTTTATTAACAATACTGTTTGAATCGAGCTACAATCCCGTGGTGTGTGCCAGGTAACCAGGTAGCTAGCAGAGAGACAGTTTAGCTCGCTAATAACATTCGCTGGTAAATGTTTTGGACATGGATCTTTTCTGTTGTATTTCACTGTGTTTTCTCTAAGCGAGCGTGGCCATGATTGTGCGTGAAACACGACGCAATTAAATAACGAGTCATTTTCTAAATTAAGGGATTTATAAAGCCGTTTCTGTGTGTATAGGTATGAAAATATAACCACACGTTTGAATACAATTTACAAAATACACATTTGAATGTATATATATATATATATATATATATATATATATATATATATATATATATATATATATATATATATATATATATATATATATATATATATATATATATATATATATATATATATATATTTATTTATTCGAATCGAGTTATTTAATGTTGATTGATGGAATCACGATGGTCGCAGTACAAACAAGGGGAAATTGTAAAAATATTGTTAATTGATTAATCGCGGATACTCTCTTCAAACATTCCCTTTTACCTCTGTCTATACCACCCTCGACCCCCCACCCTCCTCAACGAAATGTTTATGCGTTCCAACCGTAAGTTCTGATTAAAATAGAGAACAAAAATAATTGGGAAAGTTAATCTTTTTAAATTATAATAAAATCCCTGTTCGTGTTCTTCCTAGGAATAGCGTTTTTGCTTCTTCTTTACACTGAAATATAAGTTTGCGCCGAGTGAAAAATCGATTTAGGTGGTGCACCATAAGCCTATATACGAATGGTGGTGACATGTTGCTTTTTCCTCTTGTTAGATTGTTTGTACACGGGAGTAAAATAACACCCCTCTTCTTACGTGAACTTAGAATCAACTCGATAGAAAATTATTAAAGAAAATGCATGCATACATACATAATAGATAAGTAGCAACCCTCTTACGATGCAAGACTGCCTCTGCATGCCTTCCCCAGACCCCATGTAAAGTTTATACAATACTGCTCTTGGTCGGTGGTCAGAACACAGTATGCAGCTGTTGACGCTTTACAGTCCAGTATTAATGTCACATTTGATGTGTTAGATTTAATCTAGAGGACGATAGGTAAAGGTGAACGGCATAATCTCAACGATATCCTGTTTTCGTCAAATTAGAGTTATTCTTTGTAAGTATTCAAAGTTGTTCATCAGGAGGTTAAATCACATGACATTGCATTAAAAGTGAACATTAGTGTAATATTTAAATCATATTTCTGTTCTCTCGCTCTCTCTCGCTCTCTCTCGCTCTCTCTCTCTCTCTCTCTTTCTCTCTCTCTCTCTCTATATATATATATATATAATATATATATATATATATATATATATATATATATATATATATATATATATATCTTTTTATGTATATTATATATTTATATATATATTTATATATATATATATATATATATATATATATATATATATATATATATATATATTTCGTTCTATCATTATTTGTTGACACTTAATTAAGATGTATACTCATAGTTGCATGAAGCGTTATATTTTACAGGGTAGATGAC
Organism: Brachyptera risi; assembly: GCA_964007535.1. Lineage (NCBI taxonomy): Eukaryota > Metazoa > Arthropoda > Insecta > Plecoptera > Taeniopterygidae > Brachyptera > Brachyptera risi. The sequence continues at coordinate 23,600,908 of OZ023328.1, forward strand.
CCGTTGTTTTTCAACTTGAAAAATACACTGAACGACACATCCATTTGAAAACTTCGATTCGACTATGTAATTAACTGCTAATGCACATTGTACGACATATAGTCTTAATTATAAAATACGCGGAAAGCAAATAGTTCAGAAATAATTAAATGAAAAAGGTAAACTAATGCAGCACTGTACCTTAGCTGAGTCGTCGTGGATCCACACGATATCCGCTGGCGGATTTCCGTCCACATCGCATGTCAACGTGACCGTTGTCCCCAAATCAGCTTGCATACTTCTCGGCCTCATTCGGAACCGTGGCCCATCTGCAATGAACCACCCACATCAGTCCATTTTCATCCCAATTAAATTATACATTGTATTACCGTATATATATATATATATATATATATATATATATGAAAGTCTTGTATACATTTTTGTGGCTTATTATCCTCTTTCAACGGGCGTACTGTTTAGTATGCACGAAATGGGTAAAGGAAACGAGACGAGGAAGCAAGTTTGATGCTTCCTGTACGGTAACGAAGGAACATCACATGGCGGAGATGGGAAGAGCGATCAAAAAGGATGTAAGGTGTGAGACCTTGCTTTTATGTGCTGCTTTATCAGGGAAGTGAGATCAGTAAGTCAGCGTTGTAAAGGGTTGTGTATATCAAGGGAGACGTTTGGGTGGGAATAAGGGTGGAAGGAGTTGTTGACGAGTTTCGATATTGAATAAACACGCTTCGTTGTCGTCAAGAATAGGCTTCGAAAAGGACAGTTTTATAAGGACGTCGAATATTTATAGCACACAACGTTGCATTACGAAGTTTCCTGATGGTATAGGCAGATTGAGAATGGGTGTATGGAAAGAGGTCAGAGGGAGCGGAAGGGGGAGGGTAATAATTAAACCCTGGGAGGAAAGTTCAAACCCCCGCGCTAAGACTGTTAGGTTTCTGTGGTTATCTGACTTAGTTTGGGCTATGTCACTTTGAACCACAAAACCAAAGAAGGGAATTGCTCAGCATCTAGGCCTATATGCTACTACAGCAGGGTCTACTTAAAACTTTACAAGTTTCTCCGGGGGCTGTATAGGCCTGTCCTTATGACGCGCGCCAGGCACTGTTATCAGCGCGGGCTGCGAGCACCCGACTCGTGGCGGTCGACGCTTTAAACCGCTTGTTGTAGTAACTAAATTGAGATGTCGAGTTTATTGCCACATTGGGAATAAGAGTAGAAACTAGTGCCGATAATCTGTCGAGCTAATATTTGGATGGCCTGCATGTTTAGAAGATAGCTTAGTATTGTATCTGCAACCACTTTGTACGTATATAGGCCCTACATATTGCCACTATCAGGATACTGAAGAGCAAAAGAGTACAATAACTGGTTTTATGGACGCGATATATATAGACTGCTCTGTATAAGAACTTGTTTTTTCTGATGTATTGCACGCCTTTATAAAACTTCTTTAGACCATGTCTTCTTTTATGTCGAATAGATTTCATAGAACACTTTTCCGGAGGTTACATGAACTCGAAATATGGCAGCCATTAACATGAATGGTGTATTGATATTGATATTGGCAACATTGCAGTGTACGTGTAATGGGAAACGGCGGGTAGAGAATGATGGGTGATTACGAGAAAATATGTTGTGTGAACGGAACGTACACTTTATATTATGTACGCGTGCCTGATGGAAATCTAGAGTTCTCGGGAAATTTCGTGCCGTAGCGTCGTGTAGTGATTTCCTCAACGTAATATTATTATTTCCAGAGGTGAATTATTAGGAAGGAAATTCAAGCGCACTTGCCAGATATGACAAAAAGCGACGCAACATATAGAATATTCTTCAAGACAATTATTCTTGCCCGGGAAAAAAAATATGGTGTTTGTAGCGAAGAGCACATTACCGAAAGTGTTTGTTGTATAGAATAGAATAAAAAGTCCCGGCAGCCAGCTTTTTACGTTTCCTGGTGGATACATTAATAATGCAAACCATGAACCGAGGCACACTTAAAACATCGGAGCAGATGTGATCTGAACCCAGGAGTGTGATTGATATTGTTTTTAGGTGGTAAAGTTTCACTCGTATACATACACAAATCTAATCTTTTCAAGTCTTTTGTAGGACCTTGGAAGTAAACTATGATTATTAATACTTTGTATCAATTATTTATAAATTATGGAACACGCTAAAAGTGAATACACTTTTTATCCAGTGTATACCTATGAAATTGGGTATAGTGAATATATATATAGGCCTATAGCGGATATAGTGAATATCTAGCGTATAGCTAGAAATTTAACGCTCTATAATTACTAATAGAGGCATAAGAAATTTACACATTATTTTGAAAAATAATTAAGATAAGTAAATATATCTTTAAGAAGTGAATCTTCCATATATATTTTCGCATAAAACATGAACAAACGATTACCACGAGTCATAGGCATATATTCGACTCACATTTCAAACTTTTGGTGGAGGTGCCCGGAATGCTTCATCGTTTATAATCCGTGAATAAATATGTTCAAACTATATTAACCGAAAAGTGTGGTGATAGTCATGTGGTGTAGAGGTATGTATGATGTTGATTGATGCCCCCCAATGACCCCACTAACATCCAGGTTGTTTGGGATTAGGGTATAATCATGATGAGAAGATTATAAGAACCTCAAATCGAGTCTAAATCAGTGTCTTTCATATAGCTAGCCAGCAATATTCCCTCCTCACAAATTTAGAAATATATTATTTTAAAATGAAGGTAAAATTTGAATTTAAAAATCTATGAACGGTACTTATCGGAAAAGTACCGATGAAGTAAGATTATATTTTATAATATAAGATTTATTTAGATTATTTTCTGTGTATGTCTGTGTGTATGTATATAATGAAATCAATCAGAGGATATCTAAAACATTAATGAACCACTCAGCGTTGTCAACTGTTTACTTACATCACGCATATTATTATGAAAATATGAAATATCAAAATTCAAATGTCCAATGCTTTTCTTCTGCACCCGGGTACTTGTTTGTTTTGTTATAATAGTTTAATTTTATAGTTTCCAATTATTATTATATACCTTTCTTTGAATTAACACGTCTGTTTTGATTTGTATTCAATATGTATTTTCCACATGATGAGCCTTTGGCTTTGTGGGAATTATTTGTGTGTGCCAATTGTAAACATTGTATACTTTAAACAAAACACCTTCAAGATAAGATAATATTACAAATTATTCTTTCCCATGAAATATGACAAATATTCTGGGATATTTCTGTTCGAAATATGAGATTTGGTAATTTTAAAAATAACTAGTGATAAGCATATCACATAAAAAAAGTGAATTCATGCTTTTCATCCAAGTTTGACGATTAAAATCGAATGTATAAAAAAATTGTCCCGACAATAAAGGGTAAATATGCATGCTTGAACATCAAATATTTCTGCGCTCTTTATCTTTTTCCGCTTTCGCACACAAACAACAGACAAACATTGAAACACACACATACCCTACGGCATATAGCCTATACATAATACGATTATATACATAGAAATAAGCGATATATTCACAAAACAGTTTAAAAAAGCACTTTCTCTCTATACATAAATTATTAAATATATATTTTTTAAATTGTGACTACGAAACGCGGTGTACTGTACGTGGTACATGTCAGATATGACCTATATGGTATGTCTATATATATATATATATATATATATATATATATATATATATATATATATATATATATATATATATATATATATATATATATATATATATATATATATATATATATATACCTTTCATCCTTTTGAATCACTGAGAGTAGCAAACACGGACCTGTATATTTTTACACGTATATTTTGAAAAAAATAATCATTGTTACAACTACATAGTGATATAGGCCTACCGATATGTTATTTGGATATTATTTCAACTTGACAAGTAACATAAGTTCGAACTTTCACACCTTATATCGATGATGCCATTGAACATTGTAATCCTAGGTAATTTATTTTGTCAGACAGTTAGAAATGAAGTAAGTGTCCAATTATTATATAAATATAGGGAAGGAGGTATGGGAAATGCCAAAATCTATGGGAATCGGAAGGAAGGTATTTGACGGGAATAGAAAGTATTATTATATAAAAGGTGAGACAGTAAAATATATCAGTTTACTTGCCCTGTATTCCAGCCTATAATTTAGGTCATTTGATTATTTCATTCTGAACTTTTGTTTTTTGGAATACTCCACAAGGAGGTTCTAGTGCACACAAGAGTATACAGGTATACACAATTTCATTCTCTGGATACACAGGGTAAGAAGCAATAGTTTTACGTGGAAAACAGATTTTGCCCTATTCTATTGCAAACGACCGACGTATTTTCTCATCAAAACCTATTTCAACTGATCGTGCAACCCAGTACAGTGTAATTTAAGAGTTCATATATACAAACAGAAACAAAGACATATGGATGAGGAGCATGTACTTCGTAATACTGTATAACATATGTTAACAGCTAAAGTCATAAGATTTTACGCTTTTCATGTACTTTGAATTCTGTAGAATGTAAATATAGTATAGTTTAGAGATCGTACACTATAAACTTTACGAATAAAAATGAGTAGTCCCAGATACTTTTTATACGACCTTGGCATGAATGTATTTCTTATTATATGCTTGTTGTTGATATCGCGTGGAGTAAAATGACATAAAATTGTCTACAAAATTGCATGCTATGAAAAACTGAAAAGAGTTGAGTTGACATAAAACGCAATGTTTTCAGTTTTATTCGGATATCCAAACTTGTTAATGAATACTTGACCCTTTAAAGGTCACTACATGAGCACTTTGGTCAATTTTAGGCACCACTTAATATGGACGTTTAACATGGCCATTCATTCTTAGCACCAATATTGATCCAACGAGCAACTCAACGCAAAATGTACGAGTTTGTAGGTAACTATATAGATGTGTTTAGTGGTAACTAAGGTCTAAGGTGGTAGGGTGAGCACTGGGTGGGTGGGTGAGTGGAAGGAAGGAAGGGAGGGAGGAGTTAGTTGCTACTTGAATAACTTGATTCACTCGATAGAGCGTACTGATGAGGATTTTGACGGCTTATTACACAAGTGTTGACGATTTTTTAAACGGTCGAAAAAAATAAAATACTTACAGCTGACGTCAAGCGTTTCCGATTCTTCGCTTTTTCCCACGGGATTGTGTACCTCGCATTTCACTATCGAGTCATGATGCTTCCTCGTCACATTTGGGATGATAAGTTCCGTCGTATAATCGCCAATCATCAACTCATCATTCATATACCACCGATACGTCAGCTCTGATGGATTGGCGTCGGCTTTGCAGGCCATTCTCACTTCGGTGCCTTCGGGGATTCGACCCGTCGGGCTGATACCGACGACACTCAGCGTCACTTTCGGCGCGTATTTCACTTCGAGACGTAATTTAGCGCTTCGATAAGTACGGTCAGCTGTATTTTGTGCTTGACAAGTGAAGTTGGTATTGTGATGTTCCTTTTTTGGAGTTAATTTGAGAATTGATTTGGCCGTGAAAAGTCGATCGTCAGGCAAAGGTTCGACAGTATATTCTAAACCTTCACTCATTACATTGCCTAGCCCGTCAATCCACGTGATCTGGAAAAGAAACACAATGAATTAGAGAATCTTCTATATAATATACAAGAAATGGTGGAGAAGCTCTTATATAAGTCTCATCACAATAGGTTTTCTTTAGTAGACTTTATTCTTATATATATATATATATATATATATATATATATATATATATATATATATATATATATATATATATATATATATATAAATATATATATATATATATATATATATATATATATATATATATATATATATATATATAAGATTTGAAGCACTGTGTTATTTTACAATTATATTTAGACAGGAGGAAAGACTTTCGCCTACTCCGGGTTATATGAGGTATATAAGAACAGATGGTAAGCATGCTTAACCTTTTAGAGGCAAGGAATAGGCCAAGGTTCATTTAGAAGACAGACGAACAAATCCGGTAAAGTTCTAGGACGCAGTCGGGCTTGTAATTATTATTGTAGAAAAACATGTACATTCAGAATAACAATATCTCGTGCTACATTGCATTTGCATATTTCCTTCGATTCACAGAGAAGAAAAAACAACCAATTCATGTTCATACAATATATTCCACGATATCCAGAATAGATTATTCTTTTTATATAAAGGGATATTCAATCCGACATATATGAGGATTATCATCCTTTAGTTTATGCCTCTAGTCTGTTATATACTGCCGTATGATTTTCTTATCTTGCATTCACCGACACTCCGCCCCCGACAGTATTAGACCTGGCAATGGTTTGTGTTTACCGATGAGACTAGACGTGTCCACTTGCTATTATTAGAGAGCTTTAAAGTTTAAAGAGGAGATCACTAATTAGATCCACTATACACACTTGCACACATCCCCTGTGCAATAGAGGATATGCAAAGAGGGTACAAGTAAAGATATATCTACGTCTCCGACAAAAGAGGTTATATTATTACGAAGCTTCGGGCGGTTCCAGGTTTTTAAAACAAGGCTTGACAAGAAATATCCATGGATGGTTTCTATGTATACGCGTTAGCTGCAATCTTCTTGTTGGAAACAGATCTTGTGTAGTCTAGTTTTTAGTAGTACTCATCGAGTCATCGCCCTAACTTTTTACTGCAATTTCCCCTGCGCTATAGGCTACCCAACTAGAGCCACGGCAAGGCACTTGATGTCGGGAGATGTTTTACTAGTCCCGGTGCGTGTCACTTACAAGCCGTAAAAGTAAGATATCTCTCAAGTATTGAGTGCCTTGGAAGGAGACGGGGACCTAACACACAGGGGAAACCTATAATTATAATGGAAATGGGAACTGTGAACACGATTTTGATTCTACATTTAATTACATGCATGTACTATTCAAATTTTCTAAATGCTGATGTTGTAACAGTTCCGGTTACAACGTCATGGCAGGGGGCAACACCCATCAACTTATGGCAAAAAGTTCTAGGTTTTATTCACATTAAGTCTGTTCTTGTGTATTTCGAGGACACATTTTGCGTTTGGTTGACGAAAGAGAAACACAAGATCCGGATTCGAATCTTTGAAAACGATAACCAAGGTTGACCGTCATATCGCAGTCATAAATTGTTTTTTGTTTTATTTTAAAACTAATAAGGTCAAGCATTTTCATCTCTTTGCCAGATAATTCCTACCAGCATATTATAAAAAGAGAGTTATATAATATTGGAATGCGAGGCAGCCATTATTTTAACCACACACCTGCATGGCATATATAATATGACTATCACATATAAATTCGATTTCTAAAATGGCTTCTAGGTGGCACTGAATGTGCGCTAGAATCCCATGTTATTGTGATTTATGTATGATTTATCGCGTAAAGACAATGGGGGTCGGCACTATAGCTAACACCATTACAGGAAAGAGCTTGAGGATATGCGTAGAGCCGTACAGGCTATTTTCCTTGAAGCCAATCACATGAAGCTGTTTGCTTTAAACGCGGGATATATAGAACAGATAAGAAAGGGTTGATCTTTTGCCTCGCCTTGGGTTGTATTTTTAGCGTGAGGCTACTTTCGTTAAAGTGGTCCTTCAGTAGCCCGACCTAAGATCCGAGAACACTCTTTTATACTTGGGTTGTTTCACGAGATTAAGGGAGGAGCTTCTCCTCGATACTCATTCAAAATAAAGTGTGATGCCTAGAAGCTTGACTGGAACGGGATGGATTGCCTCAATTTGTGAAAACATATCGTTGATGTGAAAGCATCTGTGGATGTTGTGGTTACTTGAGTGCGACTGACCTCTGCTGCTGGTTTGCCTGCATACGATACACACTCGAGTTCGATCACTCGGTCTTCTGTGGTGATCAGATAATCGCCCTGGACTATTCGAGGCGGCTCTGGTGGTACGAGGACCGTTAGATGAGCGAACTTGGATCGAATCCCCGGCTCGCCCCTCACACCAGGCCCGACTTGGCACTGATATCGTGCGTCGTCATCCAACATCACCGGATACATCTCCAGCGAGAAATCCCCTGAGAACAAATAATTCGTTGAAACCCTTCAATCAGCCGTAAAAAGCATGTGCGTGCACACGCGAGGAGAACGACTCCTGGACACCGCGTGGTTATTTGTTAGCGCTGACGTCACCAGAAATTAAATCCTTGATGCTTAAAGCCAAATGGGATCAAATGGGTGACTAGATTGATGTTGGCATATCTCAGCTGGAACAAAGCTTGATTGATCTAATTGAAAAAAGGAATGCCATATTATGTTGACGACAAAATGAAAAACAATAGACAGTAATTCGATTGACAAAGGTATATACATATACACTGCCGTTTCAACAGATCAGCTTGTTTTAGTCAGCCAATGCGTGAAATGCAATTATACAATGAATATAATGTGACCGTTGTGATATATATATTCTCGTTAAGGTATATTGAACTCTCGTAATAACAGGCAATCAGCATTTGTGTAGGGCTCATATACATTACATGCCGGCAAATCCTTTTTACTCAAATGAAATATGAGCTTGAGTGCTTAATATCAATATTAGAGAATAAGTGATCAAATGTGTTTCTAGTTAACCGAGTTTCATACATTTTGTTTTTGAATGATGAAACAGAATTTTATACAAAATGTGCTCGAAAAGCCGATACCTCTGCTTATTTACACAACAGCAGGCTGTGATGAGTACTGAAATATTAAAAGAGCTAGGTAAATCGGTGATTGCTCGTTATTATTGATAAATCATGTTTGTTCTATAATCAGAAAAAAGTTCTAGTATATACACACTCTACAGATTACACAAATCCGACAAAATAAAAATCTGCCACATGAAAATGGAAATAATTTTATACTTGTTTTGTTTTAATTGTATTTTATGCTTACACATTTGCTTCACTTTTTTTTTTGTTGGAGCATCGGCATATTATATGTTAGTAGGTTTTATCAAATGACATTTGGATTTACAGAGTTTTCGAGATTCAGGTTTCCTCAAGTATAATAATTAATTCAGACTAGCAAACTATTTCAGAAATCTGACGAGCACCAGCCAGATTTTTATCAGAAGCACATTCATATAATTATTGTGTTGTGCCAATACTATATGACCTATCAATAAGGAGGATAATTTTATAAACTTTGATTGTCACTAAATAATATCTTGGAATAATAATATTGAAGTTTGTTAAATCGCAAGTCAATAATATTACAAAGATTATAATGTTCACTAGAAAAAAACTGTAGCAATGCAAGGGGGGGAAGTATATTGTTTTTAATGCTCTCTAAGCATCAACTGCTATATCTCAAAATGTGAATATATATTAAATAAAAATATACGATCTTTTGGAATGTATATTCAATCATTATTTTGAGAAGCTGTGGCGCCTCTGGAAAAGCCCCTTGAAAATTGTCTGCCCTATAGGCCCGGGGCTCGCGGGCCTAGGGCTTGATACGGCCCTGCATACACTACATGAATTCGGAAATGGTTAATTGTTTTACATAAACCATATATGCATTTATTTTCTGCTTCACCAACAGAACACTGCAGACAAACAGCGTGTAGTTTTTCAATATAAAATTCTAAATTTAGATATGATTCAAATAACGTCACATGATGCCATAAACGTCATATCCTGACGTCATGAACATCATGACTACGTCACTTACGTCTTATTTAAAGACTTCAAGAATTATATGAGTGAACGTATATTAAAAGAAAATCTTGATCAGATTGTAATGACAAATGCGGTTATAGGCCTATTGAACGACATCAACTTAATTGCAACCAATCGGATAATGCTACAAGACACAGTTTTGCACAAAGTATAAACTGCCGATTAATTCGGTCCAAAATTAAAGATGTTAATCATTCCTGATAAAGATTTAACAATTGTGATTGAACAAATTTGTAAAACAAGAAGTAATGCTATAGTAATGTCAGAAGAAACAACGAACATAAAATTAATAAATTGTGACTTTTATCCTTGCTGAATTTTTCCGATCACAAATAAATAGTAAAAAGTATAGTTGAGTCTACGAATGATGCAATTTTTCTATATATAACTTTTAGGAATTTAACGCGTATAATTAAAAGTTTAAAATACAAAGACAAATCAAAATATAGAACAATTTAATAAAATGATATCCTGTGTTTCAATTATACGCGTTTTATCCTTAAAAATATTCAAACATAATACTGAACGCGAAAACTTGAAGAATATGAAGAACTTGAATATAGGCCTATATATGAGTTTTTTCATTGTTATATGATACTAGAGTAACATGACTAGACTGCAATAATTGATAATCACATTTACCATTCATAAATTATATGTTATGGTACATGATCGGAGTAAGAGAATAAATTATTGTTATTTGATGCATAAAAATAAATAAGAACGGTATCTACTGCCATTACAAGGGAAACCCTAAGTGCATCAAAACTGATCTGAGATCTCGAGAAATGATTTTCTTTCATCCAGCTCGAGATAGTCTACTCTTTACGTGAATGACGGGTTAAAGGGGCAAGGGGATGGGGAAATTGGACGTAGCTATGGTGACAAGAAATCGAAGAGAGGCAGATGGACAGATCAAATTAATGTTCTCCTACTAGGTTTATTGATTGAGATAAAAGTGATTTAACTAACCTTCTTCATCACTGCCAATCATTGAGTATCTCTCAAAGCCAGATAAGTTTCTGTGTGTTCCCAATCCAAAGTCATCTTTTGTCCATTGTAAAACACCCGTTTTATTGATGACCCGACAGGGTAACGTGACCCGGTTACCGACGATCGTCGTCTGGTCTTCGGGTTGCCGTTCAAACCGCTGTTCCGCCCCTAGGATGGGGTTGATGAAGAAGAGTACCCAGCAGTACAGCGGCGTCACCCACCGACCCATAATAGATTCCTCCAGCACTCTGTAATCAAACCAAACGGACTTGCTATAATATTCAACCGTGAAACTTCCTTTAGGCTAATTGCGTGAACCTTAAGCAACATTCCACTTCATAGCTACAGATCAAGCTCAACTACATCCAGCTAACGTTGACAAACTAAAACCAGTTTTACTGTTTCCAAGAGTATAATTTGCCGCGCTAGGCCATGTATTTCGCTACGAGATTGCTGTGCTCTAGAAATGGGCGCGGTGACTAATGTGGAAATGGTGGAACGTACGAGAGTAAGACTGATTGCTGAAGACAACGGGATGAAAATTTAATCCATTATTATAGAACGATAGAAAAATGAGCTGCGGAAATTTATTCCGTACTTCAAACTGGGACTCACTGTGATTCGACGATACTTTATTAAAAAGGTAGGTATAGATTTATCGTTTGCGACGAGGTAAATAAATTACTTTTGCTTCATTGTGGTATTCTATGATTGTGATTGGCCCTTGCGTACTCCGTATTCGATAACAAGCCGTGTTTCGTTAACGAATACAAAAGAATGAGTTTTATTATCTTCACAACTTCGAGATTTCAAATGTTTTCTTCTCTCTCTCTATTTTTCTTCGTTCTTGCATGTTTATAAGTTATAATAATAAACGCCTTACTCGGGATGTTGTATTGTCACCAACAGCAACAACACTGCGTGTAGCAGATAGCGGGGATAGAGATGTCGCTTATCGATGGAGAAATGGGTTATGATGTCTTATTTTAACAGAAATATCATACACTCTTACAATAAAATAATTGAATGGAATCTCATGCAATTACTTAGACTACGTACTAAGATCCGAAGACCGTAAATATAGCAAGAACCTGTCTGCAAGTAAGAATTTTACTCAAGATCTCTAAGATACAAAAAAGCTATTATAAACATATAATTATGTACAAAAAAACAATAAATTACATGCTGTCACAACATACAGATATCGTTTTTATTAGAGTTCGACAAGGCTTGTTATTCCTTATTGTGTATTGCCATCATAAAGTTAATTCCATTTCTCTCTACAAAGGAGACACCAAAGTAAAATCCCAATATCTTCTTATAGTGAGATTTCGATCAATGGGTATCATGCATTTTCGATCTCTTTCTCCAGATTGTGTATATAGGATTACAATTTTACGTCGTGTAATAAAATCTATAGTAAAAAAAAACATGGATACATTTAATAGACTGATTAGCAGACCATTTGATAGAGATAAATAGAGGGGAAAGATATTCCATAAAGATAAGAGAGATGATGCAGATATTGTTATACATTTGGACTTTGGAGCACAAAATGCTGTACAAGATGTTGAAGTATAAAACGCTGTGTAAGTGCTTCCCATTTGTACACCCTGTGTTGTGTCGAGTCTAGTCTTGTTTCTACTTATTATCCCTAGTTTTAATTCGAGGCTGTATACTTCATTCCCATGTTGTGTAACCACTATTTACCCAACCGCGTTGTCCAATGAGCCATTGGTTGAATTAAAGTGCTTGCAGCGGTACTCGTACACACTACATATACTCGGTACTCGCTCTAAATATGGAAGCTGGTTAATGAGTAGAACCAACATTTTAAACATAATTGTTACAGTTTTTTTTGTTAATTGCATTGTGTTCTAGAAAAGGAAATATATAAAATGACAAAAGTTTTTCCTCTGGTTTTCTGTTTTTAACCCCGGTTAGAAAGTAATGAGCTGTCATATAGAAGAGGGGTTAAATCAAGCTAGGGTATACGGTAGTGAACGCTTATTGGCTTGTAACTACTGACAAAATACCAGTCGTAATTTACCCCATCCAGCTTTTAAACATTGGCCTTTATGTATTACAAGCTCATTTAGCATTGCGCTCGGAAGGGAAACGCTTATCCACGGCGAGAATCGACGATCAATGCTGATGATGTAGATGATGATGATGGTAATCAGGATGACAATGGTGATGATTTGAAACCGAATATTCTCTATTATCCATAATATACATTTTATCCACAAGAGCATAGTGTGTTCATAACTAATGAGAAGCTTATCACGTACATATAGGATGCAAGTATATAAATATCAAATTAACGTTTTTATCTGCATTGCTTTGATCTAAATATTGTATAAATATTCGATCATAATTATTAATTTCACAAATAATGTGTAATTTAAGTTTGAACGAACTTTGTGTTTGAAAGCGTAAAATTATAATCTAGAATAATAATTCAAAAAAACGCATCCAAGTTCTGATACAAGTTTGATCGGATCTCTATAGTTACCTTGTATATCTAGATAGATCGAGGTTGTTTACATTCGCCCGTGTTACTGGGTGTTAAAGGTGCTGACGGGTTTACAACCTTGTCAATTGGATTTTGATCCTTTGTGTACCAGGCTAATCGGTGTGTCGAGCCCTATGCTGGTATATATGTTCCCATACTATACTCTATATACGCGATGTATACAAAGGGGATTCACATTAGTAGCTATTCATTCTCTAATTAATAATGTACATAACCAACACTTGGGTATTATTCAAATACATCCCCATCCATACCCCCACAACCCGCCCACATCTCATACAATACAACACTTCTTCCATACCAACCGCCTTTCATCTATAGCACATCTATTATGTATAAAGTACACCATAAGCAATTCTGATTGATTGATTCGTACCTATTGGCGCGGAAAATAGAATGGGTTCATTTTCTTGAGGCATCGTTCTCCATTGAACGTGTACGGTACGCTCGTGTACAAAATACAATGACATATAACATATTACTATACTATACGGGTTCCTGTGCGTAATGTAATCGATACAGCTACTATGATACTATCTAGTTATAAACAGGGGTTGTTCTTGCAGACCCTGTGGTCAAAAGTAACCGACGTCGTTTGACTTATCAAACTGAATAAACTAGGTCATAATTCAAGCCCGTAATTGGGGCTGTGAACTGTGCTTTGAACGCTTCACACACACATATACATGCATATATATATATTGTATTATATTATATCTATGCATACATATATATATATATATATATATATATATATATATATATATATATATATATATATATATATATATATATACCATATAGGAACGTGGCTGTTTGACGGTGTCCCGGTAAATTTCCCCGGGGAAAATTGAATGAAATTAGATGCAAAATGGTGCATATACAGTCTGTTAAGAGGACTGGAATAAACAGGACGAGAAAAAGTATTCCTTTAATGTTGTGGTCGTTGTGGTTATACTGCCCTGTCTCCTGTTCCTTATCCTTACTTTTTAATGTTATAGGAACTGAGCTAGGTCTTCACTTGGTTTCTTGCAGCGCTCCGCTGCTTTTGGATAAATAAGAATATTAAAAAACATAACGGGCATATTCTTTGGTGTCTCTTGAATAAATCAGAATCTTATGAATATGGACTACTAATTTCTTTTCATACCCCTGCGACATTTCAGATCTTGAAAGTGTATATATTATTTTCTCATTTTTTACTTTGCTCGTCGCGTAGAAAGGGTTGTAATAATGTAGGAAATAAGAAGCTTTAGAAAGAACACGTACGACGATTACTCCCGTCAAGTTACAACTGTTCAATTACGTTCATGCTCTCATAAAATCTCAACTTATTCAAACTGTCGTCAGATTCGAATCATAAACACTGACCTACCCTATTCTTGCCAGTGTTCTCCAATTATCACTCGTGAGTCCAGTAGTTCATGCTATATAGATCGAGGTCAGAAATATCCGTGACTTTTACCAGCCTGTGCATGTTATTTAATAAGTAACATAGGTCTAGTCATACTGATGGAAGTGCCGATATATCACAGTGTTAGCCAATTAGAATTTGTCCATCAGCCCCGTTCAACAGTATATACAACGAGTCCAGAAATATCCATGACTTCTATTACTGGACAAGCTGGCTGGGTTATTCCATGACTAACCATGTGTTAGTGATTCACTTCCATCCCCTCATTGTATCATTCACCAGTCACACGCTTCTCCGGAAAATCATCGCATTTTCATATCACAATTATTATGATGCACGCTTATATATACTTTGTTTGTTGGCCGAATAATGAAAAGTTGAAGCATGGAAAACTTTATACTCTTCATTTGTTTTTATACACCTATGCTTATACCCGGTTTATTCATAAATGTGCCAAACGAACGATCTTCAATACCAACTGTGCTTACAAGTGATTTCTAGTTCATGGGATACTAAATTATATGCACGTTCATAGCGAGTAGAGTCAGGTATCACGAATGATCAATTTTCTATTTCATTTTAGAATGTTTTGGTGGAAGAGCCGGGTTAGGCTTACATACGATAAACTGATCATTCAATAGAAGTGTATGCCTAATTGGATACTTGATAAAATCGTCAAGATCATCTCTCTTATAGAATATAGGTATGAAAGCTGGGTCAAGTTTTTGCATGTTTCATGTTCTAATCTTTCCCAGCATCAAAATGAAAAGGAGAGGAAGGGGCTAAATTATAAGGCCTTCTTTAGCAATAACACTATCTCAAAAAACATTTCTTCCTGGTAATTGGCTTATATATTGAGGACTTGTATACAAACAACACTCACGATGGAGGAGCCATTCCAAGTCAACTTTCAGTTGATATACCAAACTTTTTATAAGCTTTCTTCATTCACATTTAAATTTTATTCATAAACTAAATTAACAAACTTACTCGCGTGATAAATGTCTCACGCTACACGTAGTATTGCTTGCAAAAAGGAGGAGAATTTCGTCCGAAAATCAGTCTGAAAACCGCTGAATGTTAAACAACATTTTTACATAATTTTTGCATTAATCATACTGATTCTCTTCTCATTTCAGTGCGCACCCGAGCGTACCGATAGTCGGCGCAAAGGTATCATATCATCCCTCAGCTAATGGATTATGAATTATGCTAATTCGCAACAGGTTTAAAAGGTAAGTTAATACTACCAATTAAATATATAACCCCTACGTACTACGTCGCTTCCACCCTCCCCCAACAGCAATATGCGTTGCCATGTGATAATTTCCCTCCAGAGCAATCTAATAAGGACCCGACCCGCGAGGCAGTGTGACAGTGTGCATTGTATTTTACCATGGATTGTACCCCCCAGTACTTAATGTAACGAACAGCCAACACGGCTGGCATATTAAGTTCGAGATCTATTATATGTGGACTGGTACTGAATATAAATAAAAAAGATTGCTCCGGATGTCGTTGATACACAAGCTTACTTAACCCGTTTGTACTGAGCGTTTCTCGCGACAATCTTGTAATCCAGTCGGAAGATTTTTTCCCCTTCTCTTTATACGTCCAAGCAAGTGCAATTCTTGACGTAATGCGTGAAACTTGTAAAGCAAGGTCTAATACCGAATATAGTCTTTAAAACATTTTATTCGATCTCGACGATTAACAATCCAGACAATTTACTTGTTCAGGAGGTGATCGATTGTGTAGTAATTGCAGTGATGTTTTTACCTCCTGCGTATTGGATTGTCAGACAGTGGGAAAATATCACCCAGACCTGATTGTAAAATATCCAATAACTGTTGTGTGATGACATAGATCATAACGTGATGATAACGAGATCTTGGCGGAGGCCACTAGAGAGCCTCTCACACCTCATTTTTAATTGCATTTGTTTTCAACATTTTATGAACTTTTAATGAAATGTAATATTGCAACTCGTGCGATTGTGATGTCTATATGCATATGCATGCAGATTATACGTGTACTCATAATATCATATGAATTATACAGCTACAGAGATAAAGGATTATTGTGTTCGCAATGGATTCCATTGAGGATCACCAGCGTTCTATAACTTTAATAATAATTGATCACCGCGAAACAACGTCAAAATGTAATATCGCAATAGGAAGTTTGATAGCGAAGCTAGAAAATATGGCTCGACTATATAGCATAGAGCGCGCACATGCACAGTCATATATCGACAACAAAACAAAACCCACACGGCGTATACAAGTTTTAATGTTTCATGCTCGAAACACAAACAGTATGCTCTTGCGCTGACCCTCTCTACACATTGGCACATAATATGCTAAAACAAATGGCCATATGCATGACTATAGGGGTGGCTACCTCATTGTAATGACGTCATAAACATGACGTCAGCTAATCAATTACGTCTCACTAGAATAGCAAGCTTATCTATCTCCTCTCTTTGCTATTATTTGGAGCGGGGGCGCGAAGTAGGAATGAGGGGTCGTGGTGTGAAGGGGAGGGAGAGGGTGCTCGCGTAATGCTGAATCGCCTACAGTCGAATGTGAGATGAGAAACCCTTAATAAATGACTTTGATGTACTGTGTATGGCGATGAGTAAAAGAGGAGCGAACTTGTTCGGGGTTCTTTTCATTGTATAGGATCTAAAGTAGTAGTACGTACTACTATATACTCTGTGTTTCAGTAGTCGAGTTGTACTGGTTGTTTTTTGCTCTCCATGTGCAGATATGACGACTATTCCAACATGGGAAAGTATACACAAGACAAGTACTGCATGCTAGACTGTAGAGTGTAGACGGATAATACAGAAATGCAACGTACTATTTCAAAGGGCAGACATCCAGCAATAGCAATACACGGAGACACATATAGGCCCCTATACATCTACGAGCGACGAGGTCTGAGTGACGCAATCAATAGCTCCTGCTAATAATCAACCGGGGTGTGTTTTGTCAATACATCACCAGTAGAAATTACAGAATTTGATTGATTCATTTTTAATGTGCGACCTAGAATAGGAAACGTTTTCACAAATGATGAATTATGAATCATTTCAACATTTCGGTTTGCTATCTATTCGAATAATCAGGACAATTGAAAATGTTATAACGACACAATTAACGTCAAGACAATCGTCGAAAAGTTTTGTTAATACAAAATAAATAGGACACACGATTAATAATGTAGACGAGTGAAATCAGCGAGTCGACGGAGATATCCCGGGTTTGAGCCTTGCTTGACCCCTGGGCATCGAGGGAGATATGTCAACAGAGGATTTGTGCCAGTCGGTGTACTAAATCGCGAGCATCTGTCCGAAGTCCTTCCAAAGGCTTTACTTGACAGCACACACGTTTTTCACGAATTTCATTTGTACCAGACCGTACATCCCAGATGTGACTTTCCAGGGAGGAAATAAGAAAAACAGTTTTAAATCTGTGGCTATATAGACCCCTATCTCGTTTCCACATTATAATTCCGTTGCATGTTTCACCACGGTACATATACATGCAAGTTATCTACATGTGTCGAAATATGCGTTAGAAATCTCGCGGACAGTTTACCAGAAACTGTAATTATGTCGCCGTGAGTGATGATATCGCGTCGTCGTACAGGCTATACGCTAGCCTTTTATCTGATTCATTAGCATGCAGCGTCGCGACGCTCGTCTTGAGACTTCAGAACGACTTCAGAATCACTTTCATCTCTCCGAACATCGATTAATAATAGAAAATGGAAAATCACGACAAAGAGATATTTCGTGAAACGTTTTAATCACGTGGATGGAATAGATGCCTATATATGGAAGACTGTGGGGGTAAGAATGATTGCACACGATTACACGGTTATGTGATCGTCATGTGTACGGCTGCGTCACTTACAAGATTTCGCATTATATATACAAGCCGTGCTCGTCTCTCCCTCTCTCTCTCTCTCTCTCTCTCTCTCTCTCTCTCTCTCTCTCTCTCTCTCTCCTCACTCACTCTCTCATCAGATACACAAGCAGAGATAACAGATAATGGGTGTTAATCACAATGGTGTCACGTAAGCGTTCAACCTTGCTAGCTGGCTCATCGGCGTAACATCACCTATTATTTCTTAATTCATTAGCCTAATGAATGCGAGTTACTATAGGTTGGGTTGTATGAGAGCTGGCGAAGGGGGTGGAGGTGGGCGGATGAATATAGGCTACAGTATAGATGTATATAGGGGGCTATTATTTCAAAGCGTTTGATTATTTTAAACGTTCCACAATCTTTTTCACGCTTTCGATTAATGTTTTATAGTTTGTAGGCCTATATAAAGACCTATATTGCACGCGGCGCGTCTCTATATCGTCCGGACGTTTAGTGTTTTTCATGCCGCTCTAGTAATAGACCGATTATTCGGTAACCGAGTACTAGCATAGGTGGTACCATAGAGCGGTGTACTAGTAGGCTACTAGTAGGTACTAGTAGTACTAGTAGGTACTAGCGGCCTACTAGTAGGCTAGAGGTGCCCACAATTTTGTATCTTCACACATCAACATTAATTTGTTATGTAAATATCATTTCAGTGCTGGATTATATATAGCATTTGTATGGTTAATATGAATGGTCTAGAAAAGTACAACAGAAGAGGAGAATGCTATTTTTATTCGATCTTTTAACTGCTTGCTCATCTTCATCTTCTTCAGCTCCGTCTAAATTGTGATTTAATTTGAAGTAATTGAACAAAGAATCGAATGGGTAGCTGTGGTCCCGCCGTCTGCGTTTAGATTTTCTCCGGGTACACCAATCAAAATAATTTATAACTCAATAAAACGTTTGGAAGAACGTGTTTGGCCTGCAGTAAGATTCGAGTGTATTTTAATCGCTTGCTTAGTCTATACTTATTCCTATTTTTTTATCTCAATGGACCGGCAAAGAAAATGCCCGTGGTATTATAGCAACTGCTTTTAATTATAGCTTGCTGTATTCGGATTTTAAAAAATGCAACGGACGTTCATGTACATACATTATGTGTGTGTGTGTGTGTGTATGTTTATGTGTGACTCCCCATAGGTTACTGATTTCCAACATCATGTCATGTAGAAAACAGACATCAAGCTCGGTTCTGTCATATTTTCCAAATCTTTATTATTTGATAAAGAATAAGACTTGCATTCGCGTGTAATGCACCGTTTTATATGGCAATAGCGTGCAATTATTGCATATTGCATTCTGCATGCTTCTATATATATATACGTTAAGTGTCTCGTAGTCGCGTACGTCAGGGGACTAATGCAAGCTTTATGCTAGCTCAATATACCAGAAAATGGCATGTTCTCTAAACTCTAATTAAATTCCTTGTGTCAAGCTCGTTGTCATAGGATTTGGTTTCGGGAGACGTTTCGGTTTTATCCAGGCAATGGTAATAATGGATCCATGTAGCTCTGTCGACAGCATGAGAAACCGCGCACTCCGCTCTGAGAAACTTCATCTGAAATTCTTATATTTTAAAATAAACTTGTGTTACTAGTTACAACCCCGATTGCAGGAAACAGATAACTCTCTGTCGTTCTCGTGAAACAAATTTGCTTGTTAAAGTTCATGAAATGCCTCTGCATAAAGCTCACAAGTCAACTCTACTTAAATCAACAGAAGAAATATCCAGTTTCTGTGTCACCTTTTAACCTTAAATCTGTTCAGGCCATGTAGCAATTCGTTTATCTAAGCGCTTCTACGACATCGCTCTCATCTGTCTCTCCTCCACTCTTATCACGAACGCTTTTATACATGTTTGCTTAATTTATTCACATCAACACAATGAACATCTCGCTGCTGTTCTTTTGTACGCCCCTGATTTTACCTCTGATACTACTCTAAAGATTAATAACACGCTCTTTTAATACCTTTATTTAGTAATTTCTATTCAATTCATTTTTCATTCATTTCAATTTCGTGGTATAATACGTGTAGCCCGTATAAAACCCACACCGGAACCCCAGAGCGCGGCTCGGACAAACGATGAGCAACTAGAATAACAACATAATATCGGATCGGAGTTCTAATTACTTTTTTCCCCGTTTAAGTATTTTCAAGCACTGCGGGAATTATCGTTGGGAAACAATTTCACACAGACCAGTGGCATTTTTGTTTCGCTTAATTTCACTCATACATTGCATTGCTTTTATTTCATTTTCTTTTCTAGCATTCTATTTTCATTTTTAGCTCCATACATGTATTCTCTCTCTCTCTCTCCTGTTATTTTTTTTTTAATATAAAGTAGGTCCTACGCCTTCCTATAGGCAACGTAGAAACTGAATTGCAACTGGCTCCCATTACAAGGACTATAGGGGAGCAAGGGTAGGCAACACTTTCCGCACGTTTAGCTCGCATGAGATGAGAAATATCCACACTATGAATTGTGAACCTCAAGAAACATGGTTCCTTACTTTGCCCCTCATTGTTAACCTCCTCATATGCTACTCTATATAAGGTATATACGCGGTATGTTTGCAGCTAAAGCATCAGTGGATTAACTCTTTTGGGAGCTGTAAGCAGAATTGAAATGTGAGGCCCTTTGGTGTCAGCTAGAGAATTTAAAGACGGGAACGTTTTGCTAAAATTTGGTTCCATGCTGTAACGTACACTGAACTTTGTTTCAATCAATAATGAAAAATCGCTTTTTAGCAACTAACTAGGAATTGGCTTTCTTAGATTATACTGAGGATTCAATTACTACCAACATCGGAGAAACATTGGCAGAATATTAAGGAAGTACCAAGGAAACGTTAAACGTCCTATAAAACCGTCACCAACAGAAGTTTGGTCGTTTGTTTAAATTACTGTATAAAGTATAAAGTGGAACTGTACTTTGGAGTAAGAATACTACTTCGCTACCACCTTTACGGCACTGCAGTCTTGTATTATTTAGAGATTGATGCCTATTAGGTAACTAAAATTGTGGTATACAAATCGAATGCTCATTTCCGAGATTTACAATTACGGTTGAGAGTACTGTAAACCAGTATAGTGTAATAAATTTGTATTTGTTTCGTAAGTACAATTTGTACACCGGCTATATATTTTGATATAAAACACACACCGCAGAGAATGATCTAATGGAGCCAAATACAGTACGGCCAATTATGTTGCGGGTATAATAAAAGAATTATATCTAACAAGAAACGTGCATAATATCTTCATTATCAGCTTGCTTGTTATTCAACTCATACATTATTAACTTTTTTTCTCTCGCCTTTCGTTTTAGGAAAATGAGTAAATTAACTTCATTAGAGCGCTCTTGGGATATATATACGTGGTTGTAAATGAAGCGGACGCAAACGAAACGTAATGTCCTGGCTCAATACGTAAATACATTCATAGGGACTTATCATCAAATATTATTGGATGAGCATGTAAGATATAAGACGTCCATTAAGTCCAAATATATATGGCGATTTCTGATGACTTTTTACTGATAATTTCTATTTCCTAGTCTGTCTATTTCTATTAGTTATTTTGTTTGTTTGTTCGTTTGTTTGCTTTTTGTGTGCACTCTCTACAGGTCGTACGACAAAATCAACCATGTTTTTTTCTAAATACTAGACTCATCAATAAAGTTGTGAATATACACATCTTTTGATAAAAGTCGCTTAGGTAGATTATAAGAAATTTTTGATTGAAATTATTTTGAAAATACCATGAAAATAACATAAAGAAAAAAGCGGGAAAATATTTTTAGCGAAATTATTATTTTAATTTGGAGATGTTGTGAATAAAACGACATAGGTCCACATATTTGACAAGTTCATCGAAATCTGGTAAGTTCATTTATGTAAGTTTGTCCATTTTGAGTTAATTTGGTGTATATTTCATACAATTATTTTCATACAATTTTTCATACAAAGCACATGCTGCGTTTCCGTAAAGTAATACTAAATTTCATAAACTATTGTATTTTGTCTGTTTTTTCATTTCCGATCTATAATAATAATAAGAGCTAGAAACAGACTAAAAATACACACACACACACACACTCACCCACACACACACACACTCACACAAGTGTCAAAAAGTATTAAAGTATATAATATAAAAATAGGCTTGTTTTCTGCTACTGAAGCAGAACCAATATCAACAGTCAATTCGTTATGTCTGTCTGTCCAGTGCATGTCCACTTTCCGGTCTTATCGCGGCCATTACATTCTCCTTCATTTCTCAAGAGAGTTCTGCAACATCACTTACACTTAGTTTTATACTGACTCTGTACTGCTCTGTTGTAGTCTCTAACAGGTCTTTAGTTCTTTTCCCTAGCATCCATTGTGTAATTATTTATGTTATATTGAAAGGGTATATATACGAGGTAAGTTTTATAAGTGTTATAACCACACAGTCGTTGCATTTTTATGGACGGGACAGTTGGACTAGAATTTTCAGCACCCCCTGGGCTTTACAAACCTTCACAAAACTCACTATATATAATAAATATACATTTATAGATCTTTTCTTTTGGAGATATCTATACAAGTGCAATTTATATTAGTTCACATCACTGACGTGTCACTTCGAATCATTGAAAAAGACCAATAGGCAATAAGACATCGAGATTAGTGGGCCTAAATACTTAGACATGGTCTAATGAGCACTGTGGTTCAGGCATAGCAAGGACTAGTGAGTCAAAGACTAGTGTATATGTACTAGTCCTTGAGACGAACATAGGAAATAAATGAATATAGGTTACAGATTCTATATAGATTCATTGTTAGCCAAGAGCGAAGATTAAATGTCTTGTAGGCTTATATCGTACCAGATTTTTGCTTCTATATACTAAAGCGAACTTTGAGAAAAGTCTGCTAGACACTTTTTAACAGAAAAATGACGAATTGGGAGATAAAAGCAAAACCGAATAAAAAGAGAGGTTCAGTTTTTTTCACTACAATAAATCAAACTTGCCGTTTTCACATTTGCATTTCACAACGTATTTTACGCAATATGATATTGAATGTGATATTGCGTATCCCCATGCATGCACTGTGTGACAGCATATTTACATACGTATTACATGAAATATGAAATATATTAGAAAATGTTACATTTTCAGCCTTTGGTAGCCAATGACCGACTCTATTAGATGAGCGTATCCAAGATTTCCATTCCATATACCGAAAAAATTGGGCTTCGTTTCATTTTTTTGCTCGCGGTATACAGGTCAGGAAAAGAACTAATCAACTTGAACTTCTTCTGCATATTGGTGTCACACTAGAATAGGTTGGGATTGTTTTTACAAAAAATTGGTCGAAGAATTTCCCCAGAAAAAAATCGAAAAGTTTGGAAAATTCTCATGAGAATATCCCGGAAGGAAAATATTTGGTGAATGAAAATTCTTCAAAAGCTTTCAAATTTCCGCTGAATATAAAAAAGATTCATCAGACACATTTTCAGTGATTTTTATAGCATTTATATGGGAAATGACGATGAGAACATATTTATGATGTTTTTTCATATTATTCTCAATCAAAGCTATTAAGGAACCAATTAAATCTAAACAAAAGTGTCACTGATTAATTCAGAACGATTAAAATGAGTGATAAATAAAACAAGAGGGCAGTTACATCTTGAAAATTTGAAGTAATCAAAGTTCCGTAGATGTGGATTGAGCGAAAATATCTTTTATTCTAGATTTCCATATTTCTTAAGCTCATCTCACAACTTATATATACTTCGTTTTCCAAGTTTAGTACCATACAGAGCTCGAGTCCCGCTGTAAGCATGATCTCAACTCTTAGCAACTCTAAATAATGTCATTATCACACTCTTGTCGTACTCCAATATAGTCCAACGGTTCTCGTTCGAACCCCCATATAAGCTGACTGTTGCAACGGTTACTAAGCAGCGCAACAAAAACTGTTAATACATTTTGTTCGTGTTGATCAAATACCCGGCACTTCCACCAAAAAGACAAAGACGAAATATCATGTCCGAAGTATTCTATGTATCAATTAATTCATGAATCTGCTCCTAGATAATTATCAAAGTAAATTATACTATTCCAGCCAACCGGGTGCATTAGTTTAAACGAATAAAAACTGCACATGCACCCGAACATTATTTTTAATCATGTACCAGGTGGTATTGAGAGCTAGATTTACATTTCCCTCTATTTATTTATCATTATAAAATGCTTTCAACAAATGGAGGAAGGATGTGCATATTTCAACAGTACAACGCCCAACTAAAATTGGAAATAAATTATATATTATATCCAGACTAGTGTACTAAAATGATCCGTTATGTATAGAGATGCTTAAAACAAGCGATTCGAAATAAAGGAACACAGCATCCGTTTTCGTTTTTGCGGAACTCATTTTCAACGGAAAATGTTAATATAAAATTGAGAGTCAAATTTGTACACACTTCTAATTCATTTTTTGATTGGAAAAAATTGTTTTGATATTATTTGACATCAAAAATTCAAGAAGGTTATACAGTAATAGGTTGAAAACTTGAAAAATATGTCTATTCAGCATCTTCATTCATAGTCCAAGTAATTCTCGAGCAACCGAGATGCTCTTCTCGATCTGAAATAGACCGAGTTGATCGATTTGTTTTTTTTATTAACGTATAAAGGGTAGTTTGTTACATCGCGTCTCAAATGCGGTAGTTGTCAGTGCTGGCGATGACCAAAACTGATTACCGAATGTCACAACCTTTTGTCCAATGGCTCACACTTAAGTGAAAAGACACTCAAGTTGAACATCTCACTCGGTCAAAGTGAACTCATATTATTGAACACACAGTAGTAGAATGAAGATAATAGCTGATTAAATTGCCAGGGTTTACTATCGGTCTTCTATACATGTCTATTCAACCACAATAATTTCATTTAGAACAAGTTCAGAGTTCCGGTCGATCGCCAAGACGTAACGGTATAGTCTATACGTTCGAACCACGAAACTAGGAGTAGAAAAAGTTAATCGGATATAGTATCTTCATTTTATTATCAGTGGAAATCAAATATAGTAACTTTCGAACTTCATATTTATAGTCAAGATCTGATTTCTCAGCACAAGCAATTGAAAACTATTTTCCACAAATATATATATATATTTTTAATATTATCGAAACAAATATAATCAAAATATATAATGTATTAATTATGAATAATTAAAATTCATGAGGACTGTACATTTCAAAAAGTACTTTTGGTGGGATAAATATTATCTGATTCACTCAAACTTGGTGAATACCATTTCCGTATTTCTACATTCGGATATCAATATTTAACTGAACTATATAGCGTAGCCTGTATAGGCTTGTATATAGGTATATGTATTTCGATCCATGAGTGTCAGTATCAAACGCTTTCAATACCAGATCTTTACGATGAAAATGTTTGAAGACTTCTGTTCATGACAGAGTTAAGGTAAAATAAAAAATGAATGTGTGTAAAAAGCACTCTTGACAGGAAATGGGATAAAAAGTAAAAATATGTATCTTGTAGATACATTCTTCTTGTTGACCACCCCGTATAAATTCATCTCTTCCATCATCTGACATCGCATTTAATTTCAGATTATTTGTATAGTTTTGTTAAAATATGAGAATAGTTTCAAAATTTGAGAATAAACATTAACGGAGTCAAGTACTCATTTTACTAGTGCTAGTTGTCATGTACAGTACATAAAATGCACAAGTTCACCATTTATATCTAAATATTTTTAACCAATTATTATTTCATCATCAGCATAGACGAAAAATATACTTCTAGAGAATAACTTTCGTCCATGTTATAAGTTCATAAAAAATCACGAACTATTTTATAAAGTCAGGGTTTCTCTTCTAGTATATTTAAAATTTTGATGCTACTCTCCGAATATATTGCGCAAGATTCAATCATTCCATTTGCGGATTTGTGAGTAATTTTTTGTTACATATATCATGAAAATAGTTATTATATATTCTACAAAAGAATGAAAATGTTTTGCTTGACACTGTGTCAGGTTTGCATCACGTCCCTCATCTATTCGTTCTATGCACGTACGTCTATTATTCACAGTAAACAATAGACGAAATTGAATATAAAAAGCCAAAACCTGGTCTATAGCTGTGAGCATAAATGAACTATATCTTTAAATTTTTTCCAAATATATATATATATATATATATATATATATATATATATATATATATATATATATATATATATATATGTATATATATATATATATATATATGTATATATATATATATCCAGCAGAGATGAAGGTTCCGATCGACCGTCTCTCCTGTTCCACACTGGTAGCGTACGGGTGGTTCGTGCCTTCATCTCTCGCGAATACAAGTCTACCTAAATTTTCTTCTCCTCGATGGAGGGACTGGAGGTTCTACGTGATTTAAGACAATGTTCCGCTGTACCTTATTTACATTTTATTCGGTTGATCAGAGATCACTAATACGTGGTACGATGGTAGCATCAGTCACCAATATCAAGAAACACTGAGACAGGCAGAGAAAGAAGTAGCGAAAGAGAGATTTAAATCTGATATAAATAGTTATAAGAGATTAAAATGAAAATTCTTCAAAAATGGGGTGCGGGCCGGAAACATAATATTTGATTACAATTATAAGAATATAGAATAATCGATCTCAATTTCTTGTATATGTACATTCTTTGCACATGGATCTATGACATATAGAAACCTATAGGCCTATACTCATACACATCCTATCACAGTCTTTCACATCACATGCCACTAGTCAATACGTAATCAATCATAGCAATAGTACTTAATTTATGATGTGATGTGAGGAAATGACGTTTGATGTATCTCGTTCGATTACTTGGATTTATAAAAATCAATTCTCTGTTATTGAGACATAATAATTATGAGACACACATGCTGTAAGATTTGAGTAATTGCCTAACCGCTGGCTATCATGACGTAACTCTTGGTCATTTACTCTGATAATTATGGTTATTAAAACTATACAGTAAATTACCATAACGAAATTGGGCTGACAAAATAATCATTTTGGTTTGTGGAACAGCTGGTATCAAGTAATAATTACCAATTATTATTCTTGAAATGGTTCGTTCTTTCTACCACGAGTGTATTTGTTTTCCCTCACTGAATAACGTCAAATGTGTGACAATTTTATCTTTCTCGCTCGTTCTTTTTTTAAACGACTTGTCTACCCTTTGAACTGTATCGTCTGTAATTGAAGCCATAACATTGTATGGAAGCCTTAAGCCATCTTACTGAGGTCATAAAAGGTTGCAACTGCACACACACTCACTTCTAAGTTCAAAATAACAATCATTTCAAGATCTGAGCACTAAATAATGATAAAAAGAGCACACACACGTACACATACAGACAAAGTGAACTCCCTATTGACCAGTGATTTTATTTCAACCTATTGTATTTGTGTTCGATAATGAACATGAGCGTGATGGTTTTAAGTATTAGTTACGTGATTGTGGTGTAACATTAACCGTAGCATTCAGGGGCGTGTCTGACGCTGGTCACAATCATCAGTCAGGATGACAGATGAGTACTCTCTATAGAGCGGCAGGCACATCAGCGATCAAATTATATTATATCGTATGTGAGGATTATTACTTGGTGGCCGACCTCCGTGCTCACCCCACTTGCCCTTTTGCCCTGGCACATCTCGTACAAGCGACTCCTTCATACAGGCAATGAGACTGAAGCAGTTTGCTCTTCGCTACCTGACAAGGCAATTTATCATAGAACCGTGACGCCTGTATTACTCATAATATTATAGAGGATTATAGACAACAGACTCCACCGAATTTAATTCATAACACCACAATTTCTATTCAAAATATACCCCTTATAAGATAAAATAGAATATATGTACAATATCACAGATTCTAAAGGTCTACATTAATTATCATGATGCCAGATGCGTTTCAGGATTTCTCAGAATAGCTGACTGAGTTCATAGTTCACACTTTATACATTCCGTTTTTTGTCTAAAACGATTAATATCAATGGTTTCTACTTCGAATTATTTAGAAATGATCTACTGGATCGTTTTGAAATAGAGTATCTACCTGCACCTTGTGAGCGTTTTTGTTGGTAGCTATTTGTTGTGAATGCGTCAAGGCTCTTTTGAAAGAGATTTATAACTAGGCCTGTTCATTTGTATATTTTCCTCATTTATAGATTCTTTTTCAAACATCGAGCAATTAGAAATAGTTCTTTTCACACTGATTAAAGTGTTTAAAGTTTGAGCCAAGATGGGGTTTTGACAGCACCTTGGGTGGTCAGGTTAACGTAACAAGTCATACTTTCAAATAACGCATACATATTTCGCCACAAATCACAATAACGAATCCTCTCACATTATCAATACACCACCCATCGTCAGCATTTGGTTGGTTTTGAATGACTACAAAATGTTGACTTGTACTATACAAATTGCTACACACTTCGACGTTGAATATATATTCACATTGTGGAAGTTTATTTCTACTTAAGGATTACTCAATGCAATAAAATCAGAATTTACATGCTTAGTTACACAACAGTTGTTGATTGAGTTAATTGACGTCAAGTAAAGAAAGTATACCCGAACTCAAAATTTATTACTCAAGACATCCATCACACAATTCGATTTACTTCATTATGTTTTATATATATATATATATATATATATATATATATATATATATATATATATATATATATATATATATATATATATATATATATATGTATATATAACATAATGAAGTAAATCGAATTGTGTGATGGATATATATATATATATATATATATATATATATATATATATATATATATATATATACATATATATATATATATATATATATATATATATATATATATATATATATATATATATATATATATATATATATGTATATATATATATATATATATATATATATATATATATATATATATATATATATATATATACATATATATATATATATATATATATATATATATATATATATATATATATATATGAAGTAATTCATTGGGATAGAATGTTAATTCTGAAAATATTTTACAAAATCTGCTTCGTCTAACTTGTAGCTCATAACTTACGCTATAACAATAGTTGAATCGTTATTCGGTTAGACAAATAAGGGGATATTAGACACGATCAAATTAACTCTAACAGAATAAAACTTTGCATTCCCTCTGTCCCGGTCCTCACCCCACCAACACCATCCACAAACTTACTTAAATGAAAAAATAAACTTTTTGAACTATTTGTTTGAAAACAGTCTGGAAACAAAATCTATGTAAATATATAGGTTTAAATATGTACAACTTTTCAATCAACTCATTTGAGTCTTAATAAACTCCTGTGAAAGTTTCACACTATAGTCTCTATAAAACATAATATTATATTATATAAGAAGATCTTGATGCTCTTATATACTCCACATAGATAGTACTAACTTCATATAACCGCTTTTTATTTAAGCTAACTAAGTGTTCAATAAAAAAGTTTGGAACGAGAAGACACAACTTGGTGCTTGCTCTTTTGTTATAACACACTGGTTTTATTTCTGAACCCATTTCGATTTGTCTCAATTATATCTTGCTTCAGCATGTTTTATTTTGCTCACACTTACATGCATCTGTGATTAATGATATAATAATTTATAATGCATTGCAAAGTACACTTTATTTATAGCACTGGTTATAACGTATAATAATGCAACATTTTACATATGTAATACACTATCACCTATTAAGGTTAATTCGCGTTTTTGTCATGACACAGTACCGTATTTTTCTTTTCGTGTATATATGCACAAGAACGTACTTTTTTCACTTGTCCAAAACAACAAAGTTTCAAGTAGTTTGTCAACATGTAACATATTGTGCATGTCGAGTAGTGAGTGCCCCTCGCTCTATATGGCACTCACGTGAAACAATGCTAGGAATTATTGTTCCTCGACTCGACCCATCTTTCAGTCTGTCCACGAGCTATCGACATTCAACCCAACCCAATCCATTCAGTCAACAACCTGATTTCATTTCAACCAAATTTGGTATACAGCATACTTCATCCAAATACGAAATACGGGTTTCAGTGGAACCAGCTTCAAAATCAACGCCCGGAAATACTTTCTGAAGCGGAAGTGATAGATCTGATAGTTGATTGGCAACTTCCAGTACAAAGAGCGCCATCTCATTACTCCTTTCCTTCTTTCCTTCATTTTTCTTTTCTTTCGGAAACGATCTAGCAATAGCAATGATTTAGTGTGAATATAAGTGCATCAAAGATATATAATTTGTAATGTCTTTGCGTGTATGTGTACGGAAGGAATGAAAAAGGCCAATCACGATGATGGTATATAGCTTTCGTTTAGCGACGCTTTTTGGCACGGAATTTAATTTTGTTGTGCTTCAAATTTGGTTGTCTTTGATCTTTTGATTCAACGACGCTAGAGTTTTCCGTACAGCTACACACAAATCGTATTACAAACGAATATTTCTGTAATTGTTATCATCCTTTTAGACTTGGAACGTATATAATTCTTGATTCGTTAGTGGATTTACATATTACACATTGTAAGCTGATCACATATATTATTTAGTTCACCAGTATACGTACAGTACACGTAGACGAGTGGTACGAGGCCTCATCCAGTTATCTGGTTTTCGTATGCAAGCTCGTTATTATATTCTTGTGCAGTTGTGCTGTTTTATGCATACACATTCGCTGAAAAAGCTTGCGGCAATATTATATACGTTAGACTTTTATTCACAAAAAGGTTAGGCATGCATACTAATTACAAAATTGTATTAGTAAGCTGGTGTAAATAATAAATTAAAATTATTTTCATCAGAATAATACGATCCAACGTTTCACAACGAGAGATACCACTGATTACATTTTTTATATACGGCATGCATATATGCGCTTGCAGTTGCAGCCTCAACTTGTTTGAATTTCTCTCTCTTTCGCGTCATGGATTCTGCATCTTCTCAGATTTATTTTCTACAGCCACCCTCAACCCTATCTTCAACTTGTTCCCTATTGCTACGAAATCAATGGAGTGAATTAACACTGATTTAATGCTCTTTATTGATCCTCTCACACCCCACCACTGTTTCAATTATTGTAAACCGGGTTGTTCTTATAGCATACATAACTAGATAACTTAATATCACATACAATATTGTTTGCCGTTAAAACTGGTTTATGGTATGAGAATTGAGAATATAGTCTTGATACAGTGGCTAATTGGTTATGGGCATGTATAATATAATAATGATGTTCCACTGTTTATTTATTTGCCAGAATTTTCCATGGAGAATTGTGCTTTGGTCAGGATAAAGCAAACCTTTGCACCACCTACAATGTGTACATATATCGTTGATTTGAATAATTTAGAAGATTAGATTAGTATACCATACCGGTACTTTAGTGCATATACGCGGCATAGCATGCTTAACTCACATTTAGGGGTCCTAGGCTCGATTCTCGAGGCTCCCCTAACATGATTTCTAGCCAGTGAGTTTCCATGTTGAGCTGTTTTCAACAGTCATTTCAGAGCAATTATTTTAAGTACTATAAAGCATAAATCATTTTTGTTGTAGTCATTTTTAACCGACTTCGTGTTATATTATGTGATCCACCCAACCATGAAGAGTTAAATCAGACACAATTTCTCTTTTTCAGGATGATTTCTTGTTTCTTTATATATATGCACTTTGCAACAAGTGATTTGGTTTTATATAAGCTTATACATAGGTATATATATATATATATATATATATATATATATATATATATATATATATATATATATACATATATATATATATATATATATATATATATATATATATATATATATATATATATATAACTTATATATATATATGAAAAAGTCGATTTATATATATTCTTCTTCATTAGAACTGGTCCAACTTTATAATCAATGGTCTCTTATAGGTCAAAAGTTTGACGCTGAAGAGAATAATTGTGGGTCTAATTATATTTCGTGTCCATCTATATTAGCGACAGAGCGACTAATACACACGCCCGATAAAACTGCCGTAAGCATATTACAAAAAAATTGTTTTTTAAAAATCGCTTTAGGAAGTTAGCAAATTCATAGAGTAATTACCTCATTCAACATTTAAGCTTTTAACGGTCAGCTTATACGCTATAGCTAGTTTTTCTCGGATCTAAGCCTTATAGTCTCTATAAATATAAAGTGTGAATCTCTCCCTGGTGCATTATTTACAAATCTGAAATGTTTTAGTAGCTGGTAAATCTCGTACGATGAGAAACGATTCTCATTAATTGACCACTAATTACTCGTTTAAGTTAATTATGACGTGGTAATAGAGGGGGAGTGGAACGTATACAATATAATAGCATCCTATAGTATTTATGGTTAGCCACGAGGTTACTAATTAATAGCATCGAAATAAGCGTTATTAGAACTGCAATGGTTTAGATAATTGAATAGTACAAAAAGAACGTTTAACGCGAAATTCGTCTATAAATACAATGGCGTCGATTTACGACGTCGACCTCAATATATCCGATCAATTTTAAAAGTTGGGATTAGTTTTTTAATGGGATTTTGTAAGATGTACGATGTAAAACCCCGGCACTTGCTGTGTGTGCATTTGAATATCTCCAAGTTATTTGATTAGATCCATGCTTTGAAATATATCGCTAAAACGTGGGCTCTACATACACACACACATATATATATATATATATATATATATATATATATATATATATATATATATATATATATATATATATATATAGATATATATATATATATATACATATATAGAGAGAGAGAGAGAGTATACCGCGGATATATATATATATATATATATATATATATATATATATATATATATATATATATATATATATATATATATATAAATATATACACATATATATATATATATATATATATAAATATATACATATATATATATATATATATATATATATATATATATATATATATATATATATATATGTATATATATATATATATATATATATATATATATATATATATATATATATATATATATATATAATATATTATAGCCAACACAGTCCTATCGGCGGTACTGTTTCGTAAACGGAAAGGATATATAATATTAAAACGTATACAGCTTTTGCTTTTTTTATTCAAGTTCTATGGCTTTAGCTGGATTGTAAAAATACTCTTCCATGTACACCAACCCTACAATTATATTATTCTTTCACATGTAATAGAAGACTTGTTTGAAAACATTGGAAAGGAAATTGGTTCATCATCATTACTGTCACGTAGGTGATGGTTTTTTATGAATATATATATATATATATATACATATATATATATATATATATATATATATATATATATATATATATATATATATATATATATATAAATATTTCATTTTTCGACTATCGCTTGCATTTTAGAATATGCTGGAAAGTTTAGTAGCATATAACTTGTATTTTTGCATGCAACTAAAACTAACCGTTCCCATGAGATCTGTTATATTTTGAAGTATTAATTAATTTTTCACTCTTTATAGTTTTATTGTCTCCCTTTTATGAGTTTGCGACTTTTTTCAATCTACATAATAAGCATTGCTCGCTGTTTTACGCGTCGACTCACCTCTTAAATAACTTAATCCCATTATACATACAGTATCCCACAGCCTATATACAGGTCAATTGTCGTTACGGCGCTACTTGTTTTCTAGTAGCGTGAACGACGCAAACAAACTATGCTAAACGCTATTTTTCATCTATATCTACGATTTTGAGCTCTTGCCCAACGAGAAGATATTTTTGAGAAATTTGTGAAATTGCATATCACTTGAGTATTATTATTCCATGCATTGCAATTTTACATTTTATTTTGTCGTAAGACGCCAAATAAAAATTGGTATCGAATTGAATATGTACGACCGAGTTCCCCAAGTTTTCTTCTTGTAAAAGTTATATAAACGAGCCTCCTGGCTTCTGTACCGTGTTTCTAGTTTCTTTTTCCCTCCCGTCGACGTTTGGGCGTAAACTTTGTGAGTTTAGGCTTGACTTAAGAGGCATTAGTTTCAATTTCCGTGAGCCAAATTG
The DNA here is from genome assembly GCA_964007535.1 of Brachyptera risi. NCBI lineage: Eukaryota > Metazoa > Arthropoda > Insecta > Plecoptera > Taeniopterygidae > Brachyptera > Brachyptera risi. The sequence goes on from OZ023328.1 coordinate 23,635,764, forward strand.
TACGATTACAAACTAATGTGTTGTGTTCGTGCAGTATTTGTCTTGATCAATGCTGTACTGTTAGATTCCGAGTCCAGAAGTAGAGAACTCCACGAGTACTTTTCATTCCACAATCCACAATCCACAGTCCAAGCCCGAATAAACCACATCACATTTTTGGCAAAAGTACAACAGAATACACAGATGACAAGCAAATGGATGGACCGTTGTTGTTAGCACTCAATTTCCCTTTTCAAGTGGGTTTCTATAGTATAAAAAAACCTGCGGTAAACTATACAGACGAAATTCAAAAAAAATCAATCCCATCGTCTTTTACGAGATGCCCATTTGCAAATACATATATTTTCGAGCTGGCAAGTGGGGTATAAAACCTCCCATTGTTCGGGGATCAGTGTGCTTTATACCATTCAATGTAATCGATCCGAGATAGATTCTGATTGTGGTTTCGAGTGTCCAAATCCTCACTTTGATTTCAGTCATTGAATTAGACGCCAACTATGGTTCCTTTACATTGTTCATTACCATAATGAGTGAGAGCTTACTTGTTCTATTAACTTTGTAACAGAGCTAATTTCTGCTGGTTATTTCAACTTGCGAGTGATTTACTAGGAGATTGTGCAGACATAAGCTTATTGTAAGCTCCTATGTAAAGAGTGATTATTTGCTACCGGCCAAAAGAGCTTAAGGTCTAAACGCTCGAAGCAAACACAAAAATTAATCAATTTTGATTAATTATCAACCAATTAAACAACTTAGATTTAAAGCACTGTAATTTGTATCCATTGTTATTATACGGTGCCATAGTTCTTGGTCGAGATCATTTTTTACGACAACAATTAATTATTGTGGGGCAAGAAATGTGATTGTTGCACGCACAAGGTTCAAATTGAGTCGTTACACTTCCCACCAATAAATCATATTCATTCAAAACATATTTACTTTTTCTAAACTTATATAAATGGGAGCTTCAAATTACCTTTTTTAATTTGCGATTCAATTTTGTATCTTTTCATCACGACTAGTATAGAAAATAATTGCTTCAATCAGCCTGGCTATTCTTTCCAGGATTTATTTGTATCATCCATCATTTTGAAACCATGCAAGTAACAGCACCTTCTTTCTATCCCCGACACTAATTTACTTCTATTGTGTTCTATTCCATTCTAGCTATGGGCGTACGCGTTATGCGAGAGTAATAAAATGATACTTTGAATTCGACATGCGTAGACGAAGATACATATCAGATTGGGATACGAAGTGTTAATTGTCTGTTGTTCGAAGCATTTGTTATACTCTTATTACGTCACAGCCTCGAGTCAATTACTTGCCTTATCTGGCACCAACTTCTGGTTACAAATGAAGAAAGTCGCAACCCAACCAACCCGGATGATAAGAAGAACAAACTCAACTTGTCTAATCCAACTCAATTCCACTTCGTGGCGAAGTTTCGTCGCTAGGCACACAACGCACGTGCTATGTACTAATCTCATACGGCCTATGATAGATCTTAATCTTGCGTTCACCACAGGAACTATCAGCTCAACGATTAAGTAACATGTTTACATACACGCACCGGAGATGTAATCCCGAAGCATGTGATTGCATATCCTATACCTCATGTAATTATTATGATGATAACAAGCAGCTTACATTGTTTATGGATAAGGGAGAAGATTCTATGAACCAACCACGACTACTGAGATGAGACTTACCGAATAAGCAGCAAAGCGTCGACTAAGTAAAACGCTCTTCCTGTGGTGTGGTTTCAAGGCAAACGCATGCACAGACGCCCAGTCTAAATATATCGGCACATTCACATCACATGCATGCCTCTCGACTGAACAGGCAGGCGGCCGAATGAGTTCAGGGTGCTAAGGCACTGTGCTGGAATAGAACCAGACGGTCTCATATATCGTCATGATGATGCGATGCTAGTCGACACACTCTAAACAACGGCGTCCAAAACAGTGTGGGCCACATCCGGGACATCAAGGGAATCAAACTAATGCATATTGCTAGAAACAATAGGAGTCGAGTCGAGCGGACGAGCGAGCGAACGAATGAGTTTGGGGATTGGGGAAAGGGGCAAGGGGAGATTATAGAGCTGCTAACACCCCCGCACAGGATTACATTAACATTGAAGAGGTTTCGTCATATTTTTGTTTTCGTTTTCATTTTCAGGAATGAAATCAGTGTAGGCAATCATTTCGATTAAACTTATTCAAATATGACGAATAACATTCATGTAGATAGAATAAATCAAAATAATATGTGTGGCACAACGAGCTTTCAAAACGGACGGAGCTGTTTCCTAAAATAGGCATGCACAAAATATCGACCCCATGGGCGTTTTAGAAACGGGTAAGACTTGAAAATGAACGATTGAAGATAAAGGATGATAAATGAATGGATAAAGGAAATATGAAAAAGAAGGTTTAGTATCCCTGAGGAGTCTATATATCTACAATTCAGAGCACCAAAACTAGGGCAGCGACTAGATTAAAATGCTTCGTGTGCGAGTATACTACCGATTTACATAGGTGCATAATAAAAAAATATATATATGTATGTATATCACACGTATTGAAATGAATACAAGAGTAAATATTTTCCTGTTATATAGTATATATATATATATATATATATATATATATATATATATATATATATATATATATATATATATATATATATATATGCATGTATATATAATATGTTTTCACTTTTTACATACGCTGAAAAGGCATTTCCCCCGAGTAGAGTGTTTCAATTTAAATGTGCAGGAGAGAACGAACGCCATTTTCCTGCTTAGAGAGAAATAGAATAGATTTTAGTCCTGGAATAGACTGTGCTTGCTGCATCGAGACAGTGAACATTCGCACATAAAGAGGGGGTTGGATGTGCTCGATATATGGCAGTGCACATCCGGGGGGCGCATGCATCAACCAAGCAAGCATCGAGTCCATCAATCTATATTGACTTGGTTAGGTTCAAAACTTTTAACACCTTTAACAGGCTGATTGATCGGGGTTAGGTTACTAACTTTATAGAATAGCCGAGTTCTCAAGACGGGAATCGCACCTCACAAACTACTCCAACTTGTTTACGGTGTCGACGATACCTTAAATCAAAAAGATTTCACTGTACAAACACTCAAGTAATAAACATTGAAAATTGCCGGTTTGCAGGCAAAGGTATATGAATGATCGATTGAAAGTGCCTGAATTTATTGTCTGGAGAAGATAAGAGAATAAGTGTAGATCATATTCATCGTGATATTATCTACTTTATAAAATGGAATGCAAATACCAGTATGCAAATAAGAATTCACCTGTCATAGACAAATATAATAACATGTTCAGTAATTTAAAATAAGCTTGTATTCAACAAGTCGCATTCATTCAAACGTATGTAAACTAGCTTCAAGCTGCAAAATAAGAGGATAAGTGGAGACTTGTGATTTCAGTTGAAGAAATGGAGACATTGATGAAATTAATTTCTAGTTTTGAAGATTAATAATAAAGTTGCTTAATACTTTTCCAAGTACGGTACGTATTAAGAACTTATTCATACTGCGAACTTTTCAACAGAAATTAAGTCTTCATTTCTATAGAATCTCGAGTTATTAAATTTGTCTCTTAATAAAATTATCTCATTCCTCTAACTTTGACGAGGAGCTCAAAGTGCTTCGGTAGAAGTGAAAGAAAAGAATCTGTGCCGACTTATTACGTGTAGGCCTTTAGATATATTGGGTATAATCTATCTATATCGGTATGCCTGGCTACTTAAAACAGAATTATACCATCTATACAGACAGAGTAGAGGAACGTCTTGACTTGAAGTATCATTATTAGTTATTACAAATTCTGAAATACATCATGTATCTTGTGATAACGCCTGCGGCTTTCTTGTTTCCTTCCCACCAAGCAAGCGAAGTTTGGCAAGGAATAGACTTCAGACATGAGATCGTCTAATCAAAACGATGCCTCTGTGAAGCGAATCAGTGTGTTGCTACAAACTACTGGCATAGAACGCAACAAGAACAAATATGCGATGATGTGTAGTTTGACAGTCACGTCTCCGAGGTGTAAAGATTCACGGTCCATCAGACACTTAAAACTCTTGTAAATTATCTTTGAATATGTTTGGTTCCCGAGAAGAAGCTGCCCGGCCTGACAACAAGCCAGGATGCCGGCGGATATTTGATCGGAAACCGATGACCGATGGGAATTATTGGAAACTTCTGCTACGTATTGAAAGGCTCTTCACAATGACGACGAACGAAGGCTTTCTAGCAAAGATCAACATTTCCTTCGCTCTCACTGCCTTCGATCTACTATACACATTATCTTCGAGACGCCACCGGACTTTTTAAAGAAAACTCGAGTTAACAAAAAAAAACTGTTACGCTAAATCAACTTTGAGCGGTGGTGAAGCATATTATAGCCAAAGTAGAAAAACATTTGCGTTGCTGTTGTAGACTGAAATTCAGGGCTCACAGATGCTTTTAAAATAAGAACGTTTGTGTGAATCTAAATTTGGATATCCCTCTTTTTCTCTTTTTGAAAAACAGGCTGTCCCAGTCGTCAGGATATAGGACTAGCTCATGTAAAGAAAGGATGAACATGAACCGCATGCGAGGCGGCCCGGAAGTGGCTTTGCGGATGCAGCGTCTGTCTCTAGCGTCGCGACGGAGGTAGGACAGAGGGTTCTTCAAACACTGTTGAATTATGACAGTCAAATAGAATGTTAATGAAGACAATGATGTTAGAGCTGGGGTACGATATGTACGTATGGCACGTGAGAAGCTCAAATTGGCGACTGTCTTTGATGCCGACGACGCTTTATGGCTTTGATAAGATTTGGACTTTGGTAACGACGCACAAAAGCAAGCTTCTTGCATTATGGATTAACGACGGATGAGATGGAGTTCTGATTTTCGTTTCATTGTTTATGACTAATTATGTCTGCAAGATGATTTCAGCTCTGAGCATCTTCTTTGTTCATGAGAATGTATTATCGTGAACTATCTCTTGACAACTGTACTGTACAATGTAAGAACATTGATAGACTTGACGACACGTTTTCAAATTACTTATTTTTAAACAAACTAGTAATTACTTCACGGATCAGTGGTTTCCGTGCTATGGCGGAAGACACATACATATTATAGGCAATCTTATAAAAAGACTATAAGCCTTTTCTCATGTTTCTAGCACCGAACTAATAAATAAGCTATTTTACATTTTAGAGTGATGGTGTAAGTGGGAATTGTGTACTCATACTGTCACTCATCTGCGAAAGTGGAAATGACTGATGTCGTAAGCATTTCATATTTGAATTGGAACAAGCAAGCGATTGTTTTTTTTTTGTTATACACAATCGTATAATGGAAATCATCATGGAACATTTCATAGAAGAGGTTTTTCTTCTACGTTATTCGAAGATTTCATAAGTAATGGGAACAAGAGAAATTTGAAATTCAAATTTCCACTCGAGAAGAAAATCTGATTTGAATTACAAGACCAAATATTGTAGAGAAGGTTTTTGGTGCGACCTAAAATAGTTCCTCGTTAAAAACAGAAATGCTCAAGCTACTAAAGCCATAATATATACCTATATATGCAAGCGGAATGGCGAACACGTCTACTGAATACTCGGCAAACTTCGTGACCGAAATTATGAACTAAGGTGCAAATGTCTAGAGCGAAATGTCTCTGGATGGCGTTGAAATGATAAAACTCGTGCGTTATGAGTATATATATATAACGTATGTTCGCCATTACAAAAACTATTGAATTTATTGTAATCTTGATGACACAACGGCCTGTGTTCTTATAAGTCGAATTTATCGAGCGTATGTGCTCTCCAACCCCTTAAGTTATAAGTCATACTGAACCCCTAGAAGTTCTGTGCTAACATGCGATAGTAGGCCTATGGGCCGTTGGGGTGACAGTGACTATAATATCCAGTGTCATGGGGTGAGAGTGAATCATAGGCCTACTGACCCTCAATTAAAACAATCCCCCATCTACATATTATTATACTTTATACAGTAGCAAATAGCAATTTATTATTTGCGAGGAGAAGACGGAGTGGAGGGGGGGGGAGCGGGAACTTGAAGGGGTGCGCAAAGGTCCGGGACCGCCGAGCAGACTATTGATGCTCGTGCCAGGTTTAGGCGGCGAGGGGAAGATATGAAGGGAGAGGGGGGTTTACTGGAGTAAGGGGTGAGTGAATACAGCATGCCTTCTGAATGGCTAGTAAACCTACTGTCAGAACTACACGAGGTAGATGGAATATATGATATTAAAAGAACTTTAACAACGTTTCTATAACAGAGTCATAATAGTAACAGAACGTTCAATATTCATGCGTAGAAGTTGTTATTGATTGTGGTTATTTGTTCACCTACCTCAGTAGTCACAAGTTGGTTGTAGTTTGAGCAGCAAGGAAAAACACTTCCTTCTCAAAAACAATAACAGTCGGTTCTACGTCGACGTCTTAAAAGATACACTCGCGGAGCACACATTCGCGAGACTAACAATCCAGCGCATGTTACACAGATGGCTCGTCCTCGACCAATAGCACTGTCATCATTAAAACGTTGCGAATAATAACTATCACTTAAACAAACTGAAAAATACGTAGACTGGCGTGAGGATGCGCAACAACGGCGCTACTATATAAATTTCTTATCGATCGTATGTAGGGCTTACGCTCTTGTCGGCCGTCAATGAGGCAAGCACATCACTATACGTAACACATACAAACAAACAATTTATTAAAACTTTCTTTTCACACTGTCAAAATAACTTGATACACGATATCGTAACCCGGCACCTCTAAGGGTATAACTCGCGATGCAACCCTCTTGGCGCCGAAACTCTTTCTGCTGCACAGTTCTGCTCACTCGCGACCCGTAGCCCGCAAATCTCGACTGGACGAGTTGAGTGTTTCGAAGCTCTCTCGCGCACTACCACTACCTCGGTGTCGGTCGTTGGTCTGTTCGACGTACTGACGGCCTACCTGTTTAACGTTGCGCGCGCCTCGCTCCCCCAGTAGTGGACCCTGTAGAATGTTGATTATGTGTTTCTCTCTCCTCTCTCTCTCTCTCTCTCGCTCTCTCATCTCATCTCTTCTCTTCTCAGCCTCTCTCTGGTCCACGCGACTGACCGGACCATCCAGCGAGCGACGATATAAATTGGTCCCAGCGACCAGTCGGAGAGGAGGAGTAATGTATGCAAATGAATGCTATGGATGCAACGTACCTAGATGGGCTAATCAAGTACCTACACCAAAACGATTTGCACATAATCCCGTTATTTAGAATATATATTACCCCTGCCACTCTGAATGCATGGTCACTCTATATAGAGCGTATATATGCGTACGAGAAGGTGTGATAAATCACGAGCAAGCTGTGATCGATTACATTTTTATTCGCGAACAATCATCAATCCAACAATGACTACAGTGATTATGTATTGAATGATTTCGTTACTCAAACATCAGTTGGCATTTCTATTTCATGTTCATGGCGTATGCCTGTGTGTGGCAATCAAGTTATATGCTCGACGACCCGAGTCCCCGAGGGGGTCTAAGTCATGCCCACGCACGTTTGCTCGGATACCTACCATTAGAGAGATTCGGTAGGTCTTTTCGAAATTTGGTAGCGCAAAAACTAGAGCTGGGGTTTTCTCGGAAATAACTAGCAGAGCGTGGATAAGATGATCCATCCATGATCTGAATTGATAGTTGATACTGAACGCGATGATCAAGCTGAATTCAGCAGTTATGCTGTTTTTACAATCGCTTCGATTCTATACGTGGAATCACAGCAACGCACCACCCCATAGTTTGATAATTAATTGAAAGGATTGTCAATTGAATTGATTACTGGGGCTATAAATCTTGCTTCTATCTATTCTATTGGCATCCCAGTACGCGCCTATGCACAGCTCGATGTCCAGGCGTAGCAGTTAGGCAGGCAGGCATGCATCACCCTCGCATCCGGGGGGCTAAATGTTCGTAGTCAGCCGGTGGAGCCCCGCGTACGTTCCACCCCCACCCCCACCCCCACTCCCACAGGCATGCCGCGGTTCCCACACGAGCCACGATGTTGCCCATACAGGTGCCCGCAGGACACTGTGACTTTTCACTATTCACATTCGCTTTGTCCACCCTGCCCGAGGTGCCCGATTGACGATTGATTATTCATTCAGTCCTCGATCTGCCAGTGACAGTAAAGATCTAATAGTAATATTAATTAGTTGGTTTAAACTCCAGGCGTCAAACATAGGCGGATATGGCATTGCTGCCAATGATTATACATATGTATATGTATCAAAGAACTTTAAAAGGGTGGAAGTACGATTAAACAGAAACGATATTAATCCGAATTATTCAAATATTTCAATTATAGTAAAACAATTATACAGCTTGGTGTACATGTGTAATCAGTAATCAATAGTGCAATAAAAACGTTGTCCAATTATTTTCAAAGTACGGTAGATTTAAGGAATATTATTGAAAGTGAATTATATAATTAAAATCTAACACAATTTAGATAGTAAGCATTATCGCATATATACTCGATATGCAATTACCATTCAGGTCAACGATTTGCATTAAACGTGAATTTATTGGCGTCAATTTTCTAGTATCTTCAATATTATCTCGTGAATCGTGAACAGATAAATCTTCCCTCGTGGTTGAAAGATGATATCGCAGTATCCAACATTTATTTCGTATTTTATGCCATGTTGATCTTCCATTCATCAAATTCGACATGATTCGTCTATGTAGTACGTATACTCATCGACATGCATCCATCAGACGTTTGACGTTCAGTGTTACTCTTATCATGAAAATCCTACACGCGAAACTTAAATCAAACTTTGAAAAGTCCTGAAGTCAAGATGTAGACTTTGTTCACTCTATTCACTAAAATAACAAAACGGGAGCCTATTATATTCTACATTCTTAACCTAATATAAAATCCGTGCTGCTCAGTTCAGTTCTTCGAGCTTCAGAAAGTTGTTTGGATCAGGCGCCTGGCCTCTCCTCTCCGTGGCACGCAGTTTGTAGCCCGAGGGCGCCAATAGCCTTGTCGAGGGACGGTGTTGACCTTCGCCTAGCACCTGCATAAGCATCGTTAACATTTACCACAATCACGATACGACAATAGCCGAGCAGCAGAGAAGCGAACAGAGGCAGAGCCGGTGGCTGAGGATGGGAGATGATGGCTGTGGTTGTTGACCGTCGGAGAGGATAGAGGAGGGCGAGGAGAGAAACAAGATGTTATTATATGGAGACTGAGAGCGGAGACCAGGATTACCAACAACGCCTCACAAACTCATTTTATTTCAATCTACTTGTGGTCGATCAGAAATAATATGTAGAGAGATAGATAGATATACTGAGCCAAATTAATCACATTTTTAAATGTGAAAGCCATCTCAACATTGATCCGATGGCGCGTAATTGGAAAGGCGGACAGGGAAATAGACGGTCCAATTAGAGTTTTATCTTAATAGTTCCATTATTTTATTCCAGATAAAAATAAAAATAAAATGGGTTGCTGTTGCTGTGTACAACAAATATAAAAGGGAGTTGGTAGTAGATTGGATGGGACATTTTCGTAATCTTTGTTAGTTTTTTGAACGTGGAGGCTGCAAATGTACTTCCAGCACATAATTCCATTTAATTCGCTTTGGGGCCACGTTGGAAGGAAACATCCAGAGACCGTATCTAACAACACGTCTCTACAATAATCTAATTAGGAAATGCATACAAATTACATTTTCTTATTTATAGACCACGGAGTTAAAGGGTTCTTTATAAATATTTTTGTCCCTCTATAATACCAGAGTTAAAATCTGAAATCTCTTTGTTAACTTATTCGAAGCTCCAATCTAGTCTACCTGTATCTAGAGCCGATTGTTTGGTTATAAAAAGCTATCATGTAAGATTGAGTTCACTTGGTATAAAAAAATGCCTTGGGGTACAAGAGATCGCGGCAACACGGTACAGTGGGAGTTGAATGTTTGGTTGAGATTACACTGACAGGAATGACCAGCCCACCTGCCTTTTCTCTTCTCTGTTACCCCTCTCGCACCTCTCAAGAAGCTCATCAGAGATCTTGCTCTCTCTCTCTCTCTCTCGCGCGCTCACTCGCCGTGCACCGAGTCCTTGGCCTGGGAAAATGAGAAGATTACTCTGCCACGCTCCTCTACTAGCTTCGGCTAAGTTCGGCCGTGATCGGGCACGCGAACAGCCACGCGAGCTTCTACATAGAGGAGATGAGGTCAAAAGGCTCATCTTTACCATCTATTGTTCTAGAAACTCGTATATATATAGTAATTGTAGCGCAGAAGTCGTGACCTCCCTTACAGGTCAATGAAGAAACCACATAGGGTTGGGCAATACAATTATCCTACTGAATGCAACAACCTAATTGAAATTATTGAAGCAATGGTGGAAATTTAATGACTAGGTGACCGCCGCTCATTATAAAGCGGTTAACGTGAACAGAGAGGGGTTTTTCTGATGACGATACGCGATTGGTAATTGCTGAATTAAGGGAATAAATCGGAATATTCTCGGTTACCTAGTTTGTTTATCGCGCCATGACAAGGCAATAGGCTCTATAAAGGGCAATGTACCGTACTCTATCAAGTGAGAGATGCTCATCAAATAGTTTCTTGGATTTTTTTCTTTTCTTCTATTGTATTCAATGTTATGATTGCCCAACGAGCAAACACTTCTTTCTCATGACAAATCATAGTCGTGGACATTCCTCCTCCCGGATATTCGGCCTCCTTGAATAAAAGAATACAAGAAAAAAGTCTAGTGCGCATCATCTCTACTGGACGACAAGGAATAAAGAATTCTGTTTCCAATTCCAATTCGTATTTTCTATTACGTCGGGCTTCGAAGGGAAAACAAAATAACCCCTTTTTGAAGCATACGGGGTTTCAGCGGGCGTACTTCCTATTCGTATACGCTCACACATGCGCTTGGGGAGCGACATACGATCGATATTTTTGAATCAGTTAATATACAAGTAGAGGTTTTTGAATATAAAATACATATTATAATAACATAAATATATGCTAATCCACTTGGAAATGTAAGTTTTGTCAGCCAAGGCTGTGTGTAATGTGTGTGGAGACAAGCAAATCATGGCCCTTAGGACAGGTGTTCGCTACCATCAAAGATTATAAGCACGTCGAAATGGGTATGACCTTTAATTCCTTAAACCAAGAAAGAACGGAGCGCGTTATAATAATAACCGTGAGTTATAACATCATTATAATGTTATAACATACTCACTCAAATGCCATGCACCCAATACGTTTTCTATAGATTATATTCTGTACACGGCTTCAACCCTCCCCCATTCTCACATTTCATTCTCACCATCCGCTGTGTATATACACATCGAAGACAGGCTTACGAAATTGTGTCAAGTTTTGTGTGCTGTGCAGAAAGCATAAACAGTAATGATGGATAGTGCGATAAATTAACATATTCCGTGTATGAGCTAGTCGAATTGAATACCCGGCACCTCCACCACATACATTTCCTTTACAGAAGAGTCGGCGTATTCCTTTCCTTTATCTCACGATTCTTGGAAGGTGGAGTGGAACGTATGTATAATATATTACCGGTATCGACACTAACATCTTAAATTGAGATTTGAGACCTCCAGTTTGTAAGGATGTGCGTGCAACATGCTCTCTAATGGTGATGAGGGAGGAGAAAACGCTCCAAGCTAGTCATGAGTTTTGTTTTATACTATGTACCATCACTCATGGACAGGTGTGCGTTGTACTCGCTTGTCTGCGTTTGTATAAACCGAGTCATGTCCCACGGTTTGATTTATACATTATAAATTAATATCAATACCCTTTTAGTTGTCATTTGTCGTCGATCTATACGAACGTTTTCCCTGTCATCAGTAATCATCATTACATTTGTTTCATTAATGAATGTCGATTACCATTTGCGACTGTTTCTGTGACAACTCGATGGCGATCAATAACTAAAAGTACTGTTGTTTTTTCAAGTATGTACCTTTTATTGCTTTGTCGGTTCACAAAGCAAAAACGCAGCAATAAAATCATGAAAATGTAATTAAGAGTTGTTAAAACTTATAAGACAAGTTTTTGTACAATTGAAGGATGATTATGTTTTTTTTTTCAGAAAAAAAGCTCTTAAGCGCGGCTATTCCTCTTACGAATGAATGAAGGGGATTCCTCCGCCATATCGGGGCCGTCACGATTAATTGAATCGGAGGTGATCGCAATGCACGCATTCTGCTCTACATATTTATTAACTTCGTTATTCAACCGCGCCTTTTCAATCTCGTCTATTCCGTTAAGTTTGTTTCGATTGTTAAGGTCCAGTGGTTTTACATCGAGCATGGATACTGTTGATCCATCCTTTGTTTCTAACTCGCCGTGTCAGCATACACTGTACAGTCATACAGACAGCCCTTATATCGGACTCGAAGAACTGGCCTTGATTTGGCATTCCTGTGAACTGGTGGAGCAAACTTGTTCATTCTATAGCCAAGCTGTGTCTTGGCCGGTAATATTGTAACAAGTGTAGCAATGTGTAGCGGGGCAAGGCAGGTTACTAGATCTCGTACCGGACCGGTAAGGCGATCATCGCTAGGCAGAGAGAGAAAGATGTGTGTGTGTGTGTGGCAACGTGGCCGGTGCGGTCACATATATCAGCAGCGGCAGGTGCAGATGATGGAGCCGGAGCTCGAGAAGAGAGAGGAAGGAATATGGTTGGGTATCTATCGTCCCCGGGGCTACCAAACAAGAAATCTCCTTGGTCTGAATAGCTGGAAGCCACCTGCTGTTGCCTGCTCTAGCCTGATTTCTTGCCTCTAGGCTGAAGGACCGCACCCTCGAGCGATGATTTTTTTTCTAAAAACTTTTTAATAATCTCAATATGTTGTCTTTGTCTTGACTAAAATAGCTAGTCTTATACGTGAGTAGTTAAAAAATTCGTAATGAACGAGATATTATCTTCATTATCGAAATATATTAGACACTCTTTTATAAGAATGAATTATGGTTTCCGTTCGGATAACCGTGGGAGAGGCAACTTGGAACTGCGTCTATTGTTGATTTAATTTTATTAAAAGTATTACCATATAAATAATACCAATTACCTCAACTTTCCAAATTGTTCACAATTCAAAGAGGCCATATTGATTTAGATTGAGAGAGCGTTAATACAGTGCATATTTTTTTCATTTGCTTCAGTCTTAAAGAGTGCTCTCAGGAAACAGCCATTCTGAAAGGAATTCAGATTAATGCATGATATAAGAGCAACTGATTTTTTCTGTTCTTATGCGGCTTTTGCCTCAGGCTAGAACACGGAAGTATAACTGTATATGATGCAAAACACATACAAAATAAGTGAGTCAATCATCTCCAAACATTAACGCTACACTCAAAAGTCAAAATCTACTTGAGACTCTTTTAATAAAAACATATTTGAAAGATTGAGTGCGTGGGGAAAGCGTATGTACCTTCTTGCGTCGGGCGCTATTAAACAACCTCACGACGGGCGGTGAACCTCCTAATACGAACCGTCATCGCAATGCATCGGAACATATTAACATTTTACTACTCAATCTCAAACTACATATTAACCTTCAACCCTACGACGTGGTTACAATCATAAAAGTATACGACAACCCACGACGTAAACTCCTGTATATAGTTTATTCTGAACTCTCGAGAAAAGTGTACTTCATCACTATACTTGTTATTATATATTACGACGATACTATCTCTGAGGGAAAAGTTCCAGCCAGAGTCGTTTCACAGATATGAATGATAATAAAAGGTCAACAGTGCAAGATACGATGATATGCAGATAATGATAGTCGAAAATGTTGATTAGTCAAATGTTATATTAACACAGTTGGAAAGATCATATAGTAAGAAAAGACCTATGGTGAAACTAGATAATTTTCCCAATTATTGTCAACTTGTAATCTAATGCGAATGCTCACGATGGATCGACATTATTTTTGAGGACAATGCTCTGAACGATATGAAGTAATTTCCAGTTTTCACCACAATATGTTCAAACAGAAAGTCACCACGATAGTTTAGTTGAACAGATTATTGTATCATGTTGACGCCGTATTGTAGAAACCCCATAAGAGAATAATGTTATGTCTAATCTAATTTAAATATTTAGGCTTGTTGAGTTTTTTTGGAAAGTTTGTCGACAACCTAGAGAGCTTGAAAGGTGGAATGATGGAACCTGGCACTTCCACCTACAGGGTAGCTCGATATACGTTTGCACAAAAAAAAAATAACGAATAACGGCGCATGTTGTTTATAGCAAACAAGAGCACCCATAATCTTAATTACGGTCTTCAAATCTGCAAAACAATCGTTCATTGTCATTTATGAATTGTAGATACGTAAAATCATGTATCTCCCACAGTCAAACAATATTTAATGATCCCACGCTTAATCGACACTTTTCTGCGAAGGTGAAATTATCTCAATTTTTCAACTTTTATGGAATATAATAATGAGATGAGTTAGGAGGAAAGTTCTACTGACATAGTTCACTCTGAAACCGGATGTGACTTCTTATAAAATAGATAACAAAGAAACCAAATATATATATATATATATATATATATATATATATATATATATATATATATATATATATATATATATATGTATATATATATATATATATATATATATATATATATATATATATATATATATATACATATATATATATATGTATATATATATATATATATATATATATATATATATATATATATATATATATATATATATAAGTCCACAATCTAGTCAATAACTTCTGATCAATCCATTGATCAATCATCATTCATCACATTGTGACGATATATCCATTAACTTTGTATCTGACAGAAGTGTCACATCAACTGTCAATCATGAATAACATTTTTTTTTCACACAGTTGTAATTATATTACGTCATCACTGTAAATTTGACAGATTAGAAGAGATATTTTCTCGAGGAGAGAATAAGCTCATGTCATGTTCGCCGAGAGTCTCTATAGTATACAGTCCAATTTTGTATTCGTTTCTTTGTATTTGTCACCTACAATGTCGCTTTTTATTTTCTATACGTGGAGTTCATAATAATGTGAAATATGTAAACTTTCGAAGATAAAACTGTTGCGGACACGTCTGAAAAGAAAAATACTTCGAATTGAAAAAGAACAATAGGTCTAATTCTGTAATCGAAACAAAGTTTATGTATAGAGATTTGCTCACCCCCCCCCCCCCCCCCCTGTCGAAAGTTTCAGATGAAAATGGAAGATAAAGGAACAGTGCTCACAAATTTGAAATTCAATCACACAGACGGAAGATTTCCATGTTCGTCAGGTAGATATATTTGTTTTCTATGGAATAAAAATATTACATAGAAAAATAGAGAAATCCAAATCCAAAAATGTAGCCAAAAATGAACTTTATTTACTGCATGTATTCATTTTAATGTTAGATATACAATTGTATCCACGAAAGAAGAAGGTCGTCTAAAAACAGTGTGATTATAAAATGTTTTTTTTTTTTACACAATCTCGCTGTAAGTTGATTGGTTTAACGCTGTAGAAAGATGCAGAATTGCGTTTCAAATCGTAAACATCACGCTAAAAAATGAAATTAAACACCCTACAAATACTAGACCTATATCAAGTATAACGTTTAACGGCGATATTTTTGTTTGCTATGTTGTTGGACGAATTTCCTCTTTCATGTATATATAGGCCTATACAAATACCCGGTACGGGTTAATGTAATGTTTCTACTTACTTATAGGCAAACGCATCATATGCGTTGCAAGATAAGCGAGATATCTGAATAAGGTATAATAAGAGTCGTTAAAGTAGTTCTGCCTTTGCTACTTTATCGACTTTGGTATTCTACACACCTTGACACATATAAAAAATACTACATTGTTGGGCAAATATCGAATCTAGAAAGCATAGTGGATCTTGGCAACATATAATTCTGCTATTATTCCTATATATTTGACGAATAAAAACAGTTCATTGCATTTTTTTCTTCAGAACGGTTCATTCGAATTGCATACAAAATCGTGATAATGTGTATCATTCATGTGTACACATTCTCAGAATATTTTATCACATTTGTAGAAATTTTATTTTTCAAATTTTCTTGCCCAGCCTAATCTTATGAGGTTTTTAGAAACTTTGAAATGATGTTTTTCAAAATCGGTTCGACTGATTTATTTCAAAAACTCAACAAATCTAAGTTGGATAAGTTTGCGTGTACAAAAAAGTTTCATGTTGATCAGTCAAACCGTGCGACCAGTGGAGTGCCTATATACAAAATAGAAAGAAAGAAAAACACAGACAATTAGCTCTATAAGAGTGGGATGGAGTCTTCGCTATCGCTCATCTAATAATGTAGCCTAGGTTGTATTTTTTCTTTTTAAAAATTTCATAAAAACGGTATTCTGCATCATTGACATGCAATTTTATCGTCATTTTGAGAAACTTTTACCTCACTGTATACGTGCTGGTTGTAATTCTATCGTGTAAAGTGTAAGTTGAAAAAAGCGAGGTAAAAAGCACTTGCCTAATTATATCACGTTAATTATCAATTAACTTCTAATCACTAATTACTAATTAGAGCTGACGCTTGAAATTATTGTCCATATTGTAATTGTTTATTGTTTAGCGAGACATGTCAATCAATATGGTATAACCATGGAGTTGTACATGTGGAGTACGACAGTACTATTTCATTGTAACCTATAAAATAATTCGAAGTAGTTCTTGAAAATTATTGATTGTTGTGTACTTCACATTTATGCTCTAATTTTGAATGTGAAGATGTGTGATAGATAAGATGTCCACACGATTGTACAGTCATGGCCAATTGAAATTGAATTAAAATAAAAATGGTAATTAGATTTCAATTTAGCCATTGGCCACTGTTGAAATTATCGCATGACAATGTTGTCAAAATATGGCGGCTAGTTTGCATAGCAATGAGGTAAAAAGTGCTTGAACCCCTTGAACACGATTTTTCCACAGAAATATTTAATATATTGAAACACATATTATTTTTGTTTATATTACCATAACTATCGTTATAATTACACCATATCCAACTTGATCAATTTAAATATATTGAGTAGAAATACTTGGAAGCACAAATACTTGTCAAGTTGTCAAGTTAGCACAGAGAGTTACAACGTGTAATTATTCTACGCATGATTACACTTTGAGGATAGAATCAAAGCTCGCTTTGGCAGTTCTGTTGTGTGAAAGAGACTGTTCTGAAGAGAGACTTTTAATTGAATAAATACATGTCAATTAAAATGTAGGCTATCGTTAGGAGTTTAAGGGTGCAAAAATTTATGAGAGTGACTATTTTAGAAACTAGTTCATGCTGTATGAAGTATGAGCCATAAAAGCTATGTAGTTAGAAGTAACTATATCTTCGTATTTGTTTTTAATTATGTGTTTTATCCTATTCTATAAAAACTCATTTGAAATCTAAATGCACGAACCGTGATTCATGATGCAACCGTTGTAATCGGTATTTGTGAATCGTTCACTGTAGGGACTTGGGAGAACCAATGTTTGTCAGTTTCCATATCAATTAGAAAAGTGAATGACAGACAAAATATACTGAAACTGTGACTGGCGAATTCAATTTGGAAAACATTATTGTCCGCTTATATATCACTTCACAACGCGTGTTGCTTGTTACTTGATGTGTAACGTCACTTGAGAGAAGTCCAAGTACTAGAACTTGAATATCAGAGTCATAACTTTGTTTTTACTTGCATTTAACTGAAAGAAGGTATACATTGATTAATTGGACAATATGATGGTATAGTCATAAAAAATTACATGTATCACAAATCTACAATATTTCGACGTCCTTGCAGATCGATTCAGATGTATTTTTCAAGTTGATGTACAAATAGTGTGGATGAAAATAATTGATATAAATAATTGATAATCAATCGATAATTAATAAATGCATATAATAAATAATATGAGAACATTATTCTTGTATAGACACGAAAGAAGAATTACATGAAAAAGCAACATATGCCTTTTCAGTACGAGATTTATAATAAGGAATACAACTATATTTTTCGAAAGCGGTGAATGCTTAAGGTGCAGTGAGTTTCTACAAATAACATCGTTTTTTGTAGTTATTTAGTTGGTATATAGACTACCATTATCATCTCGCGTATACAAGTATATATCAGACAATATCAGTAACCTTTTTGTCGACAATAGTCAGCATATTGAAAGTCAAGTGGAAGCACTGAAAATGTCAATTGTGTTCGTAGATGCCTCAATACTACGAACCACGTAGTTGTAGTACAACACGTATTCAACGAATAGGAAATACGAGTTGAAAATGAAAAAAAATCCAAGTACTACTACTGGTTTAGAATTTTTTTTTATGTTTAAATCACCGCTTTTGAGAATTATGTATTCTCCAAATTTATTTGATTCAATTCGATTTTTTTCAAGTCTTTATTAATTGCGTTCACGGTTGTTATTTTTCATCCATTTTACTGTTCACACAATAGACAAATTTCATTTGACAAATGTGGAGCGAGGAATAATACAAACCAATATCTTATTTCTTATTTCTTATGCAATACTCTTATGCGGGCTTCTCTCTATTTATATGAATTCTGTTTTATTCACCTGTGTATTATTATGTACCAATAACTTGTTATTATCATTATGTAATGTATTATCATTGGAGAGAATGAAACATTTCTTTAAATAAATAATAATAATTTTTAATTTACTTTCGTAAAAATGAAAACTGATTTGAGATGCTAATTATAGACAAATCCGCACCAAAATCTGAATTATTTATCAAACATTTGTTATTGGAAATTCTTGTATTTTTTCAATCGTTTGTGCAGTTTATGATAACGTACGCCTACATTTCAAACGATTCGTTGCTGAATGTCTACATATTTGAACGGTTCTCAAGTTACAAATGAGTCCAAAATGATATCGATATAATAGTGTCTGACTAAAATAACTATAATTAGGTTCAATCAATTTTATTGATGAGGAACAACGGTTTTTATCAAGTTTCGATAATATTACAGAAAAAAAGTAATAATAATTAGAGGCATGATCCAAATTGTATCACTGAATGGAATAAAATTTTCGCAATGCTCCTCCAATCGGTATTCTCAGTTGCTGATTTTTTCACGCGACTTTCTTTAAAATTTAAACATTTCCTAATTAGTATTTAGTATATTAAAATTTATGAGAATTTGCTAAATTCGTAATTTAAGAAATTACCACGCTATAATAAAATAGTAAAATTATCATACACAGGGGGTCTTTAAATTCCCAACTTTCATGTAATTAAAGTAATTGGATCCAAAATGAAAAGCTAACATTTTGTATAGAATTTTCGAGAATGTTTTTGCTCTGAGCGTAGTGAGATTGCAATAAGGAAACTATCGTAACAAACTTTAACGTTCTTATTTATGCACGTAGAAAAAATATTAATCTATCTTATAATCTACATTGAAATGCTTAATTCATTTAGTTCAGAAATCTTTCCTATAAATACGAAGTTGCATAACATTAACGTAATACGCTTGCTTATCAGTACCAAATTATAATTAAGTGTGTACTATAGTATATCTATAAAAGTTTTTTCAGAGACGGTTTTTCTTGATCTCGTGAAAATATCGAAATTTAGAAAGTATACTATAAAGTTGACGTGTCACAAATTAAGGGATCTGATTTTGTCCATTTCTACTAAAGTGTAGTAGTATAGCCATTGACGCATTATCATGTGTGTATGTGTATAGAAACAATTAATATCTTGAGCGATTTTTTGTTTGAATTTCAAATCATTTTTTCCATAATAT
The DNA here is from genome assembly GCA_964007535.1 of Brachyptera risi. Lineage (NCBI taxonomy): Eukaryota > Metazoa > Arthropoda > Insecta > Plecoptera > Taeniopterygidae > Brachyptera > Brachyptera risi. The sequence goes on from OZ023328.1 coordinate 23,655,725, forward strand.
TTGTTCAACAATATGCATTCTTAGAGGCAAAAAATATACACACTTCTCAGATAGATCAAGACATTACTAAATATAAATTAAATTACAGCTGTTCTGCATCTCTCCACCATATTATATTATAAACTATATGGAAATATCGAAGTATAGAAAAATATCATTTTTTGATGTTTACTTTTGAACGAAATTGACATGCGGAATTCATATACGGGGGAGACAAAGCTATTTTTAATACCTTCAAGGTAGTATAAAATATAACTACATAACTCAGGTCGCTTAATTGTCAAGCGTAGACTTGAAAATGTGTTTTTTTCAGCTGTATTCTCTTGATAATTATGCGATATGAGTTAAGTAGTTAAAACGTATTTCTTCTTGAATATATTATAAATATCTGTGCTCCTTCCGTATAAGAATTTTGATATCTCATGCCGTTCAAAAATTATCACCAAAAACTGATATTTCGCTAAATTGACTCATATGGACCCTTGACTGATGAATTATAGGAAGTTAAATATATATATATATATATATATATATATATATATATATATATATATATATATATATACACACACTGAGTTATAAGTTGGAACCAATTATGAAGTCAAGCTAAACTCTTGATTCTTAATTGATTGATTCTTTGATTGATTGATTCTTTGATTTGATTCTTGATTCTTTGATTCTTAAAACATCGCAAATGTTGAAAATTATATTTAATAATATACTTAATTGTTCGTATAACCCACTCAATGCCAATCTGATAAAATATCCAAATACAATACTTTACATCCAATACAAGATGTGATTCGCAAAGATAAGTTTTTTGTTTTTCATTTTTTCACCAACTAAGATCGAAGATTGCTATTTATTGTTTTAATTACTTACTATATTACTAAAAATGTCGTTTTATGTCATCTATGTGACCAACAAAAAAGACAATAAACCATCATTATTATCATTATTATTATATGCGGGTACGAATGAACTGGTGATAATTTAAAGATGAAGTGGTAGGTGAAAGGACGCTATCATAAACGCATAACTTATTTGCAGCGAGATTGGAAACTGCACTCGTCCGATTTTATTTTTAAAGCAATGCCTCAGCTGTCCAAGTCAAACGGACTGCCGTATAACTATGCATACGTCATACCAGTCTATATAATAAAACTCAAAATAATAAATTAAGTCAAGTGGATTGCACCTGTTTAAGTACCACTTCATTCACAAAATGACTTTTTCCGGTGTTCAAGTACTCATTTTCACACACCTGTTAGCATATAGTTATTATTCAGGACGTAAACTAATAAGGTGAACTGATTTACGTCAGGTGTATATATCTATTATCTATCATCTAGTGACTTATTTAAACTATCAAAATACTAACAACGCCCATATCCGATGCTTGAATAGTAAACATTGTATTTGTATGTGAATGTGTTTATTACATTTTTCGGGTTGACAGTGACACCGACAGCGTGAATGGCCATTTCATAACACTTTTTCATTTTCAAAATGAGACATTTTCAATCATAGCTTTAAAATAAAATGAACCAGTTTCATGAAAACTATTTTAATACTTTTATACAGGCATAGTCATCTGACTATTTTATTTAACGACTCATTCATTGACGCCTGACATCTAATTCCCGAGTACTGGTTACAATCGCTTATTAGCAAGTGCTTCCCAATAATAATTTCATTTTAGCTATCCATTCAGAGGTTTAATTTGTTTTGGTGTGAATAATTTTCGTCAATTTGATACAGTATCGTATATTTGTATTGGTGATAAATGAATACGACCTAGAGCGAGCGCACGGCTTCAAAAATATACTTCACTTGATGTTGAGTATATATAAAATAAAATAAGAAATACTATATGAAGAGTTTAGACGTCAATTAATTATTTAATTTTAGGATCAATTTATATAAATACGTACTACAAATACGGAAGGTGGATTTACAGTATGGCTTTTGTAAGCAAAAAGTTGCAAACGTAGAAACGACGATATTTCCGTTTCGGAAATGCAGCTTCTGGATTTTTTTAAACAAAAATCACTCAACACCTGCATGCATCTTGACATGCACGAACCACGGATCTTGGGAAGTAAACCGAATAATGTTTACAAGTTACAACTTTACTACCCAGGTGATTATTGTTGTGCCACAGTTTTTAATCGTTAGAGCAGTGGGTTAATGTAAAAGTAGTAATAAAAGTTTAAAAACTATAAATCTTAGCTGTGCGTCTGCATCTCAAGTTGTCGCTCGTCGTGGTACTTCAGGGTATAATGTTACTTGCATCCACACAAAAAAAGATCATCTATACCAACTAAATAATTGTGAAAATATTGCTGATTACATAATCTTGCTGCAACTTTCGCGCTACTACAAATAAGTTAATTTGCATCCACAAAAAAGAAGGTCATCTATCAACTAAATTGGTCATACTAAATTGTGAAAGCTCTATATAGTGAATACATATTCTCGATGCAACTTTCAAGATTAAACTCTTTTGAAAGATGCAGTTTCATTTCTTTCGAAAACAACTTCCTGCAAAATTATATATTTATTAAAAATACCATGCAGCTTTATAAATATAACAGTGATATTTGGGTTTGTTATGTAGGTAGACTACCTTCTTCTTTCGTGGATACATATATAGGGATAGCACATATTATCTGATAATATAAACACCAAAGTTGGTATACTATATGTATGGATAAACGCTACCCGCTTCTCTGACACATTGATGTGTTGGACTGTTGCGTGATTCATTTATTACTTTACGGGATACCAAGATCCAAACTATACCAGGCTCAAGAACTAAGTTCCTCCCCTCCCTTCTACTTGAACTTCGATATGAATCAAGAAATATCATTCTATGAGACGCGTGTAATTTCTCCGTTCACCCAAACACATATTGATTACAGGAGTAACTTCAACTCATTTATTAAATTGAATACGTATTTTTAATTACAAAGTCAAAGCTTGCCTCGTAAAATCGATGCTTATACTATAATAGTAAGCATCGATTTTCACTTTCATTAATACTCATACATATTATAACTTATTTTCGTTCTATTAATTGATTTCTTAGTGTGCCAGACAATGAATTGTCCAGATCGACACTAAGTCATCTAAAATAGATATTGGATATGGATATTAGTTTTCGAGTAACTTGATTCTAATCTTGAACATTTTGTACTCATTTCATAAATCTATCTGATCTCTGCAGAATGCTCGTTATAGCCATTTCAATGCAACTAGACTCGGGCAGTTGAAAACTGTGCTTCAAGTCAGAAAATATTTTTACCAATCGACACATTCTCGCATGTTCCTTTTGACGATCTAACGACCTGTACCACGTCTGTACCACAGTACCAGAAATGTGAATAAACGTGCATTTCAAAAATATTTTGATTTCCACATTTCCCCCTTATCAATTTGTACCCCTAACTATAGCCCATCGCTATTATCTTAAGGCCCGGTGTTACCAACGTAGAAGTAGCTTCAACTGGCAGATAAAAGTTGTTATCACCATGGTTACCTGTGATATTTGTTTTCACCAACTCTCAGATAACTGCTAACTGGATTTCGTAATACCGGGCCTAAGATAAATAAGCGTATGCACCGGACTATAATAATAATAATAATACATTTTTATTTCCAAAAACTTTCTACAGTTGTATTACCCTTCAAGATAAATCCTATGAAGGGTGTATGGAAAACATATTTGTTAGGCAGGTCTACATATTTACAAATATTCACAATAAAATATAGACAAGAAGTGTTTCACAAAATCATTACCTAATGAAATAATACCGTACTTTGAAGAAAATATAAAACAATTGCTACTTAGCAAAAATAATATTTTAAATTCTGTAATCAGATTTTGTCATTTAAATATTCTTCTACCGAATAATATGCTTTATTTTCAAGAAGAGTTTTGAGTTTATGTTTGAAAACTTCAATTTTATTTATACATTTTATATTTTCGTGTAATTATTATTTATATTTTAAAATAATGAACTGAGAACATTAACACTGTACAATTGAGCAATATTTCGAGT
>OZ023328.1:23662288-23794788 GCA_964007535.1 Brachyptera risi
ATCGGGATATCTTGAAATGACTACAAATGATATGATTCAACTGGCTGACTGGTAAAGCCACGCCTGTTTCGAGTCGTCAATTAAATAGGGCTCGTTTTTTTGAGTAGGCCAAATCTATTAATAAGTGTGAGGCCTTACACAAAATAATATGAATATTTTCTTTAATGTTTATGAAACACCGTCCAAGAGAACATCATGTCTATTCCTACTAAGTGGCCATTATTACTTGAAGATTTTTTTTCTTCTCATATACAGTTTGATTAGTTTTGATTAGACCTAATAGATTTCCTTCATAATCACGAAGGTTGAATATTCATTTCTAATTCATCTTAATCTCATGGACTGAATGTTAGTAGACCCACAGCCAAGTCAACTTTTTGTAACTTTGCGGTTCTACTTATACTTATGTTGATATATTAATAAAAATTCTTGACAAAAAACGTGTTCGTTAATTCTTTGCATGCATAGACCTGATTGGTGTGGACCGTGTGGTAATGAATAACAGAGTTCAAGCAAAATCTTTTAGTCCGCGAATGATAACTTCTCGAGAGTGTGGAAATATTTCTAGCCATTAAACTTAATTAGTCTACTATGATGAAAAAGAAAAATCGGGTAATAAATACGTCAGCTTAATAATTATCAATAACAATTACGTTTACCTTTTCCAACTTATAACTATAATTACAATTTCATTCGGCATATTTTGAAGCATATCATTCGAACAAATGAAATATTGCTTGAAATGTGCACGAAACTGCTAGTGAATCTCAGAATTTACTTCTGAGTCTTTTGAAATATTTCCAATATTTTCTGCCTCCCAGGCTTCATTTACACGTGTGAGTCGTCATCAGCTTCACGACAATTGCATTTCTTTCATTTTGTCAATTGCATCATCAATTAAATTAGTCGATTGCATTATCTGTCATTAGTTACCTGAAATTTCACCGATCTACACTCCTGAGGATGACGGGTGAAACTCCGTCGAAACGTCGAGACGCAAATACTCAGGTACGTGTTTTTACCGTAGAAATTAGTTTACTATAAATACTATTGGCCACGAGAATCTACGCAAACATATATATATATATATATATATATATATATATATATATATATATATATATATAAGATGATGTTTTAATTCTGTTTATTTCTGATATTTTTGTTATTGTTTGATTATTATGGTCATTTTCATATTGATGATGTTCATTTTTCCATTTTTCATTCATTTCTTTTTTTTGTACCATTATATTATTATTATTATTATTATCATTTATTCATTCCATTCTATATCTTTTGAAGGTATTTATTTCATCCCCTGTCCATTATTTTTATACAAACTTTCTGCAATTTAGTTTTCAAGTAACAATTCCCATCTACCTATTTATTTGATTTCGATTTTGTTTTCATTACTTTGTTATTTTCTGGTCACAGTGATTTTTTGTGTTGTTATAAAGTTTTCATTTAGTTCTAATACTACAATCACGATGTAGTGATACCAACCTATTTTATCATAATATAAAGAAGGTGCTCCAACTCCGGTCTCGAAAATGAAATATTTCCGCGGTCAGTTCCCGAGTCCACGGTCCCGATTGCCTGTAGCGCAACTATCTCTTTTATATCGATCTATATAAAACAACAATGCTACACACGTCTCAGTAGAATTTTAATGTTAGCAGTTGCATTTCTTTCCTTTACGAAAATTATAGATTTTGTAAGTTCAACAATGCCACCGGTACCGTAGCCACTCTTATCTACATCTATAGTTCACAAGGGAATTCGCTTAATCGTGACAGGCAATCGGGACCTTTGGTTCTGCACTGACCGCAAGAAACCACAAGTGCCTTCCATGTTATCAGTATGTGAGTTGGAGCACCTTCTTCATATCATGATAAAATGGGCTATGGTGTCATTACATCGTGCTACAATCCTATCGACACGCGTTGGCGAATGAAAATATTTATATTTTATTTACCACAAGACTTTGTATTATTCCTGAACCATAATGGATTACTTTGAAGACCAAGAAATAAGCCCCGCCACCTCAAAAAGAAAAAAAAAAAAAAAATATATATATATATATATATATATATATATATATATATATATATATATATATATATTTATACACATGAAATAAATCTATACACTCTGTAGGAAGTATGAAAATTATTGGCAGTTCATAAAAGAATTATTCTTGTAAACAAACGTGAATGGTGGAAAAGTGATCACAAAGTGGTTGTGTATGCCATTTTCCTACATTATATCCAATGGATAGTCTTCGATCATCCTGGACTTGGATAATACGTAGAGGTTCACAAAAATAAAACCACCCCAACTCATAAAAAGCTCATTAAGTAATTACTTTGCTTTGCGAGAGAGACGTCGTGCTGGCGAGCTAGCACACCGCCCACTGTCATACTGGCTACTGCCCACTGTCAGTGTCATACGCATCACTGTCATACCACGATGTAGTAGTGATGATACCAGTATTATAAGTCCATGGTGATACCAACCTAGTTCATCATAATATGAAGAAGGTGCTCCAACTCCCATACTGATAACATGGAAGGCATTTGTGGTTTCTTGCGGTCAGTGCAGAGCCAATCGTCCCGATTGCCTGTCGCGATTTAGCGGATCCCCTTGTGAACTAGATGTAAATAAGAGTGGCTACGGTACCGGTGGCATTGTTGAACTAACAGAATATATGATTCTCGTAATCTACTGGGCCTTGTATATCATTGTTGAGCATTGTTGTTTCAGATGGTTCGATATAAAAGCAATAGTTGCGCTACAGGCAATCGGGACGAGGGACTCAGATTCTGACCCGGGAAATATTTCACTTTCAAGACCCGAGTTGGGTCACCTTCTTTATACTATGATCAAAATGCATTGAGGGTTTGCCCGTTGGAGATGGTGTCTTGACTTCCCATCCCTCCCATGTTAAAAATATGTTCCAATTCTGCCAATTCACGGTTCCAAGTACTATTGACCGTGCGTAGATAAGTGGTGATAGAAGGAATTAACGATATGTTCAAGGCCGGCTCGCTGTCATCAGGTTTGCTAGCCTATCAGTCGTTTCTACAAAAACACACCAGATAGAGCAGCGATCCATATTACACAGAAAAGTTCTCACGGTATGGTACGTGTTTTCAAGATAAGTGAAGGCACCATCTCCTGGCCGCAAACAAACGCAACCCTCAATGCATCTTGATTATGATAAAAGAGGTTGGTATCATTACATCGTGGTCATACTGGCTAATGCCCAACTGCCCACTGTCATATTGCCCATTGTCATATTGACTACTTTCCACTGACATAATGACCACCTGTCATTGTCAAGGTTGTACAAAAGTGTCAAAATCCAACCTAACCAAAAAACCAAACTTCTGGTTTTGGACAATTTCTAGACAATTTTTACACGTGGACTGTGAGCACTGGGCAGTATGACAATAGGCAGTGTACCGGTTTTTGAGTCTTTAGTCAGCAAAGAGATTTTAAATGGACTCATGGTAAAGTGCAGGGAAAAGTCCTTGCTACACGGCGCTGCTGTGAAATAATTGAATCCAAAACAAGAACCAGCATTGTTTTTCTTTCTAAGCGCTAAATGACCCCGATGTCGATCCGCCTCAAAACCTTAATATTCATTCATTCAATCACAATAACTGTATAATTCTATAAGCTTATTTAACTCAGATGTGGAATGAACAAATTATGTCTCAACAGAAATCTTTTTGCGAACAAAATTTTCGATGCCATTCTGTTCACCCTACTAGAGCTATAAGATATTCACCCCGTATAGCTGTTGGTGGGCTCGGCGGGCTCGTAAAGCAATCAACCATCATCGTAATTAAAGTCATAGGAAAAACAAATTGAAACTTTTCAAAAAATTATGTGAAGACCAGGCCCCATAAACTTTAATTGATTAATTAATAATTAATAATTGTCTCTGCCCTTTATTTATGTACCAAGATAAATTTTGATCAACTATACCACATTATATTGAGATATATTTATTTATTATGAATAAATGAATGAATGGATATATAAGCAGCTGAGTGAATACATTAATAAGTGAATGGATAAATGAATGAATAAACAAATGAATAAAGAGTGATGAGAGAAAACAAGAGAATAATATTGCAAACACGAAATACATTATATTAAAATATATTATTAATATATAGATGAACAATGGAAGCATCAAAGAAAACAAAGTGGAAGAAGGATCGAAGAAAAAGAGGGAGAAAAAAAGAGAAGAAAATTTCCAATAAATGATCAAAGAATTTTCCCCATCACAATTCTGTTTGATTTGTTTTTCATCCCAATAAGTTATGAGCATACTATTCACAGTTGTTGAACGCATTACAGTAAAATTAATTAACTGTTTGGGAGTGGCAAGATCGCCCTGGCGCTCCGTTCTACTTCGGACGATCCTACTTTCTTATCGTACTTCATTAGCCCTAATTGGGAAACAATGACTATGTGGTCTGTGGAGTATTTCGATGTTAAGAAAATGTATATGGCACAGAGAGAGAAAGTAATAATAAGAACGAGAGAAATAAATGCTAAAAGCAGAACTAGCAGAACTATTATCAGACATGTTTTCCCTTTCGTAATAGGTACCATATTTAAATTAGTACTCGTATTAATTTTACTATATTATTATCTATACTGTTGGCAAATGTACGTGTATCATTTTCTGCGATGAATTGTGTTTGAAGATTTTAATTAAATAGCTCATGATTATAACAGTAGTTTGATTTTTATACAATGTTTATGTAACTATTTAATTTTGTTATTCATTATTGCTGGCGTTGGTTTTGTTTTTCTAATAGGTAATATGGTATCAAACATAGCTATACAAAATGTTATTGGATGAGCGATAGCAAAGACTTCATCCCTCTCTTATGGAGCTTTGTCTGTGTGTGTTTTTGTTTGTTTGTGGGCATTGCACAGGTTGCACAGCTTACAAAACACAACTCACAACTCATCCAACCTAAAACTGTATTGTTTTGGGGTCAAATCGGTTGGAACATTTTTGAGAAGCACCATTTCAAAGGTTCTAAAAACCCCATAAGATTAGACTGGACGGGAAAATGTGAAAAATTAAATCTCTCATAAAAAGATTCAAAATTTCACCGAATTTAGACAGATATATGATACACATTATATTACGAATGTGTCCGCAATTTGAACTAGCCGTTTTGAGGAAAATAATTGAGGAGTCGAAAAGGGCGTGACTTAACCATTAGGCCAGTTGAATCATATCATTTGTAGTCATTTAAAGATACCCCAATTGAATATTTGAATTTGACTGCAGTTGTAACAGCCCTGTTGATTGGACGGTATGATTTCTGACGTCATGTGGGCGGAGACTGCGAGTCGTCAAATTATTGCATAAATGTTTTTCATTCATCAAATCTAGGATCGATTAGATACAGGAGAAAAATTCTGCCATAATTGACCGACGTAGATCGTCCGCCCTCGTGATGTCACAAAATATAAAAACCAATCAAGTGGACAGTGAAGCAGGTGAAAATAGGGAAATAACCAATCAAGGTATCTAAAATTTCCCCTGCTTCGTATAAGTGACGACCATCTATTTATTTATTCGATCTAAAGATTTGCACATTGTACAAATATAGGAAATATAAAAACTTACAACTAGATCTAAAAATGAGTAGATAGAAGAATATGATTAAAAAAGACAGAATGATATATATATATATATATATATATATATATATATATATATATATATATATATATATATATATATATATATATATATATATATATATATATATATGTAATGGTGCAATGATAGTCTAATGTGATTTTGAAGTTAGGAATTCGCTGAGGTCATAGAAGGGTACATTGGTCAATTCACGGCTTTCTTGCTATAAGCATTAACCACAATTACCCAATTGATGACGTCAAATATCAGAGCCACATCTAATTTTAAGATTCTTCAATGTAAATTTGAATGACATATTATAATCAAGAAGACCGTTTTCGGACATTTCTTGTCCGGATCAAGGCCTTCTATATATTTATTACATGTAGTAATATAGAAGGCCTTGTACGAATATGTCTAACTGAGTCAAGGTGTGTAGAGTTTTCGTGTACATAGATATTTCGCTCATCTTACAACGCATGTGCTGCGTTTGCATATAATTAAAATAACAGATGATTATTTCCGCTTCGTGATCCGGGAGGTGAAGGGACATATCGGACCCGGTTCGATCCCCGCCACCGTCCATCTTTACAGGGGTTTTTCGTGGTTTCCCTCTGTAGTCCAGGCTAATGCCGGGATGGTTCCTACAATATAGGCCACGACCGCTTCCTTCCCACTATCCTTCCCACTACCCATAAAAAACCTTCATCTCATCATCCCATCATCTCATTAATCATTCATCCGACGCCAATAGATCTTAGTAATCATTACAGTGCGTCGTTAAAACCCAATAAAAAAAAAAAAAAAAAAAAAAAAAAAAAATTATTTCCATCAATAATATTTTTGTACATAGTTCAACCTTTCTGGTTATAGTAAAGTTTTTTGTAATTATCATATACATTCAATGTGTGAAATACATTTTGAATTTGAATTTATTTATATTTGGTTTAACGACGCACTCGTTGCAGAGTTGCAGAGTGCACATAATGTAAAAGTTAGAATAAAATGATATCAAAATGAATGGATGACTTCGATCTATTGGCGTCGGTGAATAATATATGAGATCATGATATGAAAGGTAATTTTATCAGGTGTTTTTGGATAGAGGGAAGGAGTCGGTTGTAGCCTGATCCCAGTATTGACCTGAACGACAGAGAGACATCTCGAAAAAAACTCTGTAAGGATGGTCCACCATGGCGGGAATTGAACCCCGGTCTCCTGAATAACGGTTCAGTGTATTAACCACTCGACCACACGCCTCAGTATGTGAAGTACAACGGAAATAAAAATGATTATACATTCACTGTCACATGAGTCAAGAATACGGATGTCATGATAATTCATAGACATCCTATAAAATATTATCATAATCGTGTGACATCATATTATCGTACCAAGTCAGCAGCAACTGATTGGGAATCCAAAGAGCAACTGAGATGAATGATGTCATGTGTTCTTCCATTTGTGAGGTTAATGAGATGGAGAATAATGGTGTTTCTATAATAAAATGGTATATAAGCAATTTTTATATAATTATATATTATAAAGTGATTAAATGGAATGAAACATGAACCCCGCACCATTCACAGGGTTCATTTTCAAAAGAAGAATATATTCATTCTCAGCTTGACGCGCGTTTGCTTTGCAATAGTATCATATTCATATGATACTATCATAGTATGAGTGTGACCATATTCTATAGTGTCATCCAAACGCCCACTTGAGCCTAGATAAGACTAGCTTTTTTTGTCTAAACATCCTGCTAATCCAGCGGACGTGTGTAACAGTCCAAGACATACACTCAGACAACTATATATATATATATATATATATATATATATATATATATATATATATATATATATATATATATATATATATATATATATATATATATATATAGATAGATAGATAGATAGATAGATAGATAGATAGATAGATAGATAGATAGATAGATAGATAGATAGATAGATAGATAGATAGATAGATAGATAGATAGATAGATAGATAGATAGATAGATAGATAGATAGATAGATAGATAGATTTATACATATATAAATTATATATATATATATATATATAAATTATATATATATATATATATATATATATATATATATATATATTTATATGATAATTAAATTTCTTGGATACGATCCAATATCGAGATATTTGGGATTTTATAGTTATGTCGAAAAAGATACGCCTCGACCGGGATCGGTCGAGGCGTATCTTTTTCGACATAACTATAAAATCCCAAATATATATATATATATATATATATATATATATATATATATATATATATATATTTATATTATTATCACATTTTTTTCATACTTCCTATGTGTACTAGACATAGGGAATTAAATTGAATATAATAAACCCCACCGGGATATTTCTAATTCTCACGACCCCAGTCCCTACGTTGGACTTCCTGTAATTTACGAAAACAGCGGGTCGTCATATTGGATTAGAAACTCTTAGAACAATTCAAAAAACATTAAACCATTCATAATATATTTGAGAACCTCAGCTTTCGAAGAAATTTGTTTCGTGAGGGCCCTCTATAGCAACCGCTGTAAGAGCGAGACTCGGGTGTAATAGTAATATAACTTTCATTTGAATAATAAAAAAATGCTCCCCCGTGAAGAGACTCTGTATCCGCCCATTCAGCGTTGACACATGGATGGCAAAGTATGAAAATACATATACTACCAAGTTCACAGTCAAATCTTAAAACAAGTAATTCATATATTTTATCTAAAACATAAAATATGGACATATGGGTGGTACGTCATTCTTAATCTGATACAATCATTCAATTATTCGAACATGAATAATTTGAAACTCACTTGCATGTTGAATGTATATTAGATTTTTCTCATTTCTGGGTGGATGAGTTTTACACTTTGTGAGGTAGTAAACTTTCAGACTAAAAAACAGTCGGCTTCTCGCCGTTTAGTAGGCGTGTATGTAACGCCTGCAACTGTGTAGCTAGGCAGGCAGCAACGCATCCGGCAGCACTCAAATGAACGGTCACGAACAAAAAACGCAGTTCTAGTCTTTTTAACTGCTGGATGAATTGACGTTGGAATGAAAATTCAGTAATGTATATCAGTGTTGATAAGAGAAATATAAAATGAAGTATTTTCACGGAGTTGACTAAATGGTGATGATAGTATCATCAAATGCAATCTACATCCAAGCTCATTAACCAGAATAACCGATTTACGCACTCAAGAGGACAGCAGCTTGATGTGAAAATGTTGATTTACTACGAATGATATTTATTCCCTAAAATATGAAAAATCTGTTACTTTTCGAACAACCTTTTTTTCATTTGCAGCTGAGTACGAATGTTCAAATATTACAATATTAAAATTTGTAATTCATTTATTTGTCATTTTCACCTTATTCAATGTCTAGGTATCATTTTGGGATGGAACAATTGAAAATGGCAACAAATACAGTCACCCAATTAGTTTGATGGCTGTGCAAACACATATTTTGAATATTTATGAGTGACTACTGGTGCTTATACTTAATTTTCAGATCACTTCTTACCATGATACTAGAAACAATCAAGAGTGGATGAATAGGAGAATAAGATTCTGTGTAGGGGTCTAATGGATCATCAAATATTTTCCAAGGTCTCTTTTTTATGTTGAACTCAATAACAACGCACTGTAATGATAACGAAGATTTATTGGCGTCAGATGAATGATCAATGAGATCACGGGATGAAGGTTTCCAAGGTAATGTGAAGGGGATAGTGGGAAGGAAGTGGCCGTAACCTATATTGCAGGAACCATCCCAGCATTACAAGGTCTATTTTTACATTTATTTTAGTTGAATAACCAAAACCAAGACACTTTTGTATACAGAATTGTAATTTATTTGTTAGAAAATATTCTGCAATAACCAACATATTATTTTTGAATGTTTGATACAAATTTTGTGCAACTTGAATATAATATTTCTTAATAATAAAACTGAGTAAAAAATTATAAATAGCCCACCAACAAATACATCACATCTAGATAAAATGTTTGTGTTTATTGAATGCATTTGCTAGGAAAGGGAGAACTTATGATTATGTTCATTCACTAACTCTGAGCATCAAACAACAATAATAATACAATAACAATAATGAAAGAACATCATTATGAACAATAATTGTCAACATGATTTCAGTCAGATTAAGTCTAAAATGTTAATGACTAATGAGGTAATGAGGTAGCCTAATTAAAGGACATTTCATACCAATTTAATATTTGTTTCAGAGTTATTCAACACTACTTCAAATTTTCAACAACAGATGATTTCACAGTTTTCATGATCAAGTAATAAATAATACAGTAAAAATAAATGAGTTTAAATAAAATCAATGACATGTATTAACAGCAATCTGCCCCTTCCACAAAAACAAACACAAAAATCAGGCTTTAAATATGGTATGCTCAACATTATAGAACTAAATAAATTGATAATAATATTATAAAACATATGACACTGTATATAGGAATATCTCTTAAAACCTGCACATTTGGTACTTGTTACACATTATAAGTCTAATATCTCATATATTGGCCCCGATTAAAAAGCAAAGCACATATTGCACATCAACAACTACAAAATATCATTCAACAATCGCTACTGGAAGTTCGACGAGCTTTTTCATATTCTTCGGATAAGGGAAGCTCCGAGATAAAGTCACGAGTTTTGATTGCAGTTTTTTCGTCCGGTCCCTCGTCCACAAAACTTGACTCTTCGAACGAGCTATCTGAAAAATGAAATAACAAAATAGGCCTACTGTATGGACGTATATGCTCAAAATATATCGAAACCATCGATAGAATGAATTGAATAGGACACCACGGGTGTTTATACAATGGAAGCAAAGGAGCAGTCTTTCTCACTTCACTCTTTGTCACCCTCCACCACAGAGTTATTTTCAACGTCATCATGTTATTATTATGTATAAATGATTGTACAGTACCCTAATACTGGTTCATTTGAATGTAAATTTATATTTGGTTAGGTGGAAGAACATGCAAAATGAGCCTAAACCTTGCCATTTTCACTGTTGCTTGTGTTCGTACTGTCGGAATATATTATATATATTATTGCTCAATGAAATGCTCAGTGCTCAGTTTAATTATGTTTTCACCCAAATTTCACTTTTCTACAACAGCTACTGTGAAACCTTTTTTTGTTTCTATTTTTGTATGTATGCAAATAATCCATACATTTTACCTTGTATTATTGTCACAATTATAGCTATCGAATTAAATGCTCAGATTATAGCTATTTGAATTTTTACTATCGATAGACCTACCATATCTGGAATCCAAGATTATACACATCATACATAGTACTACAGTGGAATCTCGATAAATTGAAATTCAAGGTAGCCCTACCACTGAAATTTCATGTTATCTTGAAAAAAATCCAAAATATATGAATTTCTTACTAATGGTACAAGCTGAAGGCTTGCAAGACGTACAATATTTATCCACTCTGGTACACATTTGAAATATATTTAGTCGGTGTTACAGCACTACAGCTGCACCGTAACGATGCGTTTCACTCTCATAGCATAAAAGGTGCCGGCTTCAGTGGTCTGGAGTTTTGAGTTGACATCTGATTTCGTGAACAGCAAGGCTAGATTTATTTTGATGACATAAAGAAAAAGTTTGTGAAATGCTTTTGGGAAATTAAAAATAAATTCCCTCGAAATCTGAAACTAATATCAAGGTTTATTAAAATGGTATATGGAAATGGTATGAACTCAGTTACAAATTACGATTTAACAGCATTTCAATTGAAAGCTTGAATTCAACCTTATTTATTTATTTATTTATTCAGAAACCCTTACAATTGCACATAAATGCATGGTGACAAGTTCCCTAACTATCCCTATTCCACCGCCTCCCTAACCCTCTGACAGAATAACTTTAACCCTATTTCATCCCCCTCAAAAACACTTCTACTAAGCCCATTCCAATCCCTACCTGTCCTATTCAAGAAAGAGAATTTACCGACATCTGATCTAGCCCCCTGTATAACTACCGCTCTATCATGACCTATTATGGAACATGGAAGATACTAGAATGTAATTTGAGTTATCTGTGTTCAATTTATCGAGGCTGTACTGTAGTTGGTTTGTCCTCTTACCATCAGCATCTCCTTTGAAAATGAAGACTTTCTTCACTGAATCCAACTTTTGGTAGACATAGCTTGTATCGCTGTCACTGTCCTCGTTGAACTGGTATAGTCTCAGCCAAGACAGAAGACACACGAGGACGATAAAAAACAGATTTGAGCTTATCCCAACAATAGCAGAGAGCACCGGCCAATGAAACATAAGGTAGCGAAGACCCGTGAAATGGGCGTGAATGTGCAGTACTGCTGAATAAAGTTCGACGTGACGAGACTGAATTTCTACGTAGATGTCGGTCACCGGGTGATTCTGAAAAAAAATTTCGTCATAGGAGAGAATCCAAAATAAGTGGAGCATAGAAAATGTAACAATAAATATGTGAGCCGATCTTGTGGAATGATTTTTTTTTAAATATGCATAATATATGATCTGAAAATATTACAGTAATTTTAATTTTAACAACATTCTTGCAACAGCACAGTAGGCCTAAACTTGGAAATAAATGTTTAATTAAAAGCTCCCAAGGTTTAGCATATTACATGCTACCATTGAGTATATAGTGGTAGGCCTACTATAAACTCAATGATGCTACATAGGTAGACATTTCTCATCAAGGCTTTGGATCTCATTAAAACTGAGCTTTCAGACAGGCCTATGTTTTTCAAATATTGAACGTATTAATTATACTTATTTGTATATCAATGATCTACAAAGTGATCCTAATATATGCCACCTATTATAATAATTCACGATATACCGTAATCATATGCTCACCTGGTCTTCCTCAAAATCGTTGTACATTTCTAGGATAATGCTTTGTTTTTCCTCTGTGGATCCAAAGATCATAAATGGCGAGAAGACCAATGTTGATATAATATGAACCAAATAGCTGCGGTAATGTAGCATTGTTGAACGACATGAATTAGAGACGAGAGTGCTCTCTTTATCGTGAAGCTGAATACACACCATAAACATTCCTGTAAGAATCAACCAAATTGGGACTTTAGTTCATCCAACAAGCATTAGCCTATTAAATTAATGAGTAAAAACCAATAAAATGCCCAAACCTCGTGTACGAGTAGGCCTACTCAGGGCCGTATTAAGGCTTCGGCCCACGAGGTTCGTGCCTAGCGCGGCAAATTTTTAAGGGGCGTCAGCTCCTCAAAAATTAAATTATCTTATATTTTCATTTAATATATATATTTTTTATTGATGAGCGTAGCGAAGTCTCCATCCCACTCTTATAGGGCTTTGTCTGTGTGTTTTTTTTTTTTTTTTTTTTTTTTTGTTTGTAAGCACTCCACAGGTCGCAAGGGTTGACTGATCAACATGAAACTTTTTTTGTACACCCAAACTCATCCAACTTAGAACTGTATAGTTTTTGGGATGAATCGGTCGGACCGATTTTGAGAAAAATCATCTCAAAGTTTCTAAAAACCCCATAAGATTTGGCTGGGCGGAAAATGTTGAAAAATAAAATCTCTCCAAATGGAATGAAATTCTCTCTAAATGTGTATACATGGATTTTACACATTATTACGATTTTTTAAGCAATTCTGATCAGTCGTTTTGAAGAAAAAAAATAAAATGACTGATAATATTCATAGAATATATCATAAAAATTGTGACAGAATTAAGTTGTCGAGATTCACTGCTTTCTAGATTCAAGAGTTGACCAACAATGAAGTATTTTTTATATCCGTCAAGGTGTGTAGAATACCAGAGTCAATGAAGTGGCAAGACTAGAACTACTTTAACGACTTTTATAGCTTATTCAGATATCAAGGTGTGTAGAATACCAGAGTCGATAAAGTAGCAAGGGTACAACTACTTCAAGGACTTTTATACCTTATTCAGATATCTCGCTCATCTTACAACGCATATTTCGCGTTTGACTAGTATTGGGTTTTAACGACACACTATACTGATGGCTATGATCTATTGGCGTCGGTGGATGATGAGTGAGATGACGGGACGATAAGATGAAAGGTTATTTCATTAGGTGTTTTTTTGGATGGTGGGAAGGAGTCGGTCGTGGCCTGTTGTTAAGGAACCATTCCAGTATCAACCTGAACGACAGAGGGCTACCACGAAAAACCCCTGTCTGGATGGTCGACCATGGCGGGAATCGAACCCCAGTCTTCCGAATGACGGTTTAGTGTGTTACCACTCGGCCACGCATCTCGGTCATTCAATATATATTCTTGTTTTGAGTTACACACTTATGCATGGAGAACATTAGAAACAATATTCTGTATTGCCACAGTTTTCTTCTAGCGTACAGTATATATAGTCTTTGTAATATTTTTTGTCTTGCCATTTAACAAATTTCAATACCGGTATATTATTATTTCAACATATATTATTTAGTAATGATCAAAGTTTAGGAAATGATTCTTCTAGCCCAACACAATAATTATAAATGTGCTTCTGAATAAAAACCTAGAGCTCATCATATTTATAAGATAGTGCACTATACTGAATTAATTACTATAGGCCTACTTGGGGGGGGGGAGGCGTCAAAAAATTTCGGGCCTGGAGGTATGCTTGATACGGCCCTGCATCTACTACACACTTACGAGTAGGCCTACCTACGTATTAAATATTCATCAAAATGGTTTACCACACTTACTAGAAAATGTCACTTTCCCAGAAAGAGTTTACATAATTGATTGCCTTGCTTCATATTCTTTAGATTAATTAACCAACAACAAGGTCTAGTAGACTATTTCAAATAAGTAGGGGCCCTACTGTATCTAATGCCATAGATAAAGTAGTGTCTAGATATAGGTAATGCTGAATCACAAAAAAAGGGCAAAAACCAACAATCACAAAGTTGGCTGATCAGCACACTCCTAGCAGCATCCACTCACAACAGTGCTCTAGCAGATAGCATTTTCTTGGCAATTACAGCGCTCCTAGTAGGATTACCAGGCATAACATTACAACGGTTTGTAGACTTTTCAACCAGGGCTCTGCCACTCTATCCCGTGAGGATATTTATTTGCCTACTGTAGGACCCATAGCATTTTTTTATAAGCCTACTGTACATATTAAACATTCATACCAAGACGTTTATTTGCAGGTGATTCTGGCATATCAAGATTTAGGTACATTCGATACGGTTGTCCAACCATTAGTATCTGCTGTCGTTTTGTTAGTTGTACATGAGCCGATGGGAAGCTGCACAACCCTCGTGTTTCATCGCATGATCTACAAATAAATAAGGCACAAGTATAGACTGTGTTTAGCACAAGAATCGTGATAAAAATAGTTCATGAATACAGTTGGTCAATAATTTTAAAGTTATAATACAAATTAACTCACTTAAATTGTAAATGAACTGGACGAATATGTGATATTGATGGCATGTAAGCATAATAAAATGCAATGTACAAAAATATTGCAGCCCAAATAATAATAAGCATAACCAATCCTACAATCCCCCCTCTAAAAGCAAAGTCTTTAGCATTTTGTACTTGTTCAACAGTTTGATTCCTCGCACGAAGAATCCGTTTCCTAATAAATTGTGGTAAAAACATGATTGATTATCACTCCACTCTATAGCCTATATTCCGTATATTACTCGGAATCAAATTCTGTTCATAAAGTAGTATCTATTATAGAAAAAATAATCAGTTGTCGTTATCCTTCTTCAACAACCACTTGTCACTTGCACATTGAACCAACATTAGGAGCTAGGTACTCTCACACTTCGATATCCGAGCGCCATCTCTCGGTAGTCATGTACATCTCTACACGGGAATCAAGCTACCACCAGCACCCGGACCGTATGAAGTAAGCGTCGGAATGCACGAACCAGCACCAGGACAGTATAAAGTATGCATCGAAACTCCAGTTTCCAGATTAGCCAGCACAAAAAAAAAAAAAAAGCTAAAAAGAGAAGGATGCCTTTAAAAAGATTTTAAGGGGTGGATGAACTCATATAGGGTGGATAATCATCCCCCATCGACCAATTATCCGCCCCCCACCATTATTGTAGGTAAAGTACAACCCGAAGCAGAATAAAGTATTTCGAATATTATGGTTCGCAATCCAGCACCTGAACGGGTGCTGGAAACAGACCCTTATTTGTGATGTTGTTTGAATTTCTGCACCAAAATTACCCATATAGGGTGGTTAGTTGATCAATTGAATTCTGTTTTCCAACCCTAACTTTTTTTGTATGACGCTCCTTTGAGAGATATTCATCCCCTAACGGATTCCCGTATTTCGATAAACGGACACCAATTGTAGGGGTTGTTTGAATTTCTGCATGAGAATGACCTATGAGAGGTGGTCAGTAGACCAACCCCGAACTATTTTCCACCCCTAACTTTTCTTGGATGACGCTCGTTCAAGAGAAATCCATCCCCTAAAACGTTGATATTTTCCGTACTCTGGGTGCTGGAACCAGACCCTTATTTGAGGGGGAGTTTGAATTTCTGCACCAAAATGACCCATATAGGGAGGTTAGTTGATCAATTGAATTCTGTTTTCCACCCCTAACTTTTTTTGTATGACGCTCGTTTGGGCAATATCCATCCCCTAACGGACTCCCGTATTTCGATAAACGGACACCTATTGTAGGGGTTGTTTGGATTTCTACATGAAAATGATCCATATGGGGTGGTCACCAGACCAACCCCCATCTGTTTTCTACCCCTAACTTTTTTGGTATGACGCTCGTTTAAGAGAAATCCATCCCCTAAAACGTTGATATTTACAGTACTCTGGGTGCTGAAACCAGACCCTTTTTTGAGGGGGAGTTTGAATTTCTGCACCAAAATGACCCATATAGGGTGGTTGATTGATCAATTGAATTTTGTTTTCCACTCCTAACTTTTTTTGTATGACGCTCGTTTGGGCGATATTCATCCCCTAACGGATTCCCGTATTTCGATAAACGGACACCTATTGTAGGGGTTGTTTGTATTTCAGCAAGGTAATGTACCATATGGAGTGATTACCAGACCAACTCAGAATTGTTTCACACCCCTAACGTTTTTTGTATGACGCTCGTTTAAGAGAAATCCATCCCCTAAAACGTTGATATTTCCCGTACTCTGGGTGCTGAACCAGACCCTTATTTGAGGGGTAGTTTGAATTTCTGCACCAAAATGATTCGAGAAGGGAGGTTAGTTGATCAATCAAATTTTCATTTTCACCCCTAACTTTTTTTGTATGACGCTCGTTTGGGCGATATTCATCCCCTAAAGGATTCCCGTATTTCGATAAACTGACACCTATTGGAGGGGTTGTTTGAATTTCTGCGAAAAAATTACCCATACGGAGCGGTTAATAGAAACACCCCACAGTGTTTTCCACTCTCAACATTTTTTGTATGACGCTCGTTTGGGTGATATTCATCCCCTAACAGATTAACGTATTTCGATAAACGGACAGCTATTGTAGGGGTTGTTTGAATTTCTGCATGAGAATGACCCATATAAGGTGGTCAGTAGACTAACTCCAAACTGATTTCCACCCCCAACTTTTTCTGTATGACGCTCGTTTAAGAGAAATCCATCCCCTAAAACGTTGAAATTTTCCGTAGTCTGGGTGCTGGAACCAGACCCTTATTTGAGAAAGAGTTTGAATTTCTGCACCAAAATGACTCATATAGAATGGTTAGTTGATCAATTGAATTTTGTTTTCCACCCCTAACTTTTTTTGTATGACGCTCGTTTGGGCGATATTCATCCCCTAACGGATTCCCGTATTTCGATAAACGGACACCTATTGTAGGGGTTGTTTGAATTTCTGCATGAGAATGACCCATATAAGGTGGTCAGTAGACTAACCCCAAACTGTTTTCCACCCCCAACTTTTTCTGTATGACGCTCGTTTAAGAGAAATCCATCCCCTAAAACGTTGAAATTTTCCGTAGTCTGGGTGCTGGAACCAGACCCTTATTTGAGAAAGAGTTTGAATTTCTGCACCAAAATGACTCATATAGAATGGTTAGTTGATCAATTGAATTTTGTTTTCCACCCCTAACTTTTTTTGTATGACGCTCGTTTGGGCGATATTCATCCCCTAACGGATTCCCGTATTTCGATAAACGGACACCTATTGTAGGGGTTGTTTGAATTTCTGCATGAGAATGACCCATATAAGGTGGTCAGTAGACTAACCCCAAACTGTTTTCCACCCCCAACTTTTTTTGTATGACGCTCGTTTAAGAGAAATCCATCCCCTAAAAAGTTGATATTTTCCGTACTCTGGGTGCTGGAACCAGACCCTTATTTGAGGGAGAGTTCGAATTTCTGCACCAAAATGACCCATATAGGGTGGTTAGTTGATCAATTAAATTTTGTTTTCCACCCCTAACTTTTTTTGTATGACGCTCGTTTGGGTGATATTCATCCCCTAACGGATTCCCGTATTTTGATAAACGGACAACCATTTTAAAGGGTTGTATGAATTTCTGCATGAGAATGACCCATATGAGGTGGTCAGTAGACTGACCCCTAAACGTTTTCAACCCTCAACTTTTTTTGTATGACGCTCGTTTAAGAGAAATCCATAGCCCTAAAACGTTGATATTTTCCGTACTCTGGGTGCTGGAACCAGACCCTTACTTGAGAAAAAGTTTGAATTTCTGCACCAAAATGACCCGTTTGGGGTGGTTGGTTGATCAATTGAATTTTGTATTCCACCCCTAACTTTTTTTGTATGACGCTCGTTAGGGTGATATTCATCCCCTAACCGATTCCCGTATTTCGATAAACGGACACCCATTGTAAAGGGTTGTTTGAGTTTCTGCATGGAAATGACCTATATAAGGTGGTCAGTAGACTAACCCCAAACTGTTTTCCACCCCTAACGTTTTTTGTAAGACGCTCGTTTGGGCGATATTCATCCCCTAACGGATTCACGTATTTCGATAAACGGACACCAATTGTGGGGGTTGTTTGAATTTCTGCATGAGAATGACCCATATAAGGTGGTCAGTAGACTAACCCCAAACTGTTTTCCACCCCAAACTTTTTTTGTATGACGCTCGTTTAAGAGAAATCCATCCCCTGAAACGTTGATATTTTCCGTACTCTGGGTGCTGGAACCAGACCCTTATTTGAGAAAGAGTTTGAATTTCTGCACCAAAATGACCCATATAGGGTGGTTAGTTGATCAATTAAATTTTGTTTTCCACCCCTAACTTTTTTTGTATGACGCTCGTTTGGGCGATATTCATCCCCTAACGGATTCCTGTATTTCGATAAACGGACACCCATTGTAAAGGGTTGTTTGAGTTTCTGCATGGAAATGACCTATATGAGGTGGTCAGTAGACTAACCCCAAACTGTTTTCCACCCCTAACTTTTTTTGTATGACGCTCGCTTGGGCGATATTCATCCCCTAAAACGTTGATATTTTCCGTACTCTGGGTGCTGGAACCAGAATCTTAATTGAGGGAGAGTTTGAATTTCTGCACCAAAATGACCCATATAGGGTGGTTAGTTGATCAATTGAATTTTGTTTTCCACCCCTAACTTTTTTTGCATGACGCTCGTTTGGGTAATATTCATCCCCTAACGGATTCCCGTATTTTGATGAACGGACACCTATTGTGGGGGTTGTTTGAATTTCTGCATGAGAATGACCCATATGAGGTGGTCAATAGACTAACCCCAAACTGTTTTCCACCCCCAACTTTTTTTGTATGACGCTCGTTTAAGAGAAATCCATCCCCTAAAACGTTGATATATTCCGTAATCTGGGTGCTGGAACCAGACCCTTATTTGAGGAAGAGTTTGAATTTCTGCACCAAAATGACCCATATAGGGTGGTTAGTTGATCAATTGAATTTTGTATTCCACCTTTAACTTTTATGTATGACGCTCGTTTGGGCGATATTCATCCCCTAACGGATTCCCGTATTTCGATAAACGGACACCTATTGTAGGGGTTGTTTGAATTTCTGCATGAGAATGACCCATATAAGGTGGTCAGTAGACTAACCCCAAACTGTTTTCCACCCCAACTTTTTTTGTATGATGCTCGTTTAAGAGAAATCCATCCCCTAAAAAGTTGATATTTTCCGTACTCTGGGTGCTGGAACCAGACCCTCATTTGAGGGAGAGTTTGAATTTCTGCACCAAAATGACCCATATTGGGTGGTTAGTTGATCAATCAAATTTTGTTTTCAACCCCTAACTTTTTTTGTATGACGCTCGTTTGAGTGATATTCATCCCCTAACGGATTCCCGTATTTTGATAAACGGACAACTATTTTAAAGGGTTGTATGAATTTCTGCATGAGAATGACCCATATGAGGTGGTCAGTAGACTGACCCCTACACGTTTCCCACCCCTAACTTTTTTTGTATGTCGCTTGTTTGGGCGATATTCATCCCCTAAACGTTGATATTTTCCGTACTCTGGGTGCTGGAACCAGACTCTCATTTGAGGAAGAGTTTGAATTTCTGCACCAAAATGACCCATATAGGGTGGATAGTTGATCAATTTAATTTTGTTTTCCACCACTAACTTTTTTTGTATGACGCTCGTTTAAGAGAAATCCATCCCCTGAAACGTTGATATTTTCCGTAGTCTGGGTGCTGGAACCAGACCCTTATTTGAGAAAGAGTTTGAATTTCTGCACCAAAATGACCCATATAGGGTGGATAGTTGATCAATTGAATTTTGTATTCCACCCCTAACTTTTTTTGTATGACGCTCGTTTGGGCGATATTCATCCCCTAACGGATTCCCGTATTTTGATGAACGGACACCTATTGTGGGGTGTTGTTTGAATTTCTGCATGAGAATGACCCATATAAGGTGGTCAGTAGACTAACCCCAAACTGTTTTCCACCCATAACTTTTTTTGTATGACGCTCGTTTGGGCGATATTCATCGCCTAAAACGTTGATATTTTCCGTACTCTGGGTGCTGGAACCAGACTCTTATTCGAGGAAGAGTTTGAATTTCTGCACCAAAATGACCCATATAGGGTGGTTAGTTGATCAATTTAATTTTGTTTTCCACCCCTAACTTTTTTTGCATGACGCTCGTTTGGGTAATATTCATCCCCTAACGGATTCCCGTATTTCGATAAACGGACACCAATTGTAAGGGGTTGTTTGAATTTCTGCATGAGAATGACCCATATAAGGTGGTCAGTAAACTAACCCCAAACTGTCTTCCACCCCCAATTTTTTTTGTATGACGCTCGTTCAAGAGAAATCCATCCCCTAAAACGTTGATATTTTCCGTGCTCTGAGTGCTGGAACCAGACCCTTATTTGAGGAAGAGTTTGAATTTCTGCACCAAAATGACCCATATAGGGTGGTTAGTTGATCAATTGAATTTTGTATTCCACCCCTAACTTTTTTTGTATGACGCTCGTTAGGGTAATATTCATCCCCTAACGGATTCCCGTATTTCGATAAACGGACACCTATTCTAGGGGTTGTTAGAATTTCTGCAACGAAATGACCCATATGGAGTGGTCAGTAGACTAACCCCAAACTGTTTTCAACCCCTAACTTTTCTTGTATGACGCTCGTTTGGGCGATATTCATCCCCTAACGGATTCCCGTATTCCGATAAACGGACACCTATTGTAGGGGTTGTTTGAATTTCTGCATGAGAATGACCCATATAAGGTGGTCAGTAGACTAACCCCAAACTGCTTTCCACCCCAAACTTTTTTTGTATGACGCTCGTTTAAGAGAAATCAATCCCCTAAAACGTTGATATTTTCCGTACTCTGGGTGCTGGAACCAGACCCTTATTTGAGAAAGAGTTTGAATTTCTGCACCAAAATGACTCATATGGGGTGGTTAGTTCATCAATTGAATTTTGTTTTCCACCCCCAACTTTTTTTGTATGACGCTCGTTTGGGCGATATTCATCCCCTAACGGATTCCCGTATTTCGATAAACGGACACCCATTGTAGGGGTTGTTTGAATTTCTGCATGAGAATGACCCATATAAGGTGGTCAGTAGACTAACCCCAAACTGTTTTCCACCCCCAACTTTTTTTGTATGACGCTCGTTTAAGAGAAATCCATCCCCTAAAAAGTTGATATTTTCCGTACTCTGGGTGCTGGAACCAGACCCTTATTTGAGGGAGAGTTTGAATTTCTGCACCAAAATGACCCATATGGGGTGGTTAGTTGATCAATTAAATTTTGTTTTCCACCCCTAACTTTTTTTGTATGACGCTCGTTTGGGTGATATTCATCCCCTAACGGATTCCCGTATTTTGATAAACGGACAACAATTTTGAAGGGTTGTATGAATTTCTGCATGAGAATGACCCATATGAGGTGGTCAGTAGACTGACCCCTAAACGTTTTCAACCCCCAACTTTTTTTGTATGACGCTCGTTTAAGAGAAATCAATAGCCCTAAAACGTTGATATTTTCCGTACTCTGGGTGCTGGAACCAGACCCTTACTTGAGAAAAAGTTTGAATTTCTGCACCAAAATGACCCGTTTAGGGTGGTTGGTTGATCAATTGAATTTTGTATTCCACCCCTAACTTTTTTTGTATGACGCTCGTTTGGGTGATATTCATCCCCCAACCGATTCCCGTATTTCGATAAACGGACACCCATTGTAAAGGGTTGTTTGAGTTTCTGCATGGAAATGACCTATATAAGGTGGTCAGTAGACTAACCCCAAACTGTTTTCCACCCCTAACTTTTTTTGTATGACGCTCGTTTGGGCGATATTCATCCCCTAACGGATTCACGTATTTCGATAAACGGACACCAATTGTGGGGGTTGTTTGTATTTCTGCATGAGAATGACCCATATAAGGTGGTCAGTAGACTAACCCCAAACTGCTTTCCACCCCAAACTTTTTTTGTATGACGCTCGTTTAAGAGAAATTCATCCCCTAAAACGTTGATATTTTCCGTACTCTGGGTGCTGGAACCAGACCCTTATTTGAGAAGGAGTTTGAATTTCTGCACCAAAATGACCCATATAGGGTGGTTAGTTGATCAATTAAATTTTGTTTTCCACCCCTAACTTTTTTTGTATGACGCTCGTTTGGGCGATATTCATCCCCTAACGGATTCCTGTATTTCGATAAACGGACACCCATTGTAAAGGGTTGTTTGAGTTTCTGCATGGAAATGACCTATATAAGGTGGTCAGTAGACTAACCCCAAACTGTTTTCCACCCCTAACTTCTATTGTATGACGCTCGTTTGGGCGATATTCATCCCCTAAAACGTTGATATTTTCCGTACTCTGGGTGCTGGAACCAGACCCTTTTTTGAGGGGGAGGTTGAATTTCTGCACCTAAATGACCCATATGAGGTGGATAGTTGATCAATTGAATTTTGTATTCCACCCCTAACTTTTTTTGTATGACGCTCGTTTGGGCGATATTCATCCCCTAACGGATTCCCGTATTTTGATGAACAGACACCTATTGTAGGGGTTGTTTGAATTTCTGCATGAGAATGACCCATATGAGGTGGTCAGTAGACTAACCCCAAACTGTTTTCCACCCCCAACTTTTTTTGTATGACGCTCGTTTAAGAGAAATCCATCCCCTAAAACGTTGATATATTCCGTACTCTGGGTGCTGGAACCTGACCCTTATTTGAGGAAGAGTTTGTATTTCTGCACCAAAATGACTCATATAGGGTGGTTAGTTGATCAATTGAATTTTGTTTCCCACCCCTAACTTTTTTTGTATGACGCTCGTTTGGGCGATATTCATCCCCTAACGGATTCCCGTATTTCGATAAACGGACACCTATTGTAGGGGTTGTTTGAATTTCTGCATGAGAATGACCCATATAAGGTGGTCAGTAGACCAACCCCAAACTGTTTTCCACCCCCAACTTTTTTTGTATGACGCTCGTTTGAGAGAAATCCATCCCCTAAAAAGTTGATATTTTCCGTACTCTGGGTGCTGGAACCAGACCCTTATTTGAGGAAGAGTTTGAATTTCTGCACCAAAATGACCCATATAGGGTGGTTAGTTGATCAATTGAATTTTGTATTCCACCCCTAACTTTTGTTGTATGACGCTCGTTTGGGTAATATTCATCCCCTAACGGATTCCCGTATTTCGATAAACGGACACCTTTTGTAGGGGTTGTTTGAATTTCTGCATGAGAATGACCCATATGGAATGGTCAGTAGACTAACTCCAAACTGTTTTCCACCCCCAACTTCTTTTGGAGTACGCTCGTATAAGAGAAATCCATCCCCTAAAACGTTGATATTTTCCGTACTCTGGGTGCTGGAACCAGACCCTCATTGGAGAAAGAGTTTGAATTTCTGCACTAAAATGACCCATATAGGGTGGTTAGTTGATCAATTGAATTTTGTATTCCATCCCTAACTTTTTTTGTATGACGCTCGTTTGGGCTCTCGAACGATCGTCATACAAAAAAAGTTAGGGGTGGAAAACAGTTTGGGTTTAGTCTACTGACCACTCCATATGGGTCATTTCGTTGCAGAAATTCGAACAACCCCTAGAATAGGTGTCCGTTTATCGAAATACGGGAATCCGTTAGGGGATGAATATTACCCAAACGAGCGTCATACAAAAAAAGTTAGGGGTGGAAAACAAAATTTAATTGATCAACTAACCACCCTATATGGGTCATTTTGGTGCAGAAATTCAAACTCTTCCTCAAATAAGGGTCTGGTTCCAGCACCCAGAGTACGGAAAATATCAACGTTTCAGGGGATGGATTTCTCTTGAACGAGCGTCATACAAAAAAAGTTAGGGGTGGAAAACAGTTTGGGGTTAGTCTACTGACCACTCCATATGGGTCATTTCGTTGCAGAAATTCGAACAAACCTCAGAATAGGTGTCCGTTTATCGAAATACGGGAATCCGTTAGGGGATGAATATTACCCAAACGAGCGTCATACAAAAAAAGTTAGGGGTGGAAAACAAAATTAAATTGATCAACTAACCACCCTATATGGGTCATTTTGGTGCAGAAATTCAAACTCTTCCTCAAATAAGAGTCTGGTTCCAGCACCCATAGTACGGAAAATATCAACGTTTTAGGGGATGAATATCGCCCAAACGAGCGTCATACCAAAAAAGTTAGGGCTGGAAAACAGTTTGGGGTTAGTCTACTGACCACCTAATATAGGTCATTTCCATGCAGAAACTCAAACAACCCTTTACAATGGGTGTCCGTTTATCGAAATACAGGAATCCGTTAGGGGATGAATATTACCCAAACGAGCGTCATACAAAAAAAGTTAGGGGTGGGATAAAAAATTCAATTGATCAACTAACCACCCTATATGGGTCATTTTGGTGCAGAAATTCAAACTCGTCCTCAAATAAGGGTCTGGTTCCAGCACCCAGAGTACGGAAAATATCAACTTTTTAGGGGATGGATTTCTCTCAAACGAGCGTCATACAAAAAAAGTTGGGGGTGGAAAACAGTTTGGGGTTAGTCTACTGACCACCTTATATGGGTCATTCTCATGCAGAAATTCAAACAACCCCTACAATAGGTGTCCGTTTATCGAAATACGGGAATCCGTTAGGGGATGAATATCGCCCAAACGAGCGTCATACAAAAAAAGTTAGGGGTGGAAAACAAAATTCAATTGATCAACTAACCACCCTATATGAGTCATTTTGGTGCAGAAATTCAAACTCTTTCTCAAATAAGGGTCTGGTTCCAGCACCCAGACTACGGAAAATATCAACGTTTTAGGGGATGGATTTCTCTTAAAGGAGCGTCATACAGAAAAAGTTGGGGGTGGAAAACATCTTGGGGTTGGTCTGGTGACCACCCTATATGGATCATTTTCATGCAGAAACTCAAACAACCCCTACAATAGGTGTCCGTTTATCGAAATACGGGAATCCGTTAGGGGATGGATATCGCCCAAACGAGCGTCATACAAAAAAAGTTAGGGGTGGAAAACAGAATTCAATTGATCAACTATCCACCCTATATGGGTCATTTAGGTGCAGAAATCCAAACTCCCCCTCAAAAAAGGGTCTGGTTCCAGCACCCAGAGTACGGAAAATATCAACGTTTTAGGGGATGGATTTCTCTTATACGAGCGTACTCCAAAAGAAGTTGGGGGTGGAAAACAGTTTGGGGTTAGTCTACTGACCATTCCATATGGGTCATTACGTTGCAGAAATTCGAACAACCCATAGAATAGGTGTCCGTTTATCGAAATACGGGAATCCGTTAGGGGATGAATATTACCCAAACGAGCGTCATACAAAAAAAGTTAGAGGTGGAAAACAAAATTAAATTGATCAACTAACCACCCTATATGGGTCATTTTGGTGCAGAAATTCAAACTCTTCCTCAAATAAGGGTCTGGTTCCAGCACCCAGAGTACGGAAAATATCAACTTTTTAGGGGATGGATTTCTCTCAAACGAGCGTCATACAAAAAAAGTTGGGGGTGGAAAACAGTTTGGGGTTAGTCTACTGACCACCTTATATGGGTCATTCTCATGCAGAAATTCAAACAACCCCTACAATAGGTGTCCGTTTATCGAAATACGGGAATCCGTTAGGGGATGAATATCGCCCAAACGAGCGTCATACAAAAAAAGTTAGGGGTGGAAAACAAAATTCAATTGATCAACTAACCACCCTATATGAGTCATTTTGGTGCAGAAATTCAAACTCTTTCTCAAATAAGGGTCTGGTTCCAGCACCCAGACTACGGAAAATATCAACGTTTTAGGGGATGGATTTCTCTTAAACGAGCGTCATACAGAAAAAGTTGGGGGTGGAAAACATTTTGGGGTTGGTCTGGTGACCACCCTATATGGATCATTTTCATGCAGAAACTCAAACAACCCCTACAATAGGTGTCCGTTTATCGAAATACGGGAATCCGTTAGGGGATGGATATCGCCCAAACGAGCGTCATACAAAAAAAGTTAGGGGTGGAAAACAGAATTCAATTGATCAACTATCCACCCTATATGGGTCATTTAGGTGCAGAAATTCAAACTCCCCCTCAAAAAAGGGTCTGGTTCCAGCACTCAGAGTACGGTAAATATCAACGTTTTAGGGGATGGTTTTCTCTTAAACGAGCGTCATACAAAAAAAGTTGGGGGTGGAAGACAGTTTGGGGTTAGTCTACTGACCACCTTATATGGGTCATTCTCATGCAGTAATTCAAACAACCCCTACAATAGGTGTCCGTTTATCGAAATACGGGAATCCGTTAGGGGATGAATATCGCCCAAACGAGCGTCATACAAAAAAAGTTAGGGGTGGAAAACAAAATTTAATTGATCAACTAACCACCCTATATGGGTCATTTTGGTGCAGAAATTCAAACTCTTCCTCAAATAAGGGTCTGGTTCCAGCACCCAGAGTACGGAATATATCAACGTTTTAGGGGATGGATTTCTCTTAAACGAGCGTCATACAAAAAAAGTTGGGGGTGGAAAACAGTTCCGGGTTGGTCCACTGACCACCTCATATGGGTAATTGCCTCGCAAAAATACAAACAACCCCTACAAAAGGTGTCCGTTTCTCGAAATACGGGAATCCGTTAGGTGGTGTATATCGCCCAAACGAGCGTCATACAAAAAAATTTAGGGGCGGAAAACATAATTTTATCGATCAACTGAGCACCCCATATGGGTCATTTTGGTGCAGAATTCAAACTACCCCTTACATAGGGGTCTGTTTCCTGCACCCAGTGCTCGTTAAATATCAACCTTTTAGGGGATGAATTTCTCTGAAACGAGCGTCATTCAATAATAGTTGGGGGTGTAAAACAGAATGGGGTTGGTCCACTAACCATCCCGTGTTGGTCTTTTGTTACTGAAATTCTTACAACCCATCAAATGTGGGTCTACTTTCAACAGTCAGTATTCGAAAATCATCAATCTGTTTTGGGATGAACTTTTCCCAAACGAGCAGCATGCTAGTAATGTTAGGGTTGGATTATAGGTCGAAGGTTGTTCGCCACCACGCCGACGCTGACCGTTTTTTTACATTCAAGTGATAGCGTATTTTTTGTCGTTGGTACTATGGTTTGATTTCTGTATCTAGCTTGACGCCATTGGATTGACCTTGAGTTTGGGTGGTGGCCTTGAGGTGGTAGATTGATGCACATCATCTCTACGTAGTCTAAGGGGCACTTCAATCGGCACCATCTTTCTTGGTCAAGTGTCAGGCAAGAACCAAGGACGTCTGTCTATAAATGAAAGGCAAATCTATATTATGACTTGTTTCCGCATTTAATACGCACAAAAGAAAAGTCAAGTGATTAACGAGTGTGTTCTCTAGTCATTTAAACGCTTAGTAGCTTCGTTATGGAGTAACTTCTTGAAACTATAAAGGATACATCGGGGCTGTCATTCATCTATTTATTTTTTAAGGTAAGAATGTCTAGGGCTAGGCCCCTATGCGTAGGCCTAGGCACTGAGTTTATAGTTATGGGTTAGGCCAATTGAATGGCTAGGCTAGCTAAGTTTGAAAAACATGAGTTTTAGACCCTAATAGTTGAAAATTCTTGTTCTGCAAGGTAGGCCCTAGCACACTGAATGTATATTTACTGTAGGCTGTAGGCGTATTCTTCAAATCTTGAGATTGGGTCCTATAGGCCTAGGCCTAGATTACTATTAGGGGTTGATCCATCTACAGAGAAGATAATGGAAAAAGTGCAAAGGTTAAAAGCCATAGGCCTAGGCCTGTGTGATATAATACAATTAACTTTATTTTACATGTAATAGTGATACAGATCAAAAGGGCAAGGGCATTGACTTTATAATAACTACGTTAGAAATACGGTACATTCTCATGGGAGGCTCTATAAATCTGACAGTTCGAGCTTCACCCAAAAAACATGGTGTTTTGTCCAGATGGTGCTAGTGTCGCCTGTACTAGTCTGGTGGCGATACTGGCACCACCTGGACAAAAACGAAAAAAATGGCGTGGTACGTTAATCAGTAAATTTACCAAATACCCTGTTTTTTGGGTGAAGCTCGAGCCGGCCGATCACGGTTGCTCCTATAGAACTTTAACATTGGATGCACTCTCTTATAACTACAAACACAATGGCGAGGGCTAGCCGTGTGGAGGGCTAGGCTTAGGCCTAGGTCATGCTGAGGCCATTGTGTTCATCAATGCCTAGGGTAAACTTGAGCCCTAGGCCCTATACTCTTACAATCGGCAAGAAAATATACCGAGCCAGTGGTATTGGGTCATTCGTTTTGCAAACTCACCTGAAAATTTTGCGAATTTTGACCCACTCTCTTGTCCCCTAGAAAAAATGTTATTGAAAGAAATATCTAAATGTGCCATTTTGCCCCATGCCAGCTTCGTAATTGACTTTATGGCTAAAAGGAAGTCTATTCTTAATTTATTTTAAAACTTTTTGAGAATCGATTTATAACTCGGCCAGTTGCTGAGTAGGCCATCTTTTTAGATGCAGAAGATAGTTCAATCGTTTCATCAGTACAGTTGGGAAAATGATAATTCTTCTCTTTTTTTGTTACCATAAGTATGACGGCACCGACCGCTGCAAGCGTTACCATTGTCACGAGATGTTTTGGTTCATTTAACCGGGGTGTGGGACATTCCAAGACATTTTTGGACCTACATAGACCAACATTTAATTTGTTTATTTCAGATGAATCGTAGTTAAATCAAGTCCAGTACGTATTATGACGTCCGTGTGGAAACGTCTACAGCGAGTGAACAAACATGCAGCAAAATTTCAGTTTACTGTGTCCTATCACCAAATTACTCTAGAAACAACATCAAAATGGTAAGATAATTTTATATGCTGAAGTAGGTCAATTATGACTAGCCAGACCCCTCATGTTTCAAACATGAGGGCCAATTCATCACTATGCCCTCCACTTCTACGCATGATCATTTTCAGACCTTGCCAGCCACTCTGTCGTGGGAACGCAATTACGTATCACTCCTTCCCCCTCCAACCACCCCTCACCCCTTCCTTTCTCTCCTCTCAAACCCTCTCCAGCCATCCTCCTTCCTTCATTTCCCCCCTCTCTCTCTCCTCCTCCCCTCACCCCTCTCTCTCTCTCTCTCTCTCTCTCTGTCACTCTCTCACTCACTCTCTCACTCTCTGTCACTCTCTCACTCTCTCTGTCACTCTCTCTCTCACTCTTGTCATCACACACTCACTCAATCTCTCTCAATTACGTATTACCGCTGGGTTTGAATCAAAAGTTCCACAGAGCGTCCGACAATGTTCGAGAATGTTCTAGAACCAGCGTGGGTCAATTCACCACTGCATGATGTGTGATTGTTTTCACACCTTGCCAGCCAGCCAGTCTTCCCCCCTCCCCCTCCCTGCCCTTCCTTCCACTTCTCTCATCCCCTCCTTTGTTCCTCAATCTTTCCTCCTTCCTCTCCCCTTCTACTCTCCGCTCTGCCCCCCAGCCCACCTGACCATGCGCCAACCCTTCCCCCCACCCCACCTGACCATGCGCCAACCCTTCCCCCCACCCTCTCACCACCCTTTTATGAAAGAATGTTGTTGTTGTAGAACCAGCGTGACAGACACACAGACAGATCTGGAAGACTATTAGGTAATGTTATCTAGATGAACAGTAGCCTGGTGCTAGAACTTGGAACCATATCTAAAAATTAGGCAAGTCATATTTCAAGGTCTCATGCTCTACATGCAGTCTCGTATACGCGTCTGTGAGTGTATGTTAACGTGTTGATGCATTCTTTGGTGTTAAAATTGTGAAGATGTCAAGTGGAAATTTAAATTTAAGCCAAGGTCTCTAATTGAGCACTAAAACATGTATAAAACAATGTAATCCAGCCCTCAGTTTCTGTAGGTACGGTATGGTACTCAAACAGTGGAACCTCCTTAGTATGTTTTTCAGGGGACCAGACAGAAAAAACGTACTTGAGCGAAAACTTACTAAAGAAACTATTTAACAAGTGGGAGCTTAGGTGGGATCAAAAAATAAAACTTACCACTTGTTGAAAAATGTACTAAAGAGAAACTTACCAAAGAGGTTCTAGGCCTACTTATAATACGCATAATACAACGTTTTAAATGCTGGACTATATCCTTCTTGACAAGAGGGTTGTCCATGGTTTCTTTTTATTGTGCAGGTGAATACTGGGAATTGGGATGGATCTTTAGCAACAGGCCACATGACCATTTCCTTCCCACTCCACTACCCAAAACACGTAATAAAATAACCTTTCATCTCATCTTCCCATTATCTCATTCATCAGTCACTGATCTTACCAGTAGATGGTAGTCACCATCAGTGGCGTAACAAGGCACAATGAGACAGGAGTGCAAAATGTATAAATGGGCACTCCTCCTTTTTTCCATATATATATATATATATATATATATATATATATATATATATATATATATATATATATATATATATCTTTCCCAGATAACCAATTAAATTGGGCCAGGGGGTGTTTCCACCATTTCATCTAGGGCAGGATTCATCTCTCCATCGGTTCCTGCCAGTTCCGACTACTTCCTCTTCTTCTTCACCACTACTTTCCTCTGCTTCTTCTTCTCTTCCTATGAGTTCCTTCCACCGTTCCCTATCCTCCCACCATCTCTCATCTATCACTACCTCCCATTTTTCTCCTCGGTTGACTACACCGCATTTTACTCCCTCCTGCCACCTTTCTCTCGGCCTTCCAACTCTTCTCTTAGCTCCATCTTTTTCCGCTAACTCGAACATAACTCTCGGAATTCTTCCCTTATCCATTCGCCGCATATGTCCATACCACCTGAGTCTCTCTCTCTCCATTTTGAATGCTAACCTTTCCACTTCCACTTCTTTCCTTATCATTCTGCTTCTCTTCTTCTCCAACTTTGACACTCCTACTATGCTCCTCAAACTTCATTTCTGCTGCCTCCATTTTTTTCTCATCTCTCCAATTCAATGTCCATGTAACTGCTCCATATGTTAAAATTGGCAAGTAGTATACATTATAAATAAGTGTCTTCCCACTCTTCGGAAAGTCTTGGTTCCAAATCAGCTTCCTTACTTTTTGGAATAGTCCGTCCGCCTTTGCTATTCTCTTATTCACCTCAAGCTCCACTTTTGCCGTATTACTTACTACACTTCCCAAGTATGCGAACTCTTCTACTTCCTCCAGTTCCTGACCTATTTGGCAAAATCCCGAAAAGTACTCGTGTGCTTCCAATTTATTTTATTATAAATGTGATTCAAATTTTCTTTGAATTTTTATACCATTTATTGCACATACATTATTTCACCCACTTATTGATTGCTATTAAAATTATTTCGCCTTACTTTTTGATTTGAAAAATGTCTACAACATCACTAAATTAAATCTGTCTTGTTCTCTCAGGCTCAATTAATAAAATTGAGCCTGCACTGAGTCTCGTTTATAGAACAAAACATTATATAAACATATAAATTGAAAACAATGAATAAAAAAATCATTATCTCAGCAAATTATGCCAGTCTAAGTGGGCCCCCCAAAGTAAATTTAGTCGTGGGCCCCTGTGCCACCTCACCGCTTGCACCACCAATATTTACGCCACTGGTCACCATTACAGTGCATCATTGAAACTTGGTATAAATAATATAGATAGGCCTGGTTCATGTTTGCCACCTGTTTGGTCTTGCTCATTCAACAAATTAATTATACCAGATGCAGTTGAATTATTATTGTGTGAGTTTGGTTATGAATAAATTGTGTTATAAATCTGCTAACTATACTTCATTTACAGGGAAACCTCTAGATGCATCATTCTCGGATCCATCGTTTTCCTCCCATATAATCAATGTTGAATTTTCCTAGATGGATCATTTTCCTGCGTAGATGGTTTTATATTCGTGGACCTGGTCCCTTGAAAAACGATGGATAGAGATGCCATTGCAATGTAGTAGTATTCAATTTAATTCCAAATACTGTGGAGTATGTGTATGTTGATTAAAATACGTAGGCCTATTGAAAATTTGGTACTGGTCGGTAGGCCTATACATGTGTGCATATTATATTATATATATTATAAAATATATATTATATGTATATATATATATATATATATATATATATATATATATATATATATATATATATATATATATATATATTATATAATATATATTATATATATATATATATTATATTATTTGTGTATATTATGTACATATATTATGTATATTATGTTGCTTACATGCCAATGAAATGTTGCTTATTTGCCAATGAAATTTAAAACCCAGCTATTTTGTGTACTAATACAAATTTACAAATTAAGCTACACTATAGCCTCAATTGGGGAACTGTGATTTTTTACCAAGTTTTGATGTTGATGTTGAAAAAACACCATGATGAAATTACAAGAACACAAGGTAAAACAGAAAGACACTAGGCCATTGATATAATTTACCTATAGCCTACATTACACATGAAGATGTCAGACTTTTGGATGCATATGCCTACACTGTGGAGAAGCAGAGTACATATAACTAAAATTCTCAACTTTAATGTTTTCAGGAAACCAAACAAGTTGAGCATTGCATGGACACGTCGCAGTCGCCGCGTTGTCTCAGATCCGCTTCCGTGGGAGCCGACCATGAAAGATCCGCTGCGTGGCGTAGTCGTTTGGGCCGTGCCAGAGAACAAAGAGGTCTCTGTCACTCTATTCAAGGATCCCAGAACGCAAGAACTAGAAGATAAAGATTGGACGTTTGTGATTGAAGATGTGAGTTGAATTATTTGAATCTACATCCATACAACAGTTGTATACCTATTCCCTAGGCCTTCATTCTATAATAGGACCTGATTGTAATTTTTATTTGTATCGGGCCCGCAAATTTAATAATGGATGTAGGCCTAGATCTTTCCAGATTAGATTGAGTGTTGACGTATCTAAATATGAAATAGACGGATCTGTACTTTTAGGGCTAAATTGCTAGTGGGTGGACAGGTTGTCGTACCTGACACTTCTTCTATATCCTCCAATATGGGCCTCTCAGTAAAAATGCCCCATTCTGTTTCTACACCTTGCAAGCTTGCTATACTGTTTTCAAGCTCACACTGTTTTAAATACTCTTCTGTCTGCTTCTTACTATATCTACATTCTTTTCTCCCAAACGTCTCTTGTATATTCTCTTCTGTAATGAATAATTTTTGGGGTCTCACGGCACGTCGACATCTAGGTCTTTTTGCTCCGAGTGCTAGGTCTCACAGATCTTCTTGGTCTCTATCTCATAGCATTCATTTCATTAATTTAATTCAAAATATATTAAAAGAAATTGCCATGCACTATATTCAATGGATTTTACACTTTCGAAATGCCTTGCTCGATTAACCACTTGCCTGGTTCATTCTATCAATTTCAGGTTTCATCCACTGGTAAAAGACGCCAGATAGCATCGACCAACATCAACATGCGAAAATATGCCAGCATCGATTCAACACAGCACCACTTACAGCTTGCAATGAAGCCAACTACGAAGAAGATTGTTGGAGCTACTTTAGAGTGCACACTTTCATGTGTGTTCTTGCGAGAAGGCAAAGCTACGTAAGGGACATTTTTCCTCCTCTCATTTTTGTTAGTGCATTTAAGCAGAATATTCCAGTAATGTAATTAATTTCATATTTGACTATTGATTCAACGATCAAAGCTAGTATCACTTTTTATGGGTGTCGCTAAAGCTGTACTATTAATACGATGTAGCCTAAATTCATCTTTCCGGTCATTTTGTGACGTCTCTTTGCTAGTCAAATGGTAGGCTACTCTTATTTTCTCTCAATTAATTATTTATGACAATGAGAAAAGACCGGCACAGTAGCTGAGTGGTTAGCTCACTTGCTTCGTGTGATCCGGGAGGTGAAGGGACATCGGATCCGGTTCGATCCCCGCCACCGTCCATCTTTACATGGGTTTTTCGTGGTTTCCCTCTGTAGTCTAGGCTAATGCTGGGATGGTTCCCACAATATAGGCCACGACCGCTTCCTTCCCACTATCCTTCCCACTACCTATAAAAACCTTCATCTCACCATCCCATCATCTCATTAATCATTCATCCGACACCAATAGATCTTAGTAATCATTACAGTGCGTCGTTAAAAACCCAATATGAAAAAAAAAATGAGAAAAGAAATAAGTTACAAATCAGTGAATTTTAATTTGAATGTAAGTAAGTAATAAGTATGCTGCTGATGAACTGTTTCCTACCAGACCTATATCACATATTACATGATCTACTGAAAAGGGTTGTTCACATGTATTGTGGTTTTAGTGAATTTGATTGAATGAAAGTCGAACTCATGAGAGATGCAGGTTCTGATCAACTTTCTCCCGTATCCCACATATATCTAGCGTAAGAGTGGTTTGCACCTTCATTTTTCATAATTACAACTGTTTTCACAACTAATATAATCAAATAATAATCATACCTATTGGAAATGTACCTTCCTGCTCCTACTACTATCGTTGAACTTATAATTTTATAAAACCTATTAATTCTGAAATATTTGTCATATTCAAATAGGGCTGTGCTTGCCCTCTACTTTTGCAAGCAGAGCTTTTTGAGTTCGAGCAAATTTCGAGCGAGTTTGAGCTATTTAGTTTGAGTTTGAGCCCAAATTGTAGTTCAAGTAAGTTTGATCTCGAGCGCAATATTAGTTTGAACAAACGAGCTCAAATCCTTGTTAATCCAAAATGGAAGAGACCCTAAAGAATGTATTTCGATTTATAAGAATTCGGATTAACCAAACACGTCCTTATCCACGAAAGTCAGCACCCTTTTAAGGCAATTTCGTACTGCGCACGAGAGAAAGCTATTCTACCAGGCAAAAATACGTGATTGAAACGGTTGTCAAGGTTCTCACTCACTGATCGTGTGTACCCTACTCGCTAGATCCGACGACGCGCGATCGTTATATGGCGCGTTTCCATTGGCGCTCCTTCGTTCCAAGTTGCTTGACAATACAGCGTGATGACGTTCTGCTCTGTCCTTGACAGAGTGTCTATGTGTTCAGGGGAGGGGGGGGGGTAACTTGGGAAGAGAAAGAGATGCGTGTGCGTGCTTGGTAGTAACTACAACTCAGCAGAACTCACTCCGAGTCATTCCAGTAACAGTTTGAGATCATGTTGTGCGTTGTAATCATTCAGCAAGTTTATAATCAAAATCAAAGGGGGAAATGAAGAAACAAAACTTTTTCACAAGTTTCAGACACTGTATATTTAATATCAATCTGTTGAATGATGAAAAGATGACAAGTTTATCCTTCCACTCTTGCTCCCCGCTCAAAATAGTTCAGAGACTCAAAAGTATTTCAAGACTTGTAATTTCAATCAGGGAAAAAATATTTCCGAGTCGTGTTCAAGTCTCAAACTCGACTAGAACTCGCTTGAAAATTTCGAGACTCGCACTGTCCTACCCTATATTTAAACCACTTTGTTGGTGTTTTGCAAAAGTTTGTTTCTCTAACGCTCACAATTCTTCTGTCGCAGGGATGAAGATATGCAGAGTATGGCTAGTTTGATGAGTCACAATAACAACAGTGATATCGCACCCTTGGATGACTTTGATGATGAGGACGATGCAGATGGTAAGCTATTCAGAACTTTTTCGTAAGAGGAATTCTTTCAAAACTTTTTCTTCTTTCTCCCAAAGTCTTCCATCTAAATTCACTCACCATGATCGACTGTCTCTCGGACACTTTTTCAATCCGTCCTCTACTTTTGTCAGCATTCTAAATCTTCTCATCCTTCCTGTTGCTAGCAGCCAGCCTTTGAACTTTTTCTAAGGTACTTCTTTAACCTAACCTTCCCTGTATGAATCCCACTCATTCGATTCATATTCAATAATTAGTTGTACCAAAGTCCTATGTGCTTTTGCTTTTACTTCTGTTGACATGCCTCTCAATTTTCTCAAGACAAAATTTACTGACTGTAAATTATACCCTCTATTTCAAATTATCACTGAAGACTACTCCCAAATAGTACTTACATCGGTAAACAATGTCCACATTTTCTCCTTTGACTTTGTGTGATACATCAACTCTTTTTTTTTACGTACTATCACTCCTTCCCCCTCCAACCACCCCCCATCCTTTCCTTCCTCTCCTCTCAAACTCTCTCCAGCCATCCTCCTTCCTTCATCTCCCCCCTCTTTCTCTCCTCCTCCCCCCAACCCCTCTCTCTCTCTCTCTCTCTCTCTCTCTCTCTCTCTCTCTCTCTCTCTCTTTCACACAAACTATTTTGCACTTTCCAACATACATTCACAATCCGTTTATCTAGTTTATATCATTTGGCAATTGTTACTCACGTATATTTTCACTTCAACATAAATTTTTGATGTTTATATTTAGTTATGGTATTCAACTTTTGAATTATGCTTCATCCCTTAACTCATCAGGCAACATAATTTTTACAATTTGCTGAATGATCTATATTAGTCCTATATCCAACTACTGTACTTCTTTGGGGTGGTAAGATCGCTATTGTGGTGCACTGTTCAAACGATCCCAAACTTTCATCCTTCGCCTTCATTGGGAAACAATGTCTTGACATGTCAAGTTTTCAATGTTCATAAAAAAAATGAGAAAGAAATGGGTTAGTTAGAAAAGTGAACACATTGAGCGTTAACCCCTTCATTTTCATGATGCCGATGTTTTCAACAGTAGGGTTAGTAGTAGGCCTAAACCACGGTCTAGAATAGAGAGGTCTTGTATCGAAGATATTTTGGCTGATACCAGTAGTGCTGCTAGCTCCAACAAAATCCGTGCAGAATGTGAAAAAAGGCTAGTGGACTACGCTCTTCCCATGCGCGCACCAAATGTACGTCATTGCTTGGCAGCAAGATGTTGGCTATCAAACGTCAACTGGACCACGTGACTCGCCTCTTTTCACCTAGCGTTCCGGACGGATTTTGGTGAAACTAGCAGCACTGTAGGTATCAGCCTTCCAGTGCACAGAGATAGCCCGATACAAGACCTCTCTATTCTAGACCATGTCGTACACCTAGTTATGTGAATTTTCATGAATATTTTTTTTTAAATTTTCATTCGTCTTTACATTAATTTTTATTTGTGTATAAGTTGATACATAAAAAATTAGAGTTCAAATTCACTCTTAGCAATACTAAAACAATTGGCTGAATCACCACATTAAGGTGTGACTGCATTTGCTTACAAAATTGTCAAGGCTAGGAAAAATACATTGACTACAGCTGGTAAAACTTCCATTAATAGACTGATAGTTCAATTTATTAATGAAGCAGCAGTAAAATAGTAAACACATTATTGTGAAATGATATAAATGATGATGCTTAGGCCTACATTAGCAAATGAATATAATGCAACTTTCAATGAGAGTAGAAATGATGAGTAGGCCTAGGCTGCATAAGATTTAATTGGGCTTAGCATAAGTTTTTTAGCATTGATAAATCTTCACTTAATGTGTAGGCCTAGTCAGTAGACTTCTCTGCAATGCCGTGTAAGTGGTGCACGTGTCTCAGGTAATCCTTTGTACTGTCCTATTTAAAAAGTCTTTTAAAAATGTCTTATTTGAGAAGTGAATGAGAAAAAATGTTGAAAATTTTCATTGAAAATCTTCATTAAAATTTTTAAAAATGTGCATTGAAAATTTCTGAAAATTCTCAACGTCCTATCACTAAGTAGTAAGTACATAATCTGCTCAATGAAACGGAAACATTATGATACGTTATTATCATCATCGTAAACAATTGAAACCAGTGGGGCTTATTCAATAAAAGTTTGCACCCATGTCAAGACTATTCATATTCCACGAATCGACCGTATAGTTTTCTGTACATCCCTGTGGCGGGACTCATGAACTAATTTAGGCTCCTCACATTTCAAGTCAAATGTAATTGTCTAATGCACTGTATCTCTTGGTTTCAGACTACTCTCAAAACAACAGTTTCA
Organism: Brachyptera risi; assembly: GCA_964007535.1. Classification (NCBI taxonomy): domain Eukaryota; kingdom Metazoa; phylum Arthropoda; class Insecta; order Plecoptera; family Taeniopterygidae; genus Brachyptera; species Brachyptera risi. Next base: position 23,700,987 of record OZ023328.1, read on the forward strand.
AAACACATGAAATGTTTGATCTTACGTCACAAATTGATTTGCTGACAAATAGTTTGAGCGGATCAGAGATAGCAAGTACACCTGTCAGTGGTAAGTAAGCGTTCTATACTCAAGTAAATTGTAATGCACAACATTGTTCTTGTAGTTTTGTTATGAAACTTTTCTGATCAATCCAGAGCCACGCTCTAATAATTAATTGTTCAGTATAAGCCTACGTCTAATGGTTCCAACTTTTTTTTTTGCAAGGATTACTAACGACTAAAGATTATGTAGTATATGAGGATAACTAAAGACTAGATGTAGTTATCAACTCTATCATCAACTTTTAAGGAAATGGATCTACCTTGTTCATCACACCACCATTTTTTTTTTGTTGGAAGAAAATATTAAATTGATATTGATAATTGAGATTGATAATTGGCCATCCATTTGGCTCAGACAGTTGATGCACTGTTCTAAAATCCGAAGCCAATCTGGTTGCGGGCACAAGTCGTGTTGGAAGGCAACAAGAATTTTTCTCCAAGTCAGTTTTTAAATGGGATTGAAGTGACCGATGGGAACGCCAATATTTGTGATGTCATGACTCAGCTACCGACCCGTGCTACGATATAATATGGTAGCAGTGTGCAGAGTATGTGGCACCATCGCTTCACAAGCTCAGGGTCCATGGTTCAACTCTCGACTTGGTAATATTTTTTAAAAACAATAACTATTAATTTAAATGTTGTCTCGAGGGTAGGGTTATGAATGGTAGTTTTTTTTTTTCAATTTGAACAAAGAAACTATCTACACAAATGTTCTGTTTTCCAACTATTGTTTGTCAGTCCCATTTAAAAACCGACTTGCAGAAAAATTCTTGCACGTAGGCATGGGTTGTTGTAAACGTTCTATCACCCTTCCTTTATTATCTTCCGCTCATTCATCCCCTCATGTAACCTAGCTGTTGGTAGGGTTGTAAATTAAATTTACAAATATTCTTTCATTCCCTTTTCTGTATCCATTCTATTTTAAAATTAACGACAGCGTATATATAACATCGCTGTTGATTTTCAGTTGCTAGTTTGTCATCTTACTACTTGAATTTAAAAGACGAGGCTACTCCGGTGGTGGAATTGCGAACTATTGTCGATATGGATGAACCAGTCATTGTCAGTCCTACAGCGGTTCACGGACACATGGCATCTCCTGACAGCCCTTCTTCCGTACCCCAAGGAAATACATCGGCGTAAGTTGTCTTTCAGTAACTACAAAACTAACTATGCAATTTAACAAGCAGAACGGGAAGCTTTACAATCACAAAGTATTTTGAAATGTGAGTCGATAGACCTACCCACAAAAAGTACTTGGGTATGCCGACCATCCAAAGCAGAATAATGGTGTTTTCTGAAAATTGGAAACTAATTTTACACACTTCTGACCTCAGTTCTTTATCAGTAGTCTTTAATTAAAAGAAAAATTCCGTACAGTGCAATGTAAGTTAAATTGGAAGAGGTATATAACTGTATATATAAGTTTAAAAAATATATTTTGTAATGGACAATATGAGATGAATGATTGATGATGATGATGCAGGTTAAGAGAAACTAGTGATGCAAGAATGATGAGGTGAGTACAGGTTGGAGGAGATACATAGATAGAGCACAAAAAACAGACACACATGTGCGGACTGGGCAATGCGAGTACTGGGAGGTAGGTTCCACAAGAATCAACAAACTCAGGTTTCCCACTACCTTTTCCACGAACTCTGGAGGGAATAACCAACAGGTGAAAATCACAGAAAAATTAATAAATAACTAAAACTCACGACAAGTTTCGATCTTGTTAGATCTCATCAGGTGAGTATATCAGGTATTCTTAATATTTCTTCCTCAAGGAAACACCTGCAAACTACTTCCTGTGCTGGCTTGCCTGGGTCTGCCACCAGAGTGCACTGTTTTTCCACAGCACCCTCTAGGCCTAGATGAACGAACTCAGAATTCAATTTGCAGGTTATGTTCTGTGAGTTTATGATTTTCACCTGGTGGTTGGATGGGACAAGAAGGAACAGATAAGTTGTTAGTCAACAAAACCAGATATAGGTAGGCATACGGTACTAAGACGGTATTTTCCAAAAATCATTTTCTGATGTAACGGTATGACAATAAAGAAAATACAGGCATACATTGTAGATCAAAACATTTATATTGTTATAGGCCTACTATTATAGCAAAATGGAAAACTTGAAATAACACAGATTAAAACTCATATCGCAATGTGACACAAGTTTCACAATTGCGATACTGCTCAAACATGTTTCCTGCCATGTGCGTTTGTAATTTGTATGTATATAATATCCGGTTCTAACTAGACCTGTAACAGTTTTCTCTCATTGCTAACTCCTGAACATTTCAATACAACTACAGTACTTTTAAGTAGGATGTAGAACTTTGACTAGGATCAAGATGCTTATGGTTGTGGGACCCACAATCTCAAAGTTACACTTTTTTGCAGGACATATTGTTTCTGTATTCAATTTTGTTCACTTTCCAGATTGAACCATGGAAGTCGTAATAAAAATATCCATCTGAACCTAGAACCGTTGAATTTAAAACAGGTAAATGTATTTATATTATATTGCTTAATACTTTTACATACGATTTATATTTAGAACCAACTTATTATATTCAGTATTCTTATCAAATAGGGTTGCCATTTGATCAAGAATTTGTAAATGATACCGAAACTGCTGTATTGAAAATCAATAAAAAATATCAAAGAATTGGACATTCCGTTTGATACAAAAGAGAATATCGAATACAAAGAGAATTGGCATGTAAATTATTTAGGTCTAAATCATGCCTTTGTTAATTATTTTGTGATGCGCAGTGAGGATTTGCCTTTGCCTTGACACACACATCAAGCATCAACAAATGACCAACTAACGACCTGACCTAGACTAGAACGTGCATAGAATGGTCACTGTGATGGATTGTTATGGGATTTGGCAGTTGGCTGTTTATTTATTCAATATCAAAATAATCTACATCGACCGGCAATTCTAATATCAAATGCCTATGGGAGATGCCTACATGGGGACTCATTAAAGTAATATAAATATTGGACTGTGGCTTACTGCCTGTAATCCACATTCCACAACATTAATATAAATCAACGTCAATTCAGCTGTACATGCAAATGTATGTTACTGTAACTTTTTGCTAGTTTTCTCAACTCATTAGGTATAATCATTAGTCATTACATACTATAGATAGGATAGTTAGAAAATTAACCCTAACAAAAAAAAAAACCTAACCCTAACAAATTTTAGACACACGAATAATTTAAAATGTCTTCCCTAACAAATTGTTAATTTGAAAATTAGCCAACTCTTGATAGGAGATCTAGTTTTCCTTGTCTATTGTTTCTTTTTTCTATCACCAATGAAAAACAAACTATCAATCCAGACCTATCTATTGATTGGTCATTATTATTATTTGAATGTTGAAATTTATTTTTATCATTATTGATTATTATTATTTCTCCAGGGTGATTTGAATTCGTCGTCCCGCCTGAAGGAAACCACGCCTGGCGTCGACCTACTCGAGTGGTGCAAGGAAGTAACAAAAGAGTATCCAGGCGTGAAGGTTACGAATCTCAACACGTCGTGGAGAAATGGAATGGCATTCTGTGCTGTCATCCATCACTTCCGTCCAGATTTAGTGTGAGTTGTTAATCTTGACTGCCATAGAAGGCTCTGCAAGATATAAATATAGATATCTAGGTATATAGATATTGTTTGAATTACAGCAAATTTTGAACTGTCAAGAATTTGAATTAATGATAGTTAACCATAGTTGACCAAGTCCTTTTATATCTAAATTCTAAGTAAGGGCCTAACTAGTATGGATGTCGGCGGGATGCAATTTTTGGAGTCAGGCATCCGTCATCATTACCCGAGCATTACCCAGGTAATCAAATTTTTAAAAATCTTTACTATGCTCATCTACTCTTCATTTAAATGTATTTTATTGTCTTATTTACCATCTTCAGGTTACCATTATCAATGTTGCAACTATAAACAGTCTGCTCATATCAAATCACTTACCCTCTCAGCACAACATAATCTACCCAGTTAAATTGGTCGATTCAACTTGAGTGAATGTGGCATGACCCTCTTTTTTTTGTAAACAAAGGGCCATGTGTTTGAGCTGTATGCAGAAGTGTTGGAACTGTGGTTGCTACGAGTGCCAGAGTGTTGGAGGGGGGAAACTTAGCAAGTGCAAGCCAGATGCGACTTGTGATATCTATGGTCTAGAGAGTAGTAGAGGAGGCCTAAATTCTTTCGTTTTTCTCGCCACACAAGTGCGCTTTTTTAAAAGTTATCTGTCAGTGAAAATGAAGAACAAAAGCTCACGTTGTAAAAAGTGGCGGGTACCCGGGTAAGGAATATTGGAGCCGGGTAGTGGTGTACGCATACCCGACCTGAGTACCCGGATACCCACCGACACCCCTACTAACTAGGTCTTATGCTGATCTATTTTAGTGTTGGCAAAAAAAAATTCCAATGTTGGTTGAAAATTTCAAGTCTGCTGCTTTCTCTGTGTTGTTGAATAAAACAAACATGGCCTTTTGCAATTGTTGTAACAAATATTTTAATTATACAATCCCAGCTTGGTTGATATAGGCCTACTGTGTTTAAGAATGTTTCCCCAAACTACTGCCCTATATCATACATGGTATAAACGCTCATTAATTCAATACTCGGGGTAGTATTGAGAAGACATTTCGAATGATTAAATTTGGATGAACGGGAAATAAATGAAAAAACAAACAAATAGTATTAGGTTGTATATTGTACGTCTTTGTCCAAACAATGCTGTTTATAGCTTTTGACGTATCGCCTTTATCTCATCTCATGGTGCGTTACCTAGTGCCGAACGTAACCGAAATGACCCGAAAGTACTTGGTGACAGAGATTCCGACAATATATGTGTAGGGCTATGTGCCAACAATTTTACATCATACTTTGGCCGTTGGGAAATCACCATCATCGATAAAACGTGCACGGACTTGAGATAAAAATTTGAGACGAAGAGAAACTGGAAATGAGATTCAAAATATGAGCTATACTTTGTAATCATGAGAAGAAAAAAATCTCAGTATAGTTGGTACATTATTTTGTTTCTTGAACTTTAATTCTCAACGTTATAATGGTGGTCTAGTACCGTGGAGCCAACTACCAACTGCACGCAACTTGCAACCACGACAACATGGTTTGTTGTTTGAGAAAGGCACGTAAATGTCCGGTTGTTGAATCTAAAAAATACACTTGTATAGTCTTACAGTAAACACTATATTTGATACAACCTTTTTACAGTTATAAACGAGTAATTCGAAGCATAGAAGCACTAAGCGTTTGAAATACGAATCACCAGAATTTCGAATTAACAGAGTATTTTTTCTGTATGGCTATATCTGGGGTTTGGAACCAAGTTTGCTTCAAAGTGGGACGAATTTTGAACTCACCGAATTTGAAATAACTATTACTGTACTTCAGTACTGTATTACTGTACTCATTGCACAAGTTTTGTATTTACTTCCAGTGAGTTTGACTCCCTGTCCTCGCATGACTTCAAGTCAAACTGCAAGAAGGCTTTCGATGCCGGAGAAGCTTTGGGAATCCCACGAGTGATCGAACCAGCCGATATGGACGTGCTGGCAGTACCCGACAAACTGGCTGTCATGACTTACCTGTTCCAACTACGTACACACTTCACAGGTATGGAGATAACTACAATAGGTCAATGTCTGCTCATAGAGACGTTATCACTGATAAACATCATCTACGGGTTATTATGATGTATATAGGTCTACTTATATTTAAATCATTTATTTGACTGACTGATTTGAGCCGATGCTCATTATACAGATTGAATTTAATTAATCGACATATTCAATAGATTTTCTATAAGTTCGATAGATGATAGGCTTGATAGCTAAAATACTGAAAATAACTTGAAAAATAATTATTCCGTATGTCCGATTTATTTGCAGGTCATGAGCTGGAAGTGCAACAGATCGGCAAAACTACCAACGAATCTTCATATATGATAGGCCGCTTCAATACGGACACAGAAACCGATGTTACCGTCCAGTTATTTGGTCAAGAGATAATGAACCTGCGTAAACGTGAGTCTGCCGAGCGTAGGCAGAAGGGGTCCGTGTCGTCTGGAAATAGGCGGTCTGGGTCTGCAGATTCAGCATCAACCAATGACAGTGAAGGTGAATTTAGCAAAAGTCTATGTGTAGGTCTATTCATTTTATAAAGGAGCAAATGAGTGTTCCATGTTGCAGTGGTTAGTTTGTATTTAAAAAGGTGTTTAAGCTCTAGATATTTGAATCCCTATGAACTAATTTTAAGGGAAATGTTCCTCATATTGCCCTGCAATAAAATTCTCAAGTGTGCTATCATACTCTTTATCAATCTTGCAATCATGTGGCATGTCACTGGGTTGAGGCAAGACCGAGGATCTCCAATCATGTCATCACTTGATATCTCGAGGTCGGACTTCTAGAAGCATGTTGAACTGCAACGTCAGTCATTCAACAGACAAGATCTAAAGAGGATGAGAGGAGAGTAGGCCGTGTTTTCAAGGTCAAAAACGAGCTATCCACGACATTGCCTTGCTTAATCAGGTTGCACCAAATTGGGATGATTTATGTTTCAAAAGTCCAGGTGTTTATACTGGCAATAAAACGGACAGAAATTCAAGACTATTCTATGCTCATTGATACCATATACAGGGGAGACTGCTAGTATTACATCATAATTGCATCTTTTTGCTTTTCTTCCTCAGTCAGTAAGAGTACATCTCTTAGTTCAGTGCTTCGACTTCGCTTACCCCTGGTGTCGTCAGATGGAAATGAAACGGCCGATCGTTCACCGACGTCAGTCAAGGATGTAAAGGACAAATTTTTGGCTGGTTCTAGGAGCATTCTTGATAAAGTACTGTCACCGACTAAAGAAAAGTTTTCCAGAGATAAAGTAAGTAGACTAGCTGCTTGTCTGGCTTGATCAGGCAAGACATTTCCGTGGAAAATGAAGTCAAGTCAGGTGTGGGTTTGAGTCCTTCATAATTCGTCTGTTTTTAAACACCATTTATCTAACATCTGCTATTTGGTACCTCCAAATAACCAAGCTGTTGATGAGGTAGCTGAGCAACCAATCAATCATTCAGAAGTAGACTGAGACTGTCATTCAATGCATGCCTAGTAAGTAGATAAGTAGATTGAAATTGACTTGAATTTCACAGTTTTTGATGGATTGAAAGTAAAAATTGAAATCGAATCGAAACCCTAAAATATCCAATCGATCTCCATTTCTATCTTCATAAATTATTCTTAGTCTATGTCGGCATATAGATGCTTGGATAGGCCTACAGGTTAATCCTGATCTGCTGTTCTTGCAATTATGGTTTTCCTAGAATGTAGGTCCTATCTTTCATTTCTTCAAATGAGCGAGACGGGTAAAATGTGAATACCTCTAATTCGACTCTTTGTTTTTTATTAATGTATAAAATGAAACCATATTGACCTACACCGGGATGTTGATTCGAAGGCATTTCTAACTTCACACTATTTTCAGAGCAAGTCTCCCGTCACTACGAACTCACGCCCTGTCCTCATGACACGTCGTCAACTCACCGATCCGTTTGGATCTGATGAAGAGGATGACGAGTAAGTAGACCTGTACCCTATTGGCTATTACTATCAGAGAGATGTTAACATAGCTTCTTTTTTTTTGTCATTGCATTTTTAATTTGAAAAGAAGGACTTTGGTTCATCTATTATTTTGAAACATCTTGTTTTGTAGTGCAACAACGTTCTGTAGAGTAAAAATTAAAAACAGTACGGTACCAGTAAAACCACTCTACATTCATATACACTATTCTAAATGAAAAACACTCTAATTGATATTTTTAGAAAAATGGTGTCCACCAGCGGGTCAAGCCTGTGTCACATCTGCGGCTTCCACCTACATTTGCAGCAGCACTTTGACTTTCCAAATTCGTCACTATTTCTTCACCCTTTTACACCCCGATTGATATAATTTTTGGAAAATAGCATCTATGTATCACACTTTTATTCCAAATACCAATGTAGCGTTCATATCACCAATACTTTGAATCAGCGAAATCAAACATTTGTAGTTCTTTGTCAATTCATCAATCCACACAATATTATTTCCAAAACAATCTGTCAGGTGATGAGTGAGAAATATGAGATACACTTTTTCATGTAAAATACAGTGAAACCTCTGTCCATCGTTTTTCAAGGGACCAAGAAAATGAAACCATCCATCCAGGAAAACGATCCATCCAGGAAAATTTAACATTGATTATTTGGGAATGGGATAAGACAAAACGAATGATACAAGCAGGAAAGCGATGGATCCGGGAACGATGCATAGAGGTTTCACTGTACACTTGTGAAATACAGTGTGTACTTATTTCCTGTGTACTTTCACATGTTTACTATGTAGGGCCAAGTACTAAGTAGGGAGTATGCACTCCTTGAAAATTTTTGCATAATACCAAGGAGGTCCATTTTTCTAATATTGTGGAACCCCTTTTATACGTTTTTCAGGGACCAGACTAAAAAATGTATTAAGATGAAAAACTTATTAACGAAACTATTCAACATGTGGAGCATATGGGTTGGATCAAAAAATAAAACTTATAAATGCAATAAATGTATAAACGAAAAACTTATAACAGAGGTACTGTATTCTTGATATTTTATGTTATGCGTTAGCCTATAGTACATAGGAGTATTTGTTTCAGTCCACTGGCAAACGAAAAAAAGGAGGGCTCAGTGAAGCTCGCAAGATCTCAATCATCACATGACAATGTAAGAGATATTTATTTCAAAATAATACTAGTTACTAGTTCGTAGTTAGTGTATAATAGCTAGTAGTATAGTACCGGTAGCTATTAGGGGTATGCAACCCAGAGTCCAGAGTTTCCAACAGAATCGGACTTGGACTCATGTAAAATCGTTCAGACTCTTCAAATCTTTCATGCCTCTGAATCTTCTGCCATTTTGATGCTTTGAATAATCATTTTCTCACTGGTTGATGTGTCAACCAACCAATGAGACCACACAGCCATAGACTAAATATCCACAGCTTTCTAAACTGGCCTGAGAAGTTACAAAAAAAAGCACTCGCCTTCAGTAACAAAGTCACTTTGAAAACAACTCCGAAAAAATAGTTGAAATTAGGTAGGCCTACCATTAAAATGCTAAATGTTGTCATAATGAATAAAGAAATTCGGCGCCAGTTGAGCAGTAGTTCGACTAGATTATCAAAAAGAGAGTTAATTTTGCCGCATTTTTCATATTCATTCCTTTATAACTAACAATAAGCTTCAAGTGTGGTTGCCTTGCTAGTGCATAGACATCACATAACTACCGTAGTATGGTAAAGTAAAAACCGTTCTTCACAGAAAAGTATTATACTTTCATTATTTTGGTCTTACCAACATAGGCCCTATAAATTATAAATTTGAACTTATATAGAGGTGAATCTTTTCAGCTGAATATCATTCTTGTTTCTAATGTACAAATTGTTTGGACAGATTTAACTGAAAGTGATTGATTTTCATTGGATTATAGTTATATACCAATTGATTAATTGATCTAGATTCTAGAATTCTACGTTGTTTTTCAGGATAAATGCTATCGCTATCGAGTACTCATGCTTAACGCAGCGCGTAATGCAATACATGAGTGATTAAGATTGTCTAGAAAGCTCCTTGAGCCCTTGACAAAGTGAAATAGGCATTAATGTTGATCACTTGATATATCTGTATACAAATACATAGACATTGCCTGACCCATCATGCTGTTTAGTTGCACAGGTCTAATTATAATTGTTTTAGAACTTTTGCATCAAAATAGATACGGCTAAAATTATGATGCCAATTCTCTGAGTACTGGAGTTGGATTAGAAAGTTTCCTAAGAACACAGTGCGTAGTGGTATTTCAGAGTTGACATGGTCATATCTTATTCTGCAGGGATCAAATCATTCGCTGGACTTCAAGGAAAGCTTAGAAACTCGAGATTCTTTAAGTTCCCCGACACTCAAAGAACCGCTGACCCGCCACCAGCATGTAAGTATTGAACAAGATGAACAGTATATAATGGATTTATAATCTTTCCTGTTAATACAAGCAAATATTTGTTGTACTATTTCACCTATTAACTTAAATTGTCAACATACTTGAACAGACCTCGACTTGTTGAAATGTAATCCTTAAAACTTACCATTACCAATATTACATAGGGCCTACTATTCAAATAGTTTATTCATTCGGTATTCAATTTGTATACAGTAAGCCCCTCATTAATACGAAATGGAAGGGACCCCAAAAAAATAATTTTGATTTATGAAAATTTGGATTAGCAAACAACTCTTGTTTCACAAAAATCATCACTCTTCCTGCTTAGAATTTAGTCAATTTCATATTGCACGCGAGAGGAAGCCATGTGATCGGCAGATACATAGAAACCGTTGCTAGGGCCTCAATGATCGAGTGTACTTCGCTAGCTCTGCCGCTCGCTAGACCCGCTTTTATTGGCGCTCGGCCGTCCCTAGTCGATGGTGTGACAAACAAACGTTCCAAGCCAAGCATACCGGTAATGTTGTGTTGTCAAGGTCAGACTACTCAAGTCAGATGACACATACACAAAGCTCAATGTGCGTTGGCCTATTCTTACACGTCAAATAAAAAGAATGGAAATTGAAAAAATGATCTATTTCAAGTTATCCAATCCGAAAACAGTGTTGAAGCAATCAAAGGGACGAAATATTAGTTTGAAGTACGGTTTAGCGAATTAACCATATGAATCAACATTGAAATGCCTATTTAACGAGGGCTTACCCTGTACTATCAATTTAGTGACAGGTTTCAATGGTTTATATTAAATCATCCGAGTGCTGAGAAAATCATTGAATCGTTTACCGTCTTACAGAAAAAAGTGATTCTATTTCTGTTGTTTTCTTCAGTTTATTCACCCTACGTTTGTCAGTTAAATTCAATTAGTGTACTGTATACACCTAGGCCTACTCACCTAGATTCTAATTAGATTAGAACAACTAGATCTAACTTAGATCTAACTTAGATTTAGAACAAGATTGAACTATTGTGTATGCCTATAAGATTGAAGATGCCTCCCTACATTGTATGAGTTTGATTCAGACTGTCTATCAAATGACCCTGAAATGTTATTTGTTAGGTTTGTGGGAACTAACTACTGTAGTAGGGTAGGGATACGTAGGTAATATGCTCGAAACCATAAAGTTAAATAGGAGCAGCCTCGTGATCTAGTAGTAATACATTGATAATCATCTTTTTTATTAGCTTCTTGAGCTAGATAGGCTACATTTATATTTTACAATAGGTACTGTACTGTACTAGGGCCTATACTAGTGTATTTTACTTGTTGGCAATATAAGTTCGCAGAATTATCATTCACATATTCAATCAGTAATTACGTATTCAATTAATTTACTGAATATTTTATACCACGTAGTCGGTGTTTACGAAGAAAATACTTCAACATCAATCAATAAAAAAATTTAAAAATCGATTTACATTACATACCGTAGTAATGTGAACTATTTCAATTTGAATTTCCCTATTTCAATTTGTTGGTGCCACCCTCAAATACTTGAGATAGAACTGTATTTAAAGTCGTTTATATATTTGTAGACTGGTTTATGAGTGCAGACAACTTATATGGTCGTATTATACCTTTACTAGGAAAACGCCATTTACGCGTTGTTAGACGAGCGGATAGTAACTAATAGTAGGTATGTCGATTTTTTTGCCAAATTTTTGCCTACATTCGCCTATTGGGTGACATTTAAGTTAGAAATGGGTAAAAAGTAAAATTGCTATGAGTGGTACCAATTTAGCACATTTTATGGTTTTTCTTCGAAATGACTCACCCGATCAAGCTGAAAGTTTTCAGAATTATGTATCAAAATGTAACTCAACTTCACGCAAAATTTCATTTTTTAAAATTTTTTTTTTAAATGAAAATATTTTTTTTTTTCCGCTGTGTTATTCTAACGGGTATTTTTGAAATTTCTAAAATTCATTAAAAAAAAGTTATCATCCAATAATGCCACAAAACTAAACAGATCTAAGTTAGATGAGAAACCATAATGAAAAAAAGTTTGGAGTTGATAGCTGTAGCCGTTTGATCTGCGGAAAACCGACATAAAGACATGAAAATAAAACAAAAAAAAACGAACACCAATTTTTTTCAGTATGTCAAATTGAATCCTCGCTAAAGCTCGTCTAATAATATGTATATTTTTTCTTGTTCTATGAAAAGATTTCTCAAGATCTTGTAAGATGACAGACTTCTGGCGGGCACGAGTTAGCGTTTGTCAATTTTGCTGTATCATTCTGAATGCTATTGCTCATGCTGTCATGCGTAGCAAATCTAGATAGATCTAATTCTAAACCCATTGATAGCCTAATGATATTAAGCACGTAATATCTTGTACCTTTTCCTTTTCCAAGAAATTCTCCAACGCTCTGATATAATGCCTGTGCTCTAGCTATCATGTGGTTGTTGGCATGCGAGTTGTGTTTTGTGTGTTGACGTGTTCTGTGTGGTTTGTGCCAGCATCTGCTAACTCGCCACGACGAGCTGCGAGAACGAGCTCGGCAGATGTTGGAGCAGGCGCGACGTGAGTCAGCCGCAAGAGGTGCACTGGCTCAATCACCAGTCAAGGTACCGTACAAATACAATAAACCCTCTTTAATTCAATGGAACATGAAAGGTCCATTATGAATTATTCAAATATTCAGCATTGAGTTTAATTCTGTAGAGACCAGAACTAGGCCTATTGTTTGAACTTTGAATTACAGCAAAATTTGAATTATCAGAGATTGAATCAACGAGGGTTTACGAGGATTCTTGGTCAAGCTGTGCAGTGGACGCTGTGGTGGGAATTCTGTAGAAATGTAGATTGAATTGTCATGGATGGATGTAGCTAAGATATGTAGAGTATTTTGCTATCATGCCTCACACATCTGCAAGAATTATAAGCCTAACATAATTGAAATGATGGGAACTTGAACGATACGAAAGTCAAAAAAGCGTTTGAAATAATATTCAAGAGCAAATACCAGTAAGTGACACTGAAATCACGGGCATTTTTCGGTGAACATCAACAAAGATAATTTCGTTTCATAGTATTCCACTCTAGAAAAAATCAATATACAGTAAACTCTCATTAATTTGAACTCGGTCAATTCAAAATTCCTCATAATTCAAAGCAAACCCGGTTCCTGACACAAGGTATAAGGAATACCACCTTGAATATTTCAAGAATTCAAAATTTGGATGATTTGTAATTTGAATTCTTTTTGTTCCCCATTACTAATTCATCACTGAATTGTTCAATTCAAAATGTTTTGTCTGGCACATACAAAATCAATGCTGTGTTTACTGACCAAGCATTTTTTTATCTTCACGATGACATTTACATCATGTCTGCTCCAAACGTAGAACCGTTATTCTTGCTTGTAAGTCGCGAGTTGAATTGTGAGTATCTTGTAGTTAGTCGCAATGCATTAGACCACCTTTATAACATTGAAAATGAGAGTTGAAAAAAAAAATGTTCTATCAAGATTATTTCCTCCCTAAGATTACAAACTGCATTTCTTTTGAACTTCAATTTCAGTTTTCTTGCTGTCTCAAGGTCTCACATACAGTCCACATATGTTTTATTGGCAATATCCCAACACTGAAAACTTGTTTGTAATAAAATTGTTGGTACTGCGTGTTCAGGTCCCTTCGATATTGTTCGGCACTTAGCTATCAGATGATTACGCGAACAGCGTTATTTTGACAATTGAGTATTAAAATACCCAGCCCATCCTACCCACCCTAAAAATATCTGCTAATTTTTTTTATTCATGCAGCCCAGTATTTGTAATTCGAAATGTCTTTTTTATACTTCCCTAAGTTGAGTTTTCTGGTGTATGAATCAGGGGAGTTTACTGTATTTGTTTTTACTCTGAAGCTTCATATGTATTTTCAGGATTGGACCATTCCCCAGCTACATCTATGGCTTAGCCCATAGATGTTGTCTGAAAATTGTTCAATTTTGAAAACCCCGTGAATTTAAACCAGTACAAACTACAAACCACCACCAATACCCACCAGCACCACCAGTACCTATCAGCACCACTAGTACACCACCACCACCACCACCACCACCACCACCACCACCACCAATAAATCAGTACACATGACAGTAATTTTTCTCAACACTTCCAATTTATATCCTTACAGTTAATAGCCAATTTAATGACAATTTTTGGATCAACTGATCATGATGGTCACTGTAAAATTGTGGCGTTGAACTGATCCGTACTTCCTTGTCTAATCGTCAGTGTGTGTTGTGTTTCAGGGCAGTGAGGAGGAGCGGCAACAGCAGTTACGAGCTCGTGCCAGGAGGTTGATAGCAGAGGCACGGATGGGAGTAGTCACGTCACCTATACAGCCTGATTCACCTGCTGGTAAGATCAGTACGGCAATCAGTAGTTAATTTCACATCGAATCTTCACATTTCATTGGCCTTGTTTCGTATGCAAAAATAATAAATTTAGTATTGTTGATCAACTTAATTCATACATTAGAACGTCTTTTGTACGATTTTTATATACAGTGAAACCTCGATCCAACGTTTTTCAAGAGAAAGAGAAAAGGCAAGATCAGTAGCTCGGTCAGCTGAGGCACCACTTCATAAACTGAAGTGACCATTTGGCGTGGGTTCGAGTCCCGCGTGAAGCATGGGTTTTTTTAAACGTTCTCTCACTTATTCACACTTCACAGTTTCGTAATCACCTGCTCATTCATACCCCCAAATAACCTAGCTGTTAGTAGGGTCATTAAGCAAACAATAGTGATCATCGTCAAGATAGGCCTACTCTAATTATCTTCCTTATATCTTTTTGTACAACACTTTCTTGAATTCTTAAATTTTCTTTGCATTTCTTCTTTTATCCTCTTGCTCATTCCAGTCCCTTGTGGTCCTGTGGATGAATCCATTCTGACCCAGTTTCATATAGGCCTAGGCCTATACCCTCTCCACTTCCAATCGATCTATTGGAAGTTATCACCTTGGTTACCCATGCCATTTTTTCCGCCAACTCACAGAATAAGGCTAACTGGACTTTGTAATACCGGGCCGCACTGTGTTTACAGATGACCAGAACAACGTGTTTCTTCGCACGTCTCCAGAAAGACGTGCAAACGACAGTAACGAGGCCAACGGGAATTCTTTACGTTCTATGTCACCCGAGGCAAATCCACCGAGCCCGGCTCGATACACGTTGAACTCTGAGGACGAGCCGAAGAAAATGACTCTACCATTGAAGTCTTTCTCGTCGTATATGCAGCAGATTTCACCTGATAAACATCCTGAAGATCCGTCACATCGAGGAGTGAGTTCTTCTATATTCATTCAAGGATTTAAAGACACCACTGTGCTCTTGCCTGTCAATTGGCTAATTTTATGAGGGCTAGGTCATTTCTGTTTGTGTTTTTGCACGCATTTGTGTATCATCAGGTACTTTGTGTATTCGTCCAATATAAGTGTCCAATATCGCTAGATTGTCAAATCCACTGCATTATCTTATGAGTAATTTGTTGCAAAAACAATTTCAAACTTGATTCTATTCTTATAGGTTTTTGAATGGCTTCAAATAATTACTGTAATCTGTTCTCCTTACAGTATGGCAAAGATGTCGTGAACTACATCCAGAATGAACTGGAGGCTCTAGAAAGGGAGCAGAAGCAAATTGATAAACAGGCGGCATTACTTGAGAAAGATCTGCGCAAAGTTATGGAAGATGGTGAGCAGTCATTCACAAACATTTTCTACTGTAGGCTGCTGTAAAGAAGTAGTACCGTATTGTCCTGAATATAAGCCGACCCCCCAAACTTTTAGATCAGTAATTGAAAACAGAGTTTCTCTCCTTTTCCACGTAAATCATCGGTCTTCCTGGGTAGAATTTAGTAAATTTCGTATTGCGTGCAAGAGAAAGCTATGTCACCGGCCGAAACGACTTGTGAGAAACCGTTGAAAGGTGCCTCACACAATCGTCATATGTGGCCGGCTTCGATTGGCGCTCGGCCGTCTCGAGTCGTCCGACCGAAACAGTCTCGTGCTCATCAAGGTTAGACCACACACGTCACGACTCACGCAGAAGCGCGTCGGCGTAGTAGACTGGTAGGATGACAGACGCCATGCAACAAGCAGCTCCGTGCTTATGTTTATAACTGCGCGTCAAATAAAAATGATGGAAATTGAGAAAATGATGCTTCTTCATGATGAAACATTTATTAAACGTGTTTTTAGTGGAATATCTCGCAGTTTCTAGTCGATTCCGTTGATAATAGTGTGCGGATGTATTACGCCCGATTAAAATGAGAAAAAACGTATTTTTGACCGATTATAGGCCGAGATTCGCATATAAGCCGAGGGTGACTTTTGGGCTTTAAATTTCGAGGAAAACCCTCGGCTTATATTTGGGACAATACGGTACTTTTTCTTCGTACAGGTGAAAAAAGACACCTTCAGTTTGATAGACTTGAATTATTTGAAGATCAAAGATTTTCTTCTCACCAATGTTGAATATTTGAATTGTTTACTATCCCTGAAATTATTACCTGAAGATTCACAGTGTGTTGAATGCAGTGTTGGGTAGGAACTTAACGGAAGGAACGCGTTCCTTTTTTGGGAACTTCAATGAGGAACGCGTTCCTTTTATAAAGCAGGAACTTTATCGTAACGCAGTTCCTTTTCAGTGGTAACGAGGAACGAAATTCACGTTACCGGTACTTTCAAAGTTCATTATGACCGAACTGTTCTTCAAGTAGCATATAACAGAAAAGAAAAGATCGTCTAATTTTTGTATGATAGCACAGATGTGATGATAGCAGGTAGAATGTTTGTCTTGTCTCATATTTTTGAAAAACACATCTTCCTCATCACTTCCGCCCATCGTCTGACCAGTGACCACTCATTGTTCCAAGTTTGTATTATTCCCCATCTTTGACGTATTTCCCTATTTATTAGTTGTGCACTTATGTCACCCTACGATCTTTCCGTCATATCGGTGTTATCACCTGTTCTCAAGTCACGGAGTTGATGGCTCAAACCACCCTAGCGTAAGTGTGAGTGGTTGGAGAAAACGGTCAATCGAACCGTCATCCTTCGTTAACATGCAGCTGCTTCTTCTGCGTATGAAGACATTCCGAGAAAACCTCCCTCTCTACCTGGTGACATCATCAATAGCCAATAAGATCCAGATAATTTTCAAAACGCACATGGGAGAGTTGTGTAAACACAAAATAGTTATTTCACTTCAGTGTTTGATTTCGAGAGGAGGTCATTGTCTAACAGCGTCAGTCCTCGATGATCAGCGTGTCACTGCGTGTAATATTAGCTAGTGCTAATTCATTTTACTATCAAAGTATTGTCTCCTCATGGCAAATATGGCACTTCAAAACTTTTTTTTCTTGGAGGAAAAAAATGTTATGGTAGCAATTTTATGGCGAAATGTCTATTGTGCGTGCCGGGGAAACTGATAGGTGCATGATGTCGACGTCGTCAAACTTACGAAAGCATATTAAAGTAAGCAAATTAGTGAATTATCAATTCATTATTTACTCTTTCAATTTCACTCAGTAGGCCTAGTCGTTTTAGTTAATAATTTGATAAAATATAATTCATAATTTATGTAATTCATAATATATCATTTTCAATTTTTAATTTATAATTTATGATATGTTTTTTCAACCATTATGTAGGTCTATTGATTAGATAAGTGAAACAGTGAAACAGAATTATGAGCCTAAAAAAAAATCATTCCAAAAAAAAAACTACATGATTTTGTAGCACAATCAATCGAAGTATGGTAATATATTTTGATATATTACATTTCTAATTCTCGAAAATTGACATGAAGATATTCACTCGCCTAGTAGGTATTTTCTGGCCTAGTGGTATGGCGAGAAGAAAATCGGTACTATTTTCACAATTATGAATTATTTATAGTGAACTGACGAATATTCATATGAAAATCACTGCCGTTGTCACTTTATTGAAATGAATTAATATTGTGGTTTAACGGCGCGTCAACGACGTGGTTATATTGCGCCGGGTCACTTTATTGATGAGAGAACAAGAATATCCATATTATTTCCAACGCCCATGAAAATACTCCTGAATCTCACGCAAAAAATTTGCTTCGGTAACTTCCAAACGAACTTCAAAGGAACTTAATTTTTTGGGAACTTTTCAGTTCCTTTTTTTTGGAGGAACTGTAACTTAAACTAACTAGTTCCTTTTTTGGCTGAGTAACTTGAACTTTAAGTAGTTCCTTTTTTTTTAGGAACTTACCCAACACTGGTTGAATGTGTTCTATTGTGATTGATTAATCTTCTTGGGGTGTGAGATTGTCCTTGTGGTGCTCCGTCTGGAAGATCTTACCTTTCATTCTTACTATTGATTGGGAAAGAGTGATTTTGAATCAAGCTTAGATGTTAATTAGAAAATCAATTGAAGCTCTTGGAAAACAACCATCTCCAGCCAGCTCATGTAGCTCAGTGCTAAAACACCTACGACCTACTCCATCTGACCAGGGAAGTGAGCTCGCAATATGGCCTTGGTTCAATCCCTACCACTGTCCATCTTTACAGCTAGGCTACATGGTTTCTCTCTGCAGCCTAGGTTAATGCAGTAATGGTTCCCACAATATAGTCCACTGCTTCCTTCCCATTATCCTTCCAATTACCTTAGAAATCTGTATCTCATTAGTCATTCATCTGGCGCCAATGGATCTTGGTGCGTCGTTAATCGTAATATAAATAAATAAATTAAGAACTGATTTCTAGTTCTCCCATTAACACTGTATATACACTACAATGTACTGTCTAGAGCTAATCTACTCAAGAATAATTGTTTGTCAGAGCTCACTTGTTTTTCTGTTGTGCATTTATTACTTTTATTTGCAGGAGATGATAGGGAAGAAGAAGAGCAACTGATGACCAGCTGGTTCACTTTGGTCAACAAAAAAAACGCTCTACTTAGGCGGCAGATGCAGCTGAACATATTGTAAGTGAAAATATTAAGTGTGGAATTTTGCTTAACTTTCTTCATTTTTCCTTTGAAATACATCGATCATGATAATCTTCTTAGGTATACATTCTATTATTTTTTTTTCACTGATGTGCATGGCAATATTGGAATTATTAATACCGGTATCCCTTCTTAAGCCTTTTTTTAATATACTTTTTTTGTCTTCGAATGATCAAAGATCGGACGTACCACAACACGAGACCTACACATGGTCGTGGAAAGTCAGTTTGTTTCAATTCAAAGTACTTTTTATGAATGACGAACCTTGAATTCCTCTAGATGTTCAAGTACTACGGTATATAAAATATAAATCTATCGATAATTTTTCCAACATTGTTGTAACTTGAAAACAAACACGGCCATTCTCATTGGTAGGGTTGGACTACTTTAGTCGTGTACAAAATTGTGCCTCTATAGGCCTACTTAACTAGCAGGTTTGGCCCGTCATACGACGTGTCATCATTGGCAAATACTTCGCCCCCCCCCCCAGGCACAATTACGACTCACGGCAGACTGCACCATTGTGAAACTGGTTTCTCCACCTCGCTGTCTCCACTACCACACTGTCCAGCCGACACTACCTCTCTCTCCCTCTCTCTAACTCTCTCTCTTTCCCTCTCACTCTCTCTCTCTCTCTCTCTCTCTGTCTTGTCTTGCATTAAGTGAATGGTTTGCCTTCCTTCCCCCCCCCCCCCCCCCCTTTCTCCCAGGCACAATTGTGCACCACATACCCCCCTCCCCTTCCTCTCCCCCTTCCCTCTTTCCCTCCCTCTCCCCCTCCCTCTCTTTTTCCCTCTCTACCCCTCTCTCTCTCTCTTTCTCTTTCTCTCTCTCCCTCTGTCTCCCTCTCTTCTCTCTCTCTGTCTCTCTCATTCTCTCTCTCTCTCTCTCTCTCTCTCTCCGTCTAGTCTTATATCAAGTTAATGGTTCGCCTCCTCCCCCCCCCTCCCTCCCTTTTCCCTTAGGCACAATTGTGCGCCACGGGAAAACCCGAGCTCGACGGACGACACATAGCAGACCCGAAACCCTCCCCCCCACCTCCTCGTTCTACCCTACCGACATCATCGTCCGTTACACTACCTGAAACCCCCATTCTACCAGTCTTCATAGAGCGAACACACGCACGCACGTTCTCCCTCTCATGATTTTATTAGTAAAGATTATTGGAGAGCATTGGGCATAGAACTGGCAACCCTCGTTTAATTTAGGGTTGCCTTTCGATTTCAATATTTCCAATCGATTTGATATCGAATTGGAATATTCAATATTAGTTGGATTTGATATCAAAACGATGATTGATATTGCATTAAAAAAATTGAAAATAGCTCAAATAAGTACCGGCACAGTAGCTGAGTGGTTGACGCACTTGCTTCGTGTGACTCGGTAGGTGAAGGGACATATCGGACCCGGTTTGATCCCCGCCACCGTCCATCTTTACAGGGGTTTTTCGTGGTTTCCCTCTGTAGTCTAGGTTAATGCCGGGATGGTTCCCACAATATAGTCCACGACCGATTCCTTCCCACTATCCTTCCCATTACCCATAAAACCATCTCACCATCCCATCATCTCATTAATCATTCATCCGACGCCAACAGATCTCAGTCATCATTACAGTGCGTCGTTAAAACACAATATGAAAAAAAAGCTCAATTAAGTGATAACTATTAACTAATAAGTCAAGTAGGCCTAACCAAGTGGCAAAAGAAAAAGTGAGAAAGTGAATACCCAACCAAAAAAGAATAAATAGAATGGTCACGGCACAGTTTCTCATTGCTGTCAGTAATGTGGTATGCTATATACCGGTATAATGTGTGTGTGTGTGTGTAGGGGAAAAAGTTTGACGTGCTTGTAATGTGTTCTTATAACTACCAGTACAAGATTGTTTTGAGATAACTACCAGATTGTCAATGGCTTTCTCCTTTGAAAAAGGAATCGACCATCTTTCGAGTTGAATATAATTTTGTATAAATATTATTGTGAAATGGGTGGAAAATGAAGTGAAACTAAAACAATATTATATGATTGAGAATCATGTCATCCAATCTCACATTTTTTCCCTTCAATACTTTCGATTCGATATATTCAATTTGATTCAATAGAAAATTGGAAATTGAACATTTCGATATATTTTGATAAATATTCCATAATCTATACAGTATTAAAGTTTCAATAACATTTGCAATCTCCATATCGGATGGCAACCCACGTTTACTTTTTCTATATTACCTAGACCCTTATACTGTATACATGTCTTTATTTTCACAGAGAGAAGGAAGATGATTTGGAAAGACGGTTTGAGTTGCTGAATCGCGAACTAAGAAGTATAATTGCTATGGAAGGTAACGTATATTATACTTCCTTCAACTACTTAGGTCTCCAATTATATGTCCTATTTTGAAAACTGTTTGCAAAGTTGAAATTATTTGTTTACTGATAATACAATTTGTCATATAGATTGGCAAAAAACTGAGGAACAGAAAGTGCGTGAGAACCTGCTACTGGAAGAACTTGTTACGATAGTGAACAAACGAGACGAGCTAGTTCATCATTTGGATTCACAAGAAAGGGCGTAAGTTGATGTTCTTAACATATTGCGTTATGAGTCTGAGTAATGTAAAGTGGAGAACCAATTTGGATGACATTCCAAACGTGATTTCACATTTGTTTTTTATTTTCATTTTTAAAACATCGAAACTTGATACAAAATCATTGTTTCCCAATTAAGGTTATGGATGAAAGATAGGATCGTTTGGACGGGGCACCACAAGGGCGATCTTACCACCCCATTTTTATTATTTAAAAGCAATGAACTTTTGCTACAATTTTGTGGCCTAGTTTCTTATAAACTTCTGAAATTTGTTTTTAATCTGAGATTTACAGTAAACTATGTGTATGGGGAAATACAACAGGCTATGTCAGATGTATACAAAATGAAAACAACTTGGGAATCGGTGCTCTTTACTTGGCTCATTTGAGAAGATGCCCAACTCACAAGCTGAAGATTGACGCTTCAAATTTTTACACTAGATCTCTAATTGTATTCCATGAAGATTTTTTTTAACAATGTAAACTAAAGTCAATAATTATATACCCATATACGAAATACCATACGGATTTTACATTCAAAATTAATGTATCCCCAAGTTGAAAATAGGAATACGTAGTCCTGCCTATAAGTACTAGTTGATCTGTACTATATTGATTGCTGCATGATTAAAAAAGAATAATTTTTCTATTGAATGTCATTACTTTTATCATTTTTTAATAGTTTGTTCAATGATAAAATACATGAAATTTGAAGGTTGCATGCCTAATGATCGAAAAATATTCAAAATTTGAATTGATATACAGTGAAACCTCTATGCATCTTTCCTTGATCCATTGTTTTCCTGTTTCTATCATTAATTTTGTCCCACCCTACGCCTGTATAATTAATGTAAAATTTTCATGGGTGGATCGTTTTCTTGCATGGATTGGATAGTCCTGTTTTTCCTATCCCTATAACCTCTATCCATCGGTTTTTAACGGACCAGGAAAAGAAAACTATCCATGCAGGAAAATGTTCCACCCAGGAAAATTCAACACTGATTATATGCGAGTGGTGTGAGAAATAATGAATGATACAACTGAAAGCAGGAAAACGATAGATCCGGGAACGATACATAGATGTTTCAATGTATTCCAAAACTTTGCCTGGCTAGCCTGCCATTTCTTCTGATATTGTCACCCAACACATCGAAAGTAATCAATTACCAAAGATTCATACATTTTTTACTCCTATGACACTGAGACTTCAATCACTATCTCTCTAAATCACTAATTCATTCATTTTCCATGAGTCACTAATCATATTTGAATTGGAAGAAATTCTGGGGAGAGGGGGGTTAATAGAGTGTGACATCATTTCAGGGGTGGGAGTATGACAGTGAGGAGGGGGAGATGAGTTGCCTTGGAAGTGCATCGTAATTTACCGTAAGTTTGATCCCTGTCAAGTTGGTAATCTTCAGAATATGGTATCTCTTTTTCTTGTAGGATCGAGGATGATGACGAAATCGAGAGGGATTTGACCCGAGCAGGGATGTCCCAGCAAAACAAGAACTGTGTCATCCAGTGAATTAGCTGTGCAATAGTTAGTCAACGATTGAGCATACAGTGAGTGACTCACCAGATAAGACTTATTTCAGTTATTTGTCTAATTTGCTAAAAAAATGCAATGTTTTTCTAGTGAAGATTCAACCACGCAACAATCTTGAGCGCTGCCAAAGATGTATATTTTTTTTACCCATTTATTTTATCTTCTTTTACATTGAAGATTAGTACTTCTATAGGTCTATAATTATATAAAAACTCACATGCTTAATAGCATATGTACTCAATCTTTATTAGTAAGAGCTGATTTTATAACAAAGATATTATACATTTGAAATTTTCGTAGGGTCATCTAATTATAATCGACGGCATGCATGTGTTCGTTCTAGATTCAGTTTCAATCTACATTCTTTCATGAGATTTAATAGTAGGTCCTACTGTAAAGTAGGAAACATATTTTTAAAAATGAACAGTGGGCATAAGGTGGATTGATATTGTAAATTCGTACAACATTCAAAACCTGGTGATTTGATTGAAACATGTTCTTGTGAGAGGCTCCATCTTTATTGATAATGAATGCCATGATGCATAAGAGAAAGCAGAGAAATACACTTGACATATCGTGACATAGTAGGGCCTACACAATTTCTGTGAAACCAGGCCAGACAAATGTTGAGGTAGCGGGTATTTCTTTAATTGGTTAAACAATCAATTTTCATCCAAATTTTAAAATTCGTTTGCATTCATCGATGTTGGTAGTTACGGTATTGTTACTTTTTAGTTTTTAGTATTCGTATAAAATGAAAAATGATTGCATACATTGTTGCCCATAGGCTATAGGCAGCCTACAGGCATGTGAAGTACAAAGCCCACACTAGCCACTGTTTCAGTCATCTGGTCAGACCCATTTTGAAATACCGTGACTGTTCCGTAAAACATCATAATCATCATATGGAAAACATCATATGGAAATGGATTTGAATAAATAAACATACATACATTTTTGAAAGTTTTGTATTATATAGGTATATATGTGATGTATTATATATATAATATATACACTGTACTTTATATTTGTATATAGTAAGATGATGATTTTAAGTGAATGATTACCATAGGGTAGTACTATATGTAGTCTACTTTCTTGTACGAGACATATTATAGAAGTTGTGATGCTTCTCACATAACATAACATGATAGCTATCATATTGATAATCCAAGTTTCGACTGGATGACTAAAGCAGCGTTTAGTTTGGGCTTGTTACGTACTTCACAGCTGCCCCATTGTTTAGTCTAATTTCGTATTTCAGAATTGTGTTTATTCAAGTGCTCACATAGGTTCTGAAATATTTCTAAATGTTGAAAATTAAAATAGATTCCAAGTGGAACATGATGGAAGAAAAATTACCGTATTATATGTACGTATACCTATTTTTCTTTGTTCTATTGTTCCAAGTACATTTGACTGGAATTGTTTTGGTCTAGGTCTGGGAACTGATTTACTATTGAAAATTATTTCACACAAGCTTTAATTGATTGAATCCCTTTGTTTGTCTTTTCATCCAATGAATGTATTTGCATATAAAGAAATAACGTTCAAATTTCCTATTGCAATACTTTTATGTGGGCCGGAATCTTACCATTATCTACGTACTGGATACAGCTGCCAAAGCACAAAACGAGTCGACAAACATCAAAACACACCCAAATATTCAGTGGTCTGTATTTTGTATTTATATGCCTAGCAAACAGTGTTCTTGAAATGTATTTGCAAGTAGCCAGTTGAAATACAATGTAGCAAATTTGTTTCAACTTTCAAGTTTTATAGACAATAAAAGTATACAATAATTGAGGCAATAGGGGGAAAAGGGCATCAGTCGAAAAACAAGATATGCCATTTGATACAAAAATTGCAAATGTACCAAAATTTCAATATCGAATATGGATTGGAATGTATAAACATTTTGAATACACTGTAGATACGGTATGGACACCAAAAATATTGAATTGATTCAAAAAAAGTTATGATCATTTCAAACAGAACGGTACATCCTACGATACACTATTATTGTATTTATATCTCATTAGTTATCATACTTACATGTACATATTCACATCCACGGTATTTATAAAATATTCTTAAATTCGTCATGATTCATCGTGAAAATCACAATATTGTAACATCTGCCACCAAAAGGTAAGCCCTTCCCAAGCAGAGCAAGTAAGTAAATTCAATTCAATTTTATTTGAACGGTGCAATCAATAAACGCTTCAGTCAAATGAACGCGGCATAGGGATGTTTACTGCTCTGGGTGTCTAATAAAAAGGCTTGACCTTCTCGCATGCAATACAAAATTCCCGTAGACGGCTTATTATTTTATTTATTTACAATTTTCTAAATTGATGGCGGTCATCGTTTTAATATTAAATTAATCAAATATTAAATAGTCTATTTCGAAATCGAAGCAAAGTCCTAAAATATTGAATTGATCGAAAATATCAACAATGAACGTCAACCCTAAGAAAAACGTGATTTGGAGTTGAACGGCAAAAATAAATCTCCATATGTTAGCACGGATGGATTGTGTTGAAAAAAATCTGTATTGATGAAACTCAAATTATTCCAGAGGTTGAAAAACAATTGAAATTTACATCATTTTTTATTTAGTCAGGAAAAAATGAACAAACAATAAATTATGCCCTTGTTCCATAAAATCAAAATACCTACAGCATAATTAATTAATTATTAGTATGAAAATAGTGAAGTAGAATGCATGTATGGTTGAGAGATGATTGAAATCGTTATATATTATGTAGGGCCTATTAATTTTTTTTCATTCAATTCTTGACAAATTCGAAGAATATTTGGTTTTCAATTAGTATTGATCTTGGGGAAAAAAGGCATAGATTATTTTCAAGTTTCAACTGCTGTGTTCCACCACACACATTTTTGAGTTACTACATGAACATAGTAGGCGAGTGTGTACGAAATGTATACTTTATAGTATATGTAGTCAAAAAACACGGGAAAAAGGGCGTAAGTCGACTACGTGCTGCCATTTTTTCAGCCCATCGACTCATTTTATATCACAGGGTGTTGAAAACTGTAGATCAATCGTGCACTAGCATCACAATATCGTGCCATGAGAGCAACTGGATTTGTATCGCTATTTGCCTATTAGTACTGTATTTGACAATTTTATAATATGGACTGGACATATGATTACAAGTCATGTCTGGTACTATAAAAGTAGTGTATGCAAGGTATGTACCATACGTAATGTATAAATAACAGGTTTTATATGTTAATTATACTATTGCTTCTGTTAAATTATCAGCATATTGTTGTGTTAACATGTACCGGTATTGAATATAACGTTGACTAATCAGTCGAGATTTAGAGTTTGTTTGTAAATTTTGTACAATTTGGTGCACATTGCGCACCGATTTCAACTACTCATGTGTAACTTGTCACATTACATTGATAATTCTACTTACTCTATTTAAGTTAACTAATAAATAATTGTTAATCAAACAAACGAAAACTATAACGTAGACATAATGTCCAAGTAATACAAGTTAGAGTGTGTAATTGTTTTGTATTTTTCTCATGAATTATGTAACTAATAAGAGTTAGATCCTGCCATTTGCGTACGTCCAGTTAATATAAATTGTATGAATAATTTGCTGCAATAAGATGGTGGGTGACGTATGTGCTTTTAACACTGTTTCTTAACAAACAAGATAAGTGTGTCTAGGCTAAACTGTGCCAATAAAGTTGGTTACGATTGAGCTTATCAGTTGTACGTGATAAATCTGAAAATCTTTATAAATACGTAATTATAAGTTTTTGTATGTCTACGGTTGTAGTTGTATCCAAGAGGGAAGGAGATCGAGGGGCCAACCTAATCAGCACTTTATTTGTCCACTTTTGCTTTGTGTTGTAGTATACTCAGTATCAGTACTTCAATATGTATTGATAAACCTTTTTATTTGAATTCAACCAATGAGACAGCAGTCCGCGAGTTGAAGTAATCAGGTAATATCAAAGGTTGATGTTGGACCACATGACCGTACCTACTGAGACTGTTTTTGAGTGATGTAACATAACAGTGACAGGAAAAGATATGTGAATCTACAATCTAGAAACAGTAATATTATTGATAATAATGAATTGGCTATATACAAGTATGTCATCAGTTATAGTTTTGCTGAAATTATCAGAGCTGATGACAGCTATCAGCATATGAGAAATGTAGACATTTTAATTTTGGATTAACGTACATGTGCTACTACTGGACATTCTGTGTCTCATACTGATGTACTTCCTCTTTCATGGATACAATTAGGCCTATAGCAATCATTAATTTCATCAGAACATTTTTATTAGGCTGATCGTTGTGACCAGTTTAAATTTAGATGTAACAAAAAATTATACACTGAAATATTACACAAACCCCCAGAACTTTGGAATATCCCATTTGGGGGTTATCATCCTACATCTATTTTATATTGTATTTATTTTCAAAGTTGGAAAGTCCAAGTAATAGACGTACCTTTACAAACAAAAGAAGCAAATATCAATCAACCCTAGTAGTCGAGCTGCAGAAACGTCACTCAAAATTGACCAAATAACAGTAAAGTAGAATTGGGATTCTATCATGAGAATTCTAAATTTAATTATGCTTTTTGAACAGAACGTCCATAGTGTGTATAGAATGTGCGTGCATAATATTTTAAGAACAAATTCTGAACTTTTGTGAAATTTTTGTGCCCTTTAAATCTTCAGGTACACACATGTATGTACTGTAGTGAAATGTGTGGCATTTTTTCAACACATAAGTATGTTAATGTAGGATGTAAAGTGCATACTAGCTCCATATTGTAGTAGCCTAGAAATTACGTTAAGTTTTGGATCTGTCGATTGAAATGCGTTATCAATGTTGAATTGTAAAATGTCACTGAAGAATGTCATGTTGGCTTGTGATACACTTCGAGAAATGCCAGTCTCTTCCATCTTTGCTCTACGTCATTTCTGTGCTTTGAATCAACTAATATTATGAATTTGTTTTAATAATTGTATACCTATATTGTAAGCGCAGCTTCTCGAAATCTAATCAGCTTGGCAATTAGACAGGCTTACGAATGAAAGGAACAGGCAAAATACAATATAGCACCCGATTGTTCTTGGCTATTTTCCAGATCAACTTTGTGATGCTCTATACTTATAAAAAAAGATGAGGATCCCTGATTGTTTGAGTTCACTTTCTGACGCGTAATTCAAATAATTATTTTAAAGTTTGAA
The DNA here is from genome assembly GCA_964007535.1 of Brachyptera risi. Classification (NCBI taxonomy): domain Eukaryota; kingdom Metazoa; phylum Arthropoda; class Insecta; order Plecoptera; family Taeniopterygidae; genus Brachyptera; species Brachyptera risi. The sequence goes on from OZ023328.1 coordinate 23,729,595, forward strand.
AAATGCATCGCCATTATCAAGCCGTATCTAAAATAATCGTATCTCGTACATCATTCAAATGTCTGAAAGAAGACAGAACTAAAACAAAACAAAATATCAACTACAGTACAACAGAAGTTGACATGATTTGCTTATTAAGTTATTATTATTCTACTGTTATAATCTTTACAAGTGTATGTTTCTGATGAGTGTGTCGTTTAGTGACATTGGTTGTGCTTTACAAATGAATGTGCGTACTCTAGCTTTTCAGAAGAATAGATCAAATTAGTTGAGAACAATGCGCATAGCGTAATGGCTTTAATAAAATTGTATACAACTCGCGCTATGTGATGATGATTTTATTGATTTATTTGTTGTCTCTAACGAGCAATTGGAATATGTAATACTAGTATCATATAAAAAAAAAAATATTGACGTTGCTGACTTCTACGTGGAATGTTTTGCCAAAGCATAGAATTATGAGTGTGGTGTTTACTATTTAGTCATAGAAATCCGAACTTGATGTACATAAATTACCATATATTATAATGTTCATTGATATCTTTTAAACTTTTTAACCAATAAATAACTGCACTACTTGAAATATCGTATTTGTCATTTCAAGCTTTCCTTCCAGTTTTTCATGTTGAGTTATTGCATGGTGATCAATCATTAATGATGATAATAAGACTTCATTAGCAATGTTTGCTGTGATTATTATTCCTTCAATTATTTGTCAAGTATTAATACGTGGAATGTGACTGAATGTACATGAAACATTGTCAAATTATCTACATACATTATATTGTTCAACAGGTATTATTTTTCCAACACATTTCTCTCATTTCATTTCCTTCGATCTTCCATTATGCAATAAAAATATAACAACTAGGGCTCTTCGAGTCTCGAAATTCTCGATCATGATCGAGTTGAGATCAAGACCCAAACTCAATCGTATTTTTTTCTCACATTGAAATTTCAAGTCTCGAAATACTTTCAGGTCTGAACTATTCTGAGCGAGCGAGAGTGGAAGAATAAACTTGTCATCTTTCTATCATTCATCAGATTGGTATTGACAATACATTGTCTGAAACTTGTGAAACATTTTTGGCTCTCTATTTTTCCATTTAATTTTGAATCGAATTGAATTTGCTCACTTGAATTGAGCTTGCTTGCTGGAAGTAAACCGGATATTACACCGGATATTCTAGCCACCATGTACTGACGTTGTGTTTGAATCTTTCAACAAGAATAGGTCACAGCTGGTAGGCAGTTTTTTATGCCTGTGAAAACATCAGCACATGACGGAAATTGAAGCTCGAGTGTACGAACCTGTCGCAAGTGTCGAGCGAGAGCAGCGCTACGAACTCGACACATCAGGAACACTGCCAATACTCTCCGTTACTGATCGTTACAACAAACACAGACAAGTAAGTATCACGTGAGCTAGCGTAAGTCCAGCTGACTCGACCACAAACATCTGGTATCGCCATGATCACCAGGGATGCCAGTTGATAGAGACCTTATTCCTGTTAACTGTCATTTCTTCATTATGTATCCTATTTTTGAATATGTGGGAGAACAAAATGTACATGATTGAACTTACAACATAAATTTTACTCTACTATATATTCATAATCACTTATCAGGGTATTAGAAGGGGGACCTACCCACAGGTGCACAGCGTAACATTTTCAGTATGAACATCACAGCGTGACATATAAACAATCGTAGTGACTTTCTGCCTGTACATATTGTACGGAAAGTGCCATCCAGAGAAATATCTTCTAGAATACTGTGGAACCATAATAAAGGTTCACAATGGGCTACATGCTATTTGTATATAACGGTGAGCGGGGAGGTGAAAATGGTTAGCCAAAAATATTGGATGCTATTGTTCTATACAGTTGATCTTTTCATTTGTTTTATTGAAAACTTTACTCATTTGTATTTTCAACAATTATTTTCTGCATTCTATGATGCATTGTTAATTTTATATCTTGTGCTGCTAACGTTTTATGATCATTTATATCAGTGAATTCCCCTGGCGGGAACTTTTTTGCCCTCTAGAAATTAGATTCATCTATAATTTGTAGATGTTTTCAGGTCAACAAATACCGATACTTGACAACGATGCTGGTTCAGTGCATGGAGTTGGTCGGAGATCTGGCAACCTAGGGCGGAGAATGGATGACCATTAAACAACATGAAAAAGTACCATCACATAGAAAGTAAATAATTCATATTTGACCAACTCATCCAATTTAAATAATACTGCGTGTACGCCTACTGATATTTGATGCAAAATTGAAGTCAAGAGATATTTCGTTATCATCTGAACAATTTGATGGAGCTTACCGGTACTCACATCCTTCTGCCAAAACTATGACAAATTTGACAATATATGTACACAGGTGTTCATTGAGTTTGATTATTAATGTTAAAAAATTGGAAAACATGAATTTCAGTTACAAGAAAAAAACAGGAGAAAAATGAAATACCATGTCTATGTCTATGTCTATGTTTTTTGAGGCTGGTAAGATTGCCCTTGTGGTGGTGCCCAGTTCAAACAATTCTACTTTGTCGTCCTTGGCATTAACTAGGGAGCAATAAATTGGTGTCAAGTTTATGATGTTTGTGAAAAAGTCTTGTGTCTCTGTCTATCTTATGCCATTTTGTTGTTTCAGATAAGATGGCTTCAGGAGCGGCAGAGACAAAAGATTGGCAAGATACAATTTTTTATACTATTTATATTTGTTCAACGATACACTGTAATGATGACTAAGATTTGTTGGCGTCGGTAAATTGTGAACGAGGTGATGGAAGATTAGAAAAAGGGTTATTTCATGATGTTTCTGGACAGTGGGAAAGAAGCGGTTCTAAGGAACCATCCCGATATTCATTTCAACAGCTGAAGGAAATTACTACTCTTCACCTCAGTCAGGATGGTCGACCCTCTTGTCTCCTCAATACAGGTTCAACACCATGCAAGCGACTGGTCCACCCTTAGTGGCAAGATAAGATGATCTCTCAAACCATAGTACACAGGCTTTAACTGGAATTAGCATCTTGAGAATTTGTTCCCTTATCTCCCTTGATATGAACAGCTTGAACTAAAAGTATAAGTCCTTCTTTCCTGACTACTGTACCAGTTTTTTGGTTTTGTATAGCATTTCACAGGTAACAGGCAAACAGAAAGCGGTCATTCACTTTTGGTTCAGAGCTCTACAGTCTTTTTGAACTCTTCATCAGCAAGTAAATTACTAGCTTCAAGTGGACCATATAGTAAAATATCAATTATTTGATGATGGCTCAATTCATCAACTAGATATTTAATTTAGGTGTTTTAATTTGAATTAAGAAACCGATATGGATGGATCAGTTGCTAACACCGTGATTCAGGAGACCAGGGTTTTACTTCCACCATGGTTGGCCATCCTGACAGAGGTACGGTACACCGTGGTTTCTAGCTCTGTAGCTGAAGTGAATACTAGGATGGTTCCTTAATATCAGGCTTCCTTCCAGTGGCAGATCCAGATCACATTCATGGGAGGGGCGATTTTAGTTTGAAAAAGAAAATGCCACATGAGAACAGTTGTATGTAACGGCCTGTTATGGCGGAGTCGGCGACCCGCGGGGGGTAAGGGGGGAAAGCCCTCTTCTGGCCCCACGGGGAATTTTTTCAGATTACACCCATTTTTAATACGGTTCAGTGTGTTTCAGATGAGGTTCAGATGCCAGAATCATTCTACTTATAAGATTGAAAATGACGCCAAAACCAATATTTGTAGCTGCAGGGGCGTTTCATGTCATTTCAGCGCCTCGGGAAAGCACTCAATTGTGAGCCCCCAAAACTGAGTGTCCATATCAAATGTGAATGCAAGGAGAGAGCTATGGCCCGCAGGTAAATTTTTCGAAAATTTGCTTCCTATAGTACGATTTTACGGGTTTCAGGAACTACATGAAATTCCTAAAATACATGGATTTCAACAAGACTAATTTTGAAAAATGGCTGTTCCAAGCAAATAAAACACTGAATTAATTTCAATATGAGAACATTTATTTATTTTATTTATTTATTCATTTGAAAACTTACAATTGCACATAAATTCCTCGGTGGCAAGTTCCCTAACTATCCTTATCTCACCGTGTCCCTAACCCTCTTATGGAGTAACTTTAACCCTATTTACTTATTTATTTACTATTTATTTATTTATTTATTTAACATTTATTCCACCCAGTGATGTATAAATACAACTGCATTTGATTAATTGAATACGATTACTGACAGAAAGTCACTGATGGGCGCCGATAGCACCCCTCAAAATCAGCCACCCCTAGAAACGACCCTCGTCGTTATTGTCATTGTTATTTACAAAAATTGTATAATACATAATTCACAACCTGAAAGAAGCACGGTAGTGTATGTTTGTTGATTCTTGCTAACTTGACTACATAGGCCTACTAGATCTGGCATTTTGAAAAGCACGTCAAATTCATTTTCAATACAATTATGTAAAATATGAAATCTTGGCATACATAGCATTATTATATGGTATTTATTTCCTAGCTTCCTCCTCTCTTCCTATCTTCTTTCTTTTTCTTCTCTCCACTTTTTTTCGTCGCTCCCGATACATGAGGGGCGGTCGCCCCATCACCCCCCTCCCCCCCATGTATCTGCCACTGCTTCCTTCCCACTGTCCACAACACCTGATAAAATGAGCTTTCATCTCATTTTCAATCTCATTCAAAATTCACGAATGCCAAACAATCTTGATTATTAATTATTAATTTATCATCACAGTGCGTCGTAAAATGCAATATATATTAATGAATCAACGCCAATAGTAAATACAAAAATCACTTATTCGACAGTGAAGTCCTCTTGCGGTCACCTAAAGTGGCCGATCAGAAGTCACATAAAAATGCATTGTGAAGAAAACTTTGACATTCACGCACTAAAACTTGCAGACAATCTACATACTCATTCAATGTATATAGTCTATGAAAGAAAGTTGTCAAATGTACATAGATTTTATCTGAATTTCAACTTTGCAAAAATATTCTATGTGACTACAATCAGTCATTGCACTGATGTGTTGTTACCGATAGCTAGAACGTTGTCATAGAAGCATTTGTAAGATATTGATACTAAAAAAAATGCTAGAAAGTTCCTAATTCAATAAATTGAATTAATTGATACTTGAGAAATGCTAGTTGCAATATAATATAAGTCTATTATATTTTAAATTTATTCATTCAAAAATTCACAGCTTTGGACCATTTCACGTGTCTGTTGGCAGCTATAATTGTAGTCCTCATATTTAAACAGCAAACCTTGAGTTTTAAACTTGGTCCATTTTTTAAAACATGTTGCATTATTGTCTTTACAACATTTCAAAATTGAAGTGTTTCGAATAGATATACTTTTAACTCTTTTCTTCACACTATTCTTATGTGTAATTTCATAATTTCAACCTGGCCAATCAATTTCTCAAAATCTACTAGATGGGGTGTTTTCAAAGTCCATATACAACATTTCTAAGGTAGAAGTTGGAAAGAAGTTTCCAGGTTATGGATTCTAATGGGAAATTCAAATATTCCAAACTTATAGAGACATAATGAGGGCTATAATGTTGATCACCTAATATTACAGTGAAATGACATAATATGGTCTTCACAAAAATAGGCTTGTGATCTGAAAATTCTTTCATTTATAAAGAATAGTCAAAATACATAAGAGATTCGAAAAACATATTTTAAATTATTGATGTTTATAATTTATTTGTTCATTGATTGAGTTAGTTATTTTTTACATTTTAGTGTGTATACCTATACTCAAGATGTAAAAATAAAGTTTGAACTCCAAGTTTAATTTTTGGATTGATTTTGGATACAAAATTAAGTTGAAATGTACATTTATAAGCCAACTGAAACTTATGTTTTCTTGATGAGAGAACCGTAATGCTTATTTATTTTTTAATCAGCATTAGATTCAAGTACAGGATGTAAATATGACATTGACATCCTTACTGTCGAGGAGTAAAATCACTGTTGAAATACACGAGTGTTTAATGTGCTACTTCAACACCAGTTTTATCAAATGGTTATGACTGGAGGTCAACTGGAAGATGACATTTATTTTGAAGACATCATCATCACCTCTAGACATGACGTTTTGGTAAAATTGGTCCTTAGAGATGGAAATCCAAATGTGCTTGAATGTATAAGATGAATTGTGTAATGTACGTAGTTATGTATTGAAATAGAACCTGGAAAATGCAACATGCGTATCAATGCGTTTGTTGGATTAGTGACGTGGGCATATTTATATGAAATGTAATGGAAATTGGAAAGCTATAAGCACCTTGAGTTCAGAACATATTATGTCACTACATGCCTTCCTGTTTTATTCATTACTCATTTCAATTGTTTGATATAATTTAATAGGTTGTACCATTTTGCTTAAATTCCTATGGGTATAGCTTAGATCAATGGAAAAAGATGAATATTATAATTTTTTTATCAAAACGGCTTATTCGATTTGTGTGAAACTTTGGAATAATGTGTATCATTATTACCCACATTAAAATTTCGTAAAAATTTGAATTTATTGGAGGGACATATTCTTACAAATTTTCTCCTTTGGGTTATTCTTATGGAATTTTTAAAATCTTATGGAAGTGGGTTTTCTTTAAAGTGGTGCAACTGATTACGCCTCAAAATTATGCAGTATCAAATTAGATGATGACAATTTCTGTATGCCAAGTTTCAACTGGATGTGAACTTTCGTTTAACCTGTGGAGCGCGAACGAAAAAAAAAACAGAAACAGTTTTTTTTTTGAGTATGTTGAAATTGAGTGCTTGCTCACCCAAAAATTGTAATTGATTCAACCATGAATATGATGAACATATTACTGAATTCAAAAGTCATGATTCTGTAAAGAGTGTATGAGATCAGAAATGTAAATAAAATCTGCAAACTGTATATATATTTTATTTGTTTCGTTTCTTGTGTTCTCTCCTAATTCCATTCCCTTCACATTTAATTAAACACTCATTTCAAGAATAAAACATTCAATTTCAAGTGAAGATGATAAATGAAAAGTATCAGTTTGAAAATACCAATAAATTCACATAGATAATTTCGTGAGATGATCCGTATTTTATTTACAGAGATAAAGAGATTTTCTCAAGACTTCCTCCAATTTGATGTTTGCCTTATAGTTAGTTGAAGTTAGATTTCTCTCTAATTTCGAGCGTCTGCAAGGGCTTGCTTCACCTACTACAACCTTATGTTTGCCGTGTACCAAAAGCTAGATTCCTCATCAATTCGCAGTTGTATGCATGGGATTATGGCTAACCTCTTGCAGCTTTATGTTGGCCTTGTACCCAGATAGATTTTGCTTGAATTTTATCAATAGTTTGAAGTCGATTTCTATCAGGGAAGCAGAAAAGTTGAGGAGGGTATACGAAATTCAGGCTTGCATAAATAGGCTCTCATTCAATTGATTATGGAATTGCATAAAGTTATTCAACTTGACGTCTTATTTGTCAAGCTTTCGAGGTATTTAATTAGAAGGAAGCAGGATAAGAGTACTGAAATTATACATCAATAGATATTCATTATTCAGGCATTCTTTAATATAACCAATTAATGAAATGACAATACAATAATTTCTTCATATTCTTTCTTGATCTAATGATGTAAAATTGAAATTAGAATGCACACAAAAAATAGATGCATACATAATATATATTTTGTATAATAAAATTAATAATAACCGTTTATGTAGTGCAAAGCATTATCTTTACAAAATATAAAAATATGAATCAAGTCTACATTGCGAATGTATTATTACAATATTGAAGAGTTGGCCTATAGGCAGATGTCAAAATCAGATATAATATAAAATAACAGTGGAAGAAAGTAAATTAATGAACACAATAATTGCTCTGGCCCTATTAATTAATGTTTCTCTAATGCACCTCATATTCAAAGTTTTTTATGTGAAATATCTTCATTCTTGATGTAGAGATCTGAATGATAAAATTACCTCCTGTTTTATAAAAATATCACCATGGTCAGTAATCTTGTTGAATACGTTATTTGATGGATAGCTATTTTGTCAGGTTTTATAATAAAATTTACAATCATGTTACCAGTCCTTATTTTACTACAAAATAATGACCGGCCAGTTCGTTCCACTTAGAAACAAACAATTTTCATGTCATGGTGAATGTTCATGGTGTTCATGTTCTAGTTCTGTTTTGCTCCAAAATCTTTAAGTGAATCTTAATTTTGAATTCGAGACCTGAATTGAATGATAATTTCTCTACGTTATACACATACATAACAATGGAACTCGTAAATTCAACCAAAACTTTTTTGACAAATGAAAAAATCAAAGAGTTTATTAAGCACACTATAAATTTTCAGATTTGGATATTTTCTATGACCTGTTGAGAGATGGATGTTCTAGTATTTTTGTATGAGTTTCAGTCATCATAATCTCTAGATAATCGAGAAGTGTCGTCAAGGTCACCCCAGCGGTCTCAAAGAAAAAGTTGCTGAGAACTGAAATTTCAGAGATTTCCAAAATGGACAAATAATGTTGGAAATAACAACAATTATGCATTTGTGTTAATATATTCAGACATAGGGTTTAATTTCAAATAAGAAAATGTTTTACACATTTTTTTAAAACCAAAAATAAAGTCGAAAATTAAATTTGAATTGATGAGAAACATGATTCTCCATTAGCTAAAATTTGAATCCTTTGAAATTCTTCTGAACATATTTGTTTTCAAGTACCATATTTATGAGGTTTCTAAAACTATACATAATCATGCCAATTATACCAAGTTATTTTTTGCTCCAAGTTCTTCAAATAAATCTCAGTTTTGTAAACGAGACCTGATTTGAATGAGATTTTCCTTGCTTTACACATAAATAACAACAGAACTTGTAAATTCAACCAAACATCTTCAGCATATTCGGCCAATTCCTCGATGACTATTGGTGTTTGACTATAACCTGTCATATATTACTAATTATACATTATTGCAACAATAAAGACTGAATACAATACAACGCACGTTAAGGTACAACTCCTCTATTGATTGTCTAGCCGTCATTTACACGTACAGTAGAATGACAAGCAACTCGAGTAAATAATTATACTGTATAAATTGCTTCTCCTTGAGGATAAACTGAATACTTTAAGAGGCCGCAGGCGCTCGTATTTCACGCCGCAAACTCTCACGGCCGTAATTTTTGAGATATCAATATGATTGTCTCTGCGCATACTGTTAATAATTGAAAAACAGAGGTTATCGCCTTCACAGAATTTTGAACACATTTTTTTTAATTTTTCAAATTCTTCAAATGCAAAATGAAAAAATTTCAAAAATGCGAAAACCCGGATACATAGTTTTGAATACCGAAAAAAAAAAAATTGAAATATATCAAAAGTGTGAGTTGGGGAATTAACGACGTTTATGTGAATATCAGTTCGGCGGGCTAGTCTATGGGTTGCGCCAACACACGATGCATGTTAAACTCGAGTCTGAAGCGAGCGAACGAGACCGTGCAGAGCGCCTGCGGTCTCTTAAGCTGAACGCAATCGAGTAGTGAAAATTAAATAAATGAAAAGAAATTAGCCGCACCTACATGCCTGGGTGTGCTGGGGGGGGGGCACGGTGGGCCCCAAAAATACAGTTGCAAGTACATTTGTTTGAAAAATACAGGTTTTTAGATTGAGGTTATCGTCTCGGTCCCTGCGACTTCTTGATTAAGCTACCAACAGAATTATTGAAAACAATGTAAATGTTGGCAGAAATTCAGTGCCTGGTATATTTATACATTTAAGGTTTGATACATTTCAATCGTTCTAAGAAGTCCAAAGCAAAGCTCCTCAATCGTCAATGCTAAAAGGATATAGGCAATTCTTATCAGTTCTTTGTCTTAAGGCAATTCTAAATGCTTAATTCACCACTGCTGTAGTACAGCTTGCATCAGGAAGTTATATAGCAATCTATTTCATGTTTGCTTGATACCTGCACAGATAATCGAGCTAAATACAGATGCCCAATGCAATGCTAAAATAGTCTGCGGCTAATTTTGTGATAGACTGAGCCGCCGTGATAGAACGGAAGAAACGCACGTCATCGACCGCAGCTAGCGCTGCTCTTCCAGTTTTTGTAAAACTTCTCAAGGGAAGATGTAGAACTACCTGTTTCGAGGCTAGCTTTGTATTCATGATTTCATGATTTCATGAAATCAAAGTGTAATTACTGGTACAGAAATAAAACGAAACCGTATATGAAAAAATTAAAAGAGATAGACGTGTACCCTATTGGAAGAGCTTGTTATAAATAGACTACTGAGGTTCGGCCGTCGAACACATCGGCTACCTGTGAACACGTGAGACTACCCCAATACATTCTTTTCTCGAGTCTCAGTGGTTCTTGAAAGAATCTTTTGAAATCAAAGTGTAATTACTGGTACAGAAATAAAACGAAACCGTATATGAAAAAATTAAATTATGCGATAGATTGGATGATATTCCGTGTTGACCTATGATGGTACTATTTTTTATATTGGGTTTAATGACGCATTATAATGATAACTCAGATCTATTGGCATCAGATGAATGATTAATGAGATGATGAGATGAAGGTTTCATAGGTGATGAGAAAGGTAGTGGGAAAGAAGCTGTCGTGGTCTGTATTGTATGGTTTCGTTTCATTTCTGTACTAATTACATCTTGATTTTAGAAGATTCATTCAACAACATTTTCACCGAGTCGAGAAAAGAATGTAGTTGTGGGAGTCGCACATGGTAACAGTTAGCCGATGTGTTCGTCATCAGCCGTCCCTCGGCCAGTCCATTCATAACAATGAGTCTCCTCCCAACAGGGTACACGAATATTTCTTAGATACGAATGCAGAGCTAGCCTTAGAACGGGTAGTTTTACACATTTTGTGAGGAGTTTATTTTCAAATAACGAAATCAGCGCTCGCTGCGGTCGATGACGTGCGTTTCTTCCGTTCGATCACGGCGGCTCAGTCTATCACAAAATTAGCCGCAGACTATTTTAGCATTGCGTTGTGCATCTGTATTTAGCTCGATTATCTGTGATACCTGTCCAAATCTACTCATTCATTCTTCGAAGCACAACATAGACTTTTGAATAGAGCATGAATCAATGAATAATAATAAAATGCATAATGATTTTCAATCGATTACTGGCTGATGCTAATCAATTAATAGTAAAGTCTCTGATAATCGGTGACATCCCCAATATACATACGCACAGTAAGTATGTTTACAAAATATATACATAACATACAGTGTGCGCATAGAAAATTATTACTGTAATAAAATACAAAAAAAGGGTACCAAAAGTGAAATATCTGTTCTTGATAACAACACGATAATTATATATACATAGAATATATATTGAATGATTCGAGATATAAAAATTCTAACACCAGTATGAGAAACATGTAGTATTGATATATTGGTGGTGTCATTCATAATGATGAATGAGATGATGGGAAGTAAGGATATTTTATTAGGTTCCTTGAACAGTGGAAAATCATCAAATCAACAGTTGTAAAAAAACACCTTGATATCAACCTGAACGATAAGAGAGAAACCATGACGTACCCCAGTCACGGTAGTCGATCTGGCGGAAATCGAACCTCGGACTCCTAAATGACGATTCAGCCCACCATACATCACACACATACAGATATTTTTAATACCTGCAAAATCGTAGGGGTTGAAATAATGGTATTTCTAATGTTCTGTAATTGTGCCATTTGTATATAGGCCTAATTCTCAAACAGATTAATGAACAGCTGCAGCTTTTGATCATCAACACTTTTCAAATTACAACATATAACTGTACTATACTGTATTTCTAAAGAAGGCAATCTACAACTATACAATAATTGTAGAAACACCCAAAGCTGAAAATACAAGTGTTGTTCTATCAAGTATCAACATAATACTTATTTGAAATACTATTCCACAGAATCATACATGTGATAATAGTGGCCTCCTTCTGTTTACCTGATACAAAACACAAATTCAATGAACGAAATTAAATTTCCCAACCACACCTCCACTCTCCGCGTCATTGTTTGCAAGTAGTACATAAGCCAACCACTGCCGGTGGGTGCTGCGAGCTGGCTGATGGGAAATGACAAAAATCCTCAGTGGTTGAAGAGACGAATACTGGAATGGTTTCTTGATATCAGGTCACAACCATCTTCGTCTCAACGTTTCAACAGACTAAAGAGGGCTGTTCACCAAGCAGATTATCCCTGCACTGATCTAAAAACATCTAAAACCTTTAAAATCTAAAAACAAAAATGACCAGAAGAAAGAAATGTTCTGATTAGTATTATAAGAAATTGCATTAATATGTAATAATTATCTCACTGATAAGTAACTGATATGATAATCTAATTGACGACTCGAAACAGGCGTGGCTTTACCAGTCAGCCAGTTGGATCATATCATTTGTAGTCATTTCAAGATACCCCGATTGGATATTTGAATCTGACTACAGTTTCAGCAGCCCTGTATGATTTCTGATGTCATGGGGGCGGAGACTGCGGGTCGTCAATAATTGTCTAGCAACTGATTTTAATACAAATTTAACATATCTCACTTATATTTTACACTTGATGCTACTAATAGGGTTACATTACTTCAATATTTTACATTTTCTTTTCACTGATTTTACTCTAATTCGAATACCGATCTCCTTGATTTTTTCAGGAATTCACTAATCACATGTTTGTAGAAGTTATCTTGATATTTCATTTTCATCAGATGTTCTTTTTCAATTGATGGGAGGGTTAGCTTGACAATTGACATTCTCTCCTGGCCCGTTGTTGCTCGAACATTTGATTTTATTCTCTTGAGAGCAGAAAATGATCTCTCAACAGAGGCTGTGGTGCTGGGAATTGTCAAGTCTTATCTTCAAATCCTTGCTTGACAGCTTGAGAATCCTTGATCAAATCATAATTCTGTATGTTTGAATGATCTACAGAGCACGCAATCCGGCGATGGTCACATCAGGTTTAAGTCTAGTCAGCGTTCGCTTACGTTGGCTGGCGCTGCATCGGTAGTGATCATACAGTCAGCGGGTGTTGGAATAAAAGCCTCCAACTTCAACAGCTGCAACGACACTACTGTGAGCACAAGGAAAGTGCTGTTAGTGCATGCACCATGCTACGTCATTGCTCTTTATCAAGTAAGCGCAATCGCTTCGTGCAATATGTTTGCTGGCTGTGGGGCGAGTGGGAAACTTACTTTGTGGATGCCCTCGTACCTGGGTATGGTCTGGCACCTTTTCTAGGAGTTCCATCTCTCATGTAAATGGGTCAATTTTGGGTATGAAAATGAGCTCTACTCACTTTCTCATACAGGTCTACCCAGGGGAGCACCTTTTTTTGTAGGTTGGCAATTTACGAGATGCAAAAAATATTTTTTTGTTCCTATTAATATTTTTTTTTGTCCTCGTTTATCCAAACTCTGAATATTGATTTTGTTGTTATTCAAACAATAGTTCTAGTCCCTGAGGAGTTGGATCTGAAAGCTCAATGTTAATTAGGGGTATTTTAATAAAAACTTTTCAAAATTAAAAATGGATGGGCCTATTTTTGGGACAGTTGAATATCGATTAAATAGGGTAAGATATATACTGTACTGTAGTAAACTAAATATCCTTTAATGACTGCCTTAATAAAAAGAGATGGTGCAAATGTGATAAAGAACGAATGAACTGTTTTTCTTATGAATACATGCACAGTGGGCATATGCCAGTGGGAGTGGGCATGCACTTAATAGTTAATACTGAAAGGACAGGAATACAATGAAATAATTACACGTACAAACTATTGTGACTTTTACCACATATATTTTTATTCTCATCCAGTCATCCTAAATAAAACATCTACCTTGTAGTCATCATTGCAACATTAACCTGCTTGTTCATATATTATAAATTATAAATAATAAAGCCTACATATATCAACCTTTTATAAATACATACTTTAATAAATTAAATAGTATAACGTTACACTCGTTTTATACAGATCGGAAGGCTTTGCTCAAGAGATACGACTTTGAACATACAAATTCATATTGATAGATCAGCCTATGGAAGTATAATAATTGGTTGTTCTAAGCAATGTTGCACAGTAATAATTCAGCATATAATTTTGTTAATTGTGAAATGAGACAGTTTGAAACTGCATACGCCTATTGAAAGTATGCCCAAGATAAAATGAGAGTGGATATTATACAAGAGATAAGAGATAAGTTTTAATAGTTTTAATCTCAGAATCATGAATAATTTGAAATAATTTAAAAATTGCTCAGCAAAATTAAACCATTACACACACACACACACACACACATGCATATATATATATATATATATATGTGTGTGTTTCAAATCGTTTTCTGGGGGGGGGGGGGGGGATACCGCGTTTGCTGTTTTGTTAATAAATTGCGGTCCCATTGGGGACCTTGTCCTTGACTGCTCCAAGCTCGTAGGTCAAAGCAGTCAAGACGTTTACGAGAATCAATGAGGGTGGCAAGTGACATCTTGCTGAAACGTTGGAGTGAGAGACAAAGTCCCCGATGGGACCGCAATTTCTTCCCAAAAGAGCAAACGCGACATTCCCGAGAAAATGATTTGAAACATTACCCAGTCCGCGAGAACATCCGTTACAACTATATAAATACATGGTATATATATATTTATCCATAGGCTTATACAACATACAGGTATGTTTCTTTCTGCTGGTACTTTAGAAATAATAATAACAATTGTGTCAATATTAATTATTAAATAGTAGGTCAACCAGAAGCAAGTTAAATCCACCAGCTTTGACCTTCACACAAGAAAAATAATTATATAATATTAATAAATGTAATATGTGTATGCCGTAATTCTACGTGCACAATGCACGTACGATTGTTGTTAGTTAAGTACTACCAATTGTACAAATTAAAAACCACTAATTACTATGGTATCTTACATGTTAGAAGATAAAAATGATATTACTGAAATACTGAATGAGGGGTTTGATGATGAATTGATGATGTAATAATGATGCTGATGAACATAACTAGGTCAGACTTGTGGAGTATTATGCAGGCCCATATGACAAGACCAAAACCTTACTCTACTATGGCTATTTTTGTGTGGATCTATTATAGTTTATTGAGAAATACACAAACGTAGATTCATATTATAAAATGCCACGTCTAGCCTTCTACTCACCGGTATATTATGCAAGTGATTTTCAATTTTGGGTTACAATTTTTAATTATTGCCTTTTGGTATAAAGGAGGGATGTCAGCAGATACCAGGGTGGGTTCATTTTCAGGAGAAACCCGGGTTTAAACAATTACCTGCCGAGTAATAAGTGATTTTTTCTGGTCTTTATTTTGTGTGCACAATGTTTTTGGTCCGGTGTATTCAGTGCAAGCATGCACGAATCATACGCAACCACACCATCCCAACACTACTGAACGACTCATATGCATACCGTGTTTTCAACAGCTCGGTTCCGAAGTGTGCCTTCTATCACACGCACGTACACACACACACACTTACCCTACGGGGGTCCCTCGCAACCAAGTAACGCTGTCCAGGAGCACTAGTGTGGCATCATTTTAGATGCGCTTTCGACTTGTTTGTTTCACTGTCATTGTTTGAAAGGGAATATGAGTAAAAATCACATTTCACTTCACACAATGAGAAGCGATCATTATTGCCTTTTCAAAATACTTTTTGACTTACTTTTCGTCGCCATAACAATATGTGTCTTGCGCATCCCCCCTACCCCCCTCCCTCCCACCATCAACTGCTAGTAGCTGGAACAATATGTCAGTGTGACTGCAACATTCTTGTCAGTGTGCTTCCAAGCCTTGGGGTTAATGGCCCTGTCATTTTTTAGAGTGCTGGATTGAGGAAAATGAGGTATCCTTTTATGAGTAGGGCCTATAGGTGGTATAGGGAAGGCCTATATAGTATGTAGGTATATTTTTTGTGTGCGTGTGTGAGGGGGGGGGGGATGTGGTAGGGTAATGAAGACGGGTATCCGGGTAGGAAAAATCCCATCTGCCGACATCCCTAGTATAAAGTAGTACCAAAGTAAAAATATTACTGTGTTTAAATTAGGCCTACATTTGAAACACATTTATTTACCCGAAGGAATTCCAAATATATAATTACATTTGTTATAATACCTACTGAAGACCTGATATCTATTGACTGTTATTTATTGATTTCAGGAGAAAAATTTCTTTAAATATAAGACATTTCTGATTGTCTCAATTAAGAATATCAATTAGCAATTGTTAAAGCTATTGCAGATTTTACGGGATTTTACACTGTGTTATTACTTATTATTAGTTCAATACAGATTCTGTTGGAGATGGAAATAGGCTCAAAACAATCATTTCCAAAATGGTGACACTTTCAACTAAAGTTTGTAGTACAACCTTTGGCATTAATGTACGTATTTCTTAGTATAATTCATAGCACAATGAAACACATTCCCTCGACTTACTAGCAAAGTGTGGTACATAGGTGTTTCTGCAATAATCTAGGCCAACAATTCACGCAATAAGCCAATCATATGGCCCGCAAATATCACTGGGATGAACTGACCAAACAAAACCTCTTGTACATAGGCTAACTAGATACTGGTTATTAACTAGCAAGTCTATCACACACATTATTTGCTAAGGGCATTAATACAGATCTGTATGGCTATGAGCATTTCCAGTTTGATTACTAGAAATTCGAGAAAATGCCCGTTTATCGTAACTGCACTGCAGTCAACGTACACAAGTCGACTTACGAATGAAGTGAAGGAAGCCCGTAGATATTGACATTTAACTGTCGTAACTTGAAGAGCCGTGATCATGACCGGGGCTCGGAGGTGTGCTCGGATTACTGCTGTTGTTCGAAGCTATTGAATGCCGAGGACTGCTGCCACTGATACCTTGATCCTGAAAACATTTACATCAATACAATTAGTACAGTGAACCCTTGGAGAATAATGAACCTTGAACGAATCATTTTAGTACTTCCATCATTTATTAATTATTTTATTCCATTCCACTCCCATAGAACCAATTTTGAATTTTCCTGCATGGATCATTTTCTTTCATACATTGGTCCCTTAAAACCGATAGAGCTGTTTCAATGTGAATAATAGATGGTTAAATACCGATGAGAGGGGTAAGATCATGTTAGAAATATAGGCCTAGTGAACCCTCGTTAAGTCAAATTCCAGGCAACCCTAAAAACTAGAATAGAAAAAGTTTTCAAAAAGGTTTTTTGTTTGTATAAGCTTAGTATGAACTGTTGAATCTTTATACTTTCCCTCTCCTATACACACTCTTCTGTACATCTTGCCATGTTTGATGAGTCAGAATAAAATAGTTCTCAATAGATTCAACTTTTAAATACCATAGTTTACTTCAGATTAATTTCAGATTTATTTCAGTAAAAATGTAGGCCTACCTACCTACTATGAAAATGACAAGACAAAGTAGCCAGAATAGAATTCAAAACTACACAAAACAAGTCATCAACGAAATCAGTAGGCCTACTATGTAAACATTCATTAGGCAATCAATTGAAATATGACAGTACTGAAAAATGTAAAGCAAACAACAATTTGCAGTCTTGCAATAAATCTATATAATAATAGAGCCTAGATGACCAGTAATAACCATCTCCATATCACTACCAATCAGTTATTTCGACCTGCGACTTCTACGAATAGTAACTTTTATCTTTGATCCTTTCATACAAGTGGAATAGAACAGAGAACAGAAAAACCTTTGTTCTTAACTTTACCCACTCCAGTGGGAGCTGTGGATGGCTGTGACTCTTGAGTCTTGACACATCACTTATCAGGACCCTTTAGGCATTGACTTTATAATAACTACGTTAGAAAGACTGTACATTCTTATGGGAGGCTCTATAATTCTGACAGTTTGAGCTTCACCCAAAAAACAGGGTGTTTTGTCCAGGTGGTGCTAGTGTCGCCGGTTGACTAGTAATGCCGACACTAGCACCACCTGGACAAAACACCATGCTTTTGGGGTGAAGCTCGGGCCGGCCGATCACGGTTGCTCTTATAGAACTTTAACATTGGAGGTACTCTCTTATAACTACAAACTCAATGCTTTAGGCCACCGTCACTTAAGATAATGTCCTCGGCCCAACTAGCTACAAGAGACTAAGAACTTTGATTGGATAATGTTCTCTAGGAGAGCTAAATACCATGATAATACGAGATAACAGCATGGTCACGGTCTCTTAGATAGCGATAATGTTATCCATTTTTAGCCTATCTTGTGAGCAGGGCTAGGATTTTGTGCTTACAATAATGGAAATACACAAATACTGAACTTGTTGCCATGATACTTAGCTCTATTAATTAGTGAATAATAACCAATCAAAATCCTTGGTGTCTTGAAACTAGCCAGACCTGGGACGTTGTTTCAAGTGGCAGTTGCAGTAAGGGTTCAGGGTGCCTGACCTCTAATGCTGACAATAGGGAAAACAGCCCATGGAGGATTTTATGTAAGAGTAATAAAATATATCGTTGTGACAAAGTTTGTATGCAATTATTGCTGAAATTCAAACAAATATGAAACAATAAAACAATAGGCCTCGGGGGAATATATTTCAATTTTATATGTTGAAAATTTGAGTTGGGAAGTAAATTGACATTGAAAGTCCTATAAGGGATACCAGTTACTGGATTCATTTCTTCGCTTCAAATATGCACGGAATTCGAATGAACCAAGATCGAATCAACAGGGTTCATTATATACAGTACTTATGATATGAGCCTTGAAAAAAGCTATATAATTAGAACTGAAACCCTACAAACTTGATAGATCAACAGTATATCCTCAAATAAAGTAATTGAATTCAAAATTTAAAAAAAAGAGTAGAAATGTCTTGTGGAAAAGCGTACAGAAATGAATAGTAGGTTAGATAAATGATGCACACACATTTCTTGAGGTTTGTTACTGTACAAAATGTGATGGTTTCTAACCTTGGCTGCATCATGTAAAGATGGAACACTACCCAACGTATGTGAAGAATGGTGATGCAGTAACGGGTCCGAGTCCAATACACCAGGGAGGCCGTCTGGTGAGCGGGGCAAAGAGGGAGGCGTTGCTACGGGGCGAGGAGGGGCTGCTGATCGACGGGAAGACGTAGATCCTGTTGAAAGATGTATCGTTAAGCCCATTCCACAATTAATTGATTGGTTTCATCTTAATAATAAGACTAATACTAATAATAACGACGATAATATTAAAAATATTAATAAAGTAGAACATCTGCAGTGCGTCCCTCATTATAGTGATCATCGCGATACATCGCCCTTCTTAAAAAGTTCCGGCCAATTTCCATGAGAACATGTATATTTTTTCTTTGTTGATACGTCCTTTGATACAACGACCATCGCGAGAATGTGACGCTTTTTTGGTTCCCATCCGAGAAAACTATTAATGGTTTGAATGTTTAAAAATATTTACTGATTATAATAAAATGCCAATTACTGCTGAAAATAATTTTGAACAGTGTATATTGCACACTAGCTCTCCGGGTGGTCAACCACCCAATCGTGGCACAAGCACATCTGTATTAATGTCAGGATAATGGCGAACATAAATGACCTGAAGAAGTGGGGCGCCAGATACTATGTTACAAGACCGCGCAATATATAGTCTGTCTCCCCAATCTGTAGCGAGTGTTCATATCTCTTCCATCAGTTCAACTGCCAACTAGGTAAATATGTCAATCATAATGCCACATTAACAAAGAACTCTTCTCTCCTGCATTTTGAGGACAAGTTTGTAATTAGGTTCGGGTTGTGGTGCATAGTTGCTAAATCGCTTTAGAAATCTATTAAATAAAAACTCAGTCATTTTCTATATTTACATTCTTATTGAAGACAATAGTATGAATAATTGCAGAAGTGGTTTTCATTCTGAATTTTCACGTTTGTAGATTTATATGTATCGTTTGTACATATAATACATTTTGAAGAAAATGCAACAGTGTATGAGTCTGATAGCGCCTGTAGTGATGATTGACATATTTATATACCCATCTTTTTGCTGGACAATAGAAGAGCAAACTACAAAGATCTACAACACTTGCTACAGATAACTGAGAGAGACTATACCAACAATTTATTACATACTACGAGTGTCGGGAAATCGCCAGTAAAGCATATACGGACTGTGGATGAGAAGTTGGGACAAGGGTGGAGCTTAAAACGAACATAGTTTCATTAGTTTGTAATCTTCCGGAAATAATGTTCTTTGTACTGTATAGTATTTTATTTTCTCAGCTTTCATTTTCAATTTTATAATGGTCTAGTGCCATGAGGCCATCTACCAGCTGCTCGCAACTTGCTGGCGACAACGTTGGTTTTCTGTTTGGAACAGATGAGATATATCACCACGAACATAAAGAAATAGGCCTAGGTAATTGAATGGTGAAACACTGCATTTATTTTGTATGAGTCAGAAGAGAAACTTAAAATCAAAGCATGATTCTACAGTTATGAATAAGCGATTGGGGCTAAAAATAGTTTGAATTACAAATTATCAGAATTTCCAATTTACGGTATATGCAAAGATTGGTTGTAAATTTGACTGTTCAATTTGATTTTATGACCATCATGATATAACGATGATTTGCCTTTCCCCTTTCAATGTTGAACCATCAAGGGTTTACTGTAATAATAATGATGGGTCAAGTAAACAATAGTGATAAATATTCAAACAATATAGGTGGGCCTATAGAAAAAATTTAATTTAAAACGAAAACATGTTGTGGCAAAACAGTCTACGAACTGAGTAGGTAATGACAATGTGCTTTTTAAAACCTCAAATGGAGCTAATACTATCATTAACCAGCATCTTGAAAATGACCGAATGAAAGTTCTGTGTTACGATAGCCAAGAGGTTTGAACAATTGGTTTAGCCTAGGCTAACAAAGATATTACCTAGCAGAACTCACCTCCTTTGGAATAAATCAATTTCAAAATTAGGTTGCACCAAACTGTGGATACTCACCATTGTGTGCGGGATAGGCTGGTGGCGGTCTTTGCATGTGACCAGACAATCGTCGCGGCTCCACATGAGGGGGATGGCGGGGTGGTGGGTGCGCCATCTTGGTTGGATGCATCAACTACAAGGAATGGTACATAAATTACATTCGTTATCTGCACCGATAAAAAATGGGTGGTGATTTAAAAACTGCATCTAGTGTAGCGTAGTGACTGGCACATAATGAACCTAATGAACCTAATGGTTATTGGTTTGTTCAACTTATCGAATCATATTAGTAATTCAAACCTGGCTGGTTTCCCAGCTCACATTTACTTGCGCCATCCAAAACTTCATTACTTTCATAGGTCGAAGGTCTACTTTCATCATCAGACAAATCATCCTCAACATCACTCACACCATTACATATCATCATCTCTATAATCATAAACGTCATTTACAGCATCGGTGTTCAATTTTTTCGAATGGATATCTTTGATTGTATTGACATTCGATCTTCTTGATTGGGCTCCTACTGCCTTTTTATAAATCTTTCACAATGATTATAAAGGTTATGAAGGCAGTAACTTCCTGGATTACTAGATAAAAGTTCATTGGGCTGCAAATTTTTTTTTCATAGATGGCATTTGCTGTAGGCTACAATCATTTTAATAAATGGCTTCAAATTCGATGTCACGCTAGGCTCAACATATGATCTTGACCAACAATCACCGACTGGTGAGAGAAAGAATGTACATACCCGCTGTTGTTGGCCAGGTATCGGCTGCGGTGGACTGGCGACAACTTGATCAGCTGTTTCGACAGTGGTAGGCAAGTCCATCAGCCTCTGGATCTGGATACCATCTCCTGGGCCCATGTGGCTAATGTGGTTGAAGTTAGTGGGCGCGGATATCATCTTTGACCGGCGGTCAGTCCTACAAACAAATTGTCATCACTTTCTTTTAAAAACAGGTTAGCATTAAATAAATAAGTGAGTAGGCCTACTTGACTTATCAACAATACTAATGGACACTAAAACTTGACAGACTAATTGTAGATAATAATAATAAAATAGTTGTATAACTAGGTAATTACAAGTTGTGAAATCATAATAAATATTAAATATGAATTTATGCATGCTAGTAAAACTTTGAAAACTTTGAAAATTCTCCAACTAATAGGCCTATATAACTTGAGGTTTCAAGAGTCACATTGGAGTTTGCTATTTGGTAGGCCTGTTCACTTGATCACAAGAGCAAAGTTGCAAAACTGACATATAAATTAGCACAAGATGATTAAAAATTAAACTCAAGTGAGAGCTAAAGTAAGCCCTCGTTAATCCAAACTCGGTTAATCCGACATATGGCATATTTTGAGCTTAAAGTTGGTTTCCGGCTGAAGGTATAGGCATTTCAATGTTAATTAATACGATTAATCTGAATTCCAGATAATCCGTATTTCAAAATGATCTTTCGACCCTTTAATGGCTTTAGTACTGTGTTCAGATTGGATAATTCGAGATAGTTGGAGTGAATTTCTTGAATTTTTAATTATTTTCCTCCATACTTTTGATTTGACGCGTAAGAATACCGGTAAGCTGAAACCAGCTCAGTTGTTCAATTCTAAGCGGGAAGTGAGATGATGTTCGTGGAAAAGGAGTTTTTTGGTTAATCCGAATAATTTATAATGAATGCATTTTTAAAACTACAGTGGAAGTAAAATGCGACTTACGCCCTTGCAGCTCTATGTCCTTCCCTCAAGGAAAACCTTCGGCGCGGCCTCGGCATTGCTCTCCCAGCACCATCGTAAACACTAACGTTGATCAGTTCACCTGAATGTACAAGAAACAAGGTCACCTTCAAGGAACAAACTTTGTTATCGGCTGATATCACAAACAAATATTTAAGAACACATTCTCGTATATATTGAGTATATTAAGCCATTAAGAGCTTTTAAATAACACTGTAATGGTAATTGTGTTTGTAAAAGCTAGCTACATTATTTTTCTTGAATTGATTGAATACAGTGAAACCTCTATCCATCGTTTATCAAGGACCAGGAAAATGAAACTATTCATGCAGGGAATCGTTCCATTCAGGAAAACTCAACATTGATTATGCGAGTGGAATGAGAAATAATGAATTTGTATTTTGTATTTGTAAACATTCTTGCAGATGTGCTAGATGCACGGTGGCAAGATATTATTATTCTATTGGATCATTTTCTTGAATTCTAATAATTTCTTTGCAGTTCTTCCTTCTTCTTCCAGCTCATTCCAGTCTCTTATCGTCCTCTGGACGAAACCGTTTTTCCCTATATTTGAGTAAACTCTCTCCACCTCCATTCTTTCTCCTCCCCTATTACTTCTTTGGATCCCCTTTCCAACTCTTCTGCCTAGTTCTTCCCATCCGGTACAGTTGTGTCTTGCTTTGAAGAAGTTGCACAGTCTAGTCCTTCGTCTCCTTGCTTCCAGGGTTTCCCATTTCAGTTGTTCAATCATTATGGTTGGTCTTTCCAGTTCTTTCTGTATCGCTCCCTTACTATTCCTAATGGTCCTCCATCTCTTGACTCTCCCCAATACCCTCCTCGCAGCAACCCTCTGTACGCTCTCTACAGCCTTGATTAATCCTGTGTCCCGAGGGTCCCAGACTGAACTAGCGTACTCCAGTGTAGGTCTAATTAGTGTCTTGTATGCTTTGTTTTTGATTTCAATTCCTGTCCCCTTGAGCTGTCTCATAACAAAATTTAATGATCTAATCCCCTTTTTTGACAACTTTCTAATATGATCCCCCGACCCCAAGTTTTTATGCATGTATAATCCGAGATACTTATAACCGTCAACCTGCTCCAGTGTGCTTTCTCCCATTCTAAATGATGTCACTTCTTTATTCTTTTTACTTCTGGAGAATTCGACTACCTTACATTTTTCTACATTAAGTCCCATTAGATTTGTATTGACCCAGTCATTAATTGTATCTAAATCACTTTGTAGTTGCATTGCCTCTTCCTGGCTCTCAATTATCCTGTACACAACACAGTCGTCTGCAAATAGTCGGATTTTAGAATTGATACCAGTTTCTATGTCGTTGATGAATATATTGAAAAGTAAGGGTCCGATGACACTTCCCTGTGGCACTCCTGATGTGATTTCAACAAATTCCGAAAATTCCTCCCCCACTTTTACTTTTTGTGTTCTGCCTTGTAGGAATGCCTTTACCCAATTTGTTATTCTACTATTTTCTGTAATTTGTTGCAATTTGTTGATTAACAGATCATGTGGCACTTTGTCAAAGGCCTTCTCAAAATCCAAAAAGATTGCATAGATCCTACCCCCCTTATCTAAAGTGTCAGTCAGTTCTTGTGTAAATCCCTGAAGTTGTGTTTCGCATGAATGTCCTTTCCGAAAACCGTGTTGTCCCTTAAAAATCCCCCCGTTTCTATCAATGATTGTTTTAATTTCCAAGTCTACCAAGCGCTCTATAATTTTACCTACCGCAGAAGTGAGACTCACTGGTCTATAGTTCCCCAATTTTGCCCTTTCCCCTCCCTTATGTATTGGAATTACTATTGCCCGTTTCCAATCCTCTGGCACAGTTCCAGAGTCTATCGAATTTTGAAATATTATCCTAAGGTATTTAACAATTTCGTATCCTGCTAATTTTATAAAGTTGTTGTTAATTTTGTCAAGCCCTGGTGCCTTATTATTCTTCAGGTTTTGTATTATTCTCTGGATTGAATTCCCCGTGAATTTAATAGTATTTCTGTATGCTTCCGAGTCATTAGTGTAACCTTCTCTACCCGTAACTGTATTTCCTTTTTGAAAAACCCCACTATAAAATTTATTTAGTGCATTAGCCTTGTCCTTGTTGGTTGTGAACTCTTTTCCATCTTGGTCAATCAAGGTGGGCATGTCTGTGTTCCCTCCTTTAGTACTATTTATTAGGGCTGTGCGAGACTCGAAATTTTCGAGCGAGTTCGAGTCGAGTTCGAGACTCGAACTCGATCGAAAATATTTTTCTTCAGATCGAAATTTCGAGTCTCGAAACTTTTTCGAGTCTCGAAACTTTTTCGAGTCTCGAAACTTTTTCGAGTCTCGAAACTTTTTCGAGTCTCGAAACTTTCGAGTCTCGAAACTCGAAACTTTTTCGAATCCCGAAACATCTACGAGTCTCGAAACACTTTCGGGTCTCGAACTATATCGAGCGAGCGAGCGAGAGTGGAAGAATAACTTTGTCATCTTTTTTATCATTCAACAGATTGGTATTAAATGAATATACCGTGTCCGAAACTTGTAACAAAGTTCTGTTTCTTGTTCAACCATTTCCCTATTTGATTTTAATTATAAATCTGCTGAATGATTACAACACGCATCACATCTCACGATGTCACAGGACTGACTGCATGTCTGCGACTGATTGCGTCAATGCGAGCTCTGCTGAGTCGTAGCTAGACCTTACCAGACACACACGCGTCTGTTTCTCTTTTTCAGTTCCTCCCCCCTCTCACCAATACATACACACCCACTCTGTCAAAGACAGAAAGAAAGTCATCACAGCCGCTGGTATAGGGATATCAATGTTGATTCATTTTGATAATTCGAAATTTTATTATTTCGAATTTCGAACTGATAATTAGTCCAAACTACTGCTTTATTATTGTTTCGTGTTTGTTTAATTCGAATTTCAGCAAAAATTACGAATACATGTTTTCACAATTGGATATTTTATTACGTGAAATCCTTTGTCATCAACATTCCTGGCGACCGGCAAGCTAGAGATACGTCACAGCCACATGTGCAGCGCGTGCTAGTATGATGAGGGGGAGGCAGGGGGTCTTTTCACGGTCATGGACAGACATCTGGCTGGTCAAAACACCCGAGCGGTAATGTTTAGGATAATGGACGTGATTGTGTCAACTTTTATTCGTAATTTTTGCTGAAATTCAAATTGAACAAACACGAAACAATAATGAATAAATCAGCCGGCTAGTGCATGTATAGAGAGAATAATTCATTCATTTCATTCTAGGCCCTAATATTTATATTTATTGCCTCGCTTTTTACTTTTTAATCCAAACATCCAGTTTGGTAATTTGACTCTTTCAACACTGTGAACTGTGATAAGTGTTACCTAATGAATGGCATGATAATATATAGTATTAATGGGACTCCTTGTTGTGTTGTAAAAATTGCTGAGAAAACACTTGACTTGAAGATAACCACATGGCTGTCAAGTTTTCTTCCTTGGAGCAAGGGGGAAGAAGGAGGGAACAAACAACGTGCGAGGCGCACATGGTCAATTAAACTGCACGCACACAGTATACTACTGTACTATACAAATGAAAAACATTTTTTTCATAATTCGAATTTTTTTAATTCGAATTTAGATTTTTGGGGTCCCTTGGAATTCGAATTAACGAGGGTTTACTTATTCAGATTTACAGTTTCACAAGAAAAAGAATATCAAGATGATAAGACGACTCCAGCTTTTCTCTCCACTGTGAATGTTTGAATTGTTTTGTAAGCCTGACATTATTACCTTAAAGATTTATTGTTTGTTGAATGAGTTATCTTATTTTCAATTCTTTGGGGTGGTAAGATCGCCCTTGTAGTTGCCCGTTCAAACGATCCTATCCTTCATACAGTGCCTTAATTGGGGAACAATAATTTTGTATCAAGTTTCGATGGTATTTTTAAAAAAGTTTCACTTTGATACTGATGGAATTGGTCCCATATCATATGAGTTACTGATTTCAGTGTACCAGTACATTCCCCTTGATTACTCGTACTTATGTTTGTTCATTGTCTATTATTTGTAACCAGGTACATATCAAGTTCCTATATGTAATTCATTGTTGTCTTTGTATGCATTTGAATTGCAATTTTCCAATAAGTGATATTCTTCTTAATTAACAGATTTGTGATGTCTGGAAATTTACAAATTATGATTCTATTACGACTTGAGTGCTGTGAAGTAACAGCTGCATCATTTTCAATTTTGAAAATGGTCTTTTTCATTATGTGTGTCTTTAAGCACAACACCATTTTCAAATATGTCATCTTTATTTAGCCTAGTAATATTTCTGTACTTGCAAAAGTTCTGTAAAGTACACTATGTATAACACAATAGATATTTGTATGATTATATTTAATATTGATTATAACTTGTATTTCACCACTACGACTTACTGACTGTTCAATTGTGATTAAAATCTGAATTCAGAAAATAGTCAAAATACTGATTTTTATTCTAGATTTCCTGTGTAACTTGAGTAATTTCGCTCACTCGCTCGATTTGAGCTTGTTTGCTCGAAACAAAATTGTGCTCGAATTCACTCGAACTAAAATTGTGCTCGAACTCGAATTGTGCTCGAACTCGAATTGTGCTCGAACTCGAATCGTTCTCGAACTCGAATCGTGCTCGAACTCGAATTGTGCTCGAACTCGAATTGTGCTCGAACTCGAATCATTCTCGAACTCGAATCGTGCTCGAACTCGAATCGTGCTCGAACTCGAATCGTGCTCGAACTCGAATCGTGCTCGAACTCGAATCGTGCTCGAACTCGAATTCTGCTCGAACTCGAATTCTGCTCGAACTCGAATTCTGCTCGAACTAAAATTGTGCTCGAAACTTGCTCGAAACTCGCTCGAAAAAAGTCAATCTCGCTCGAAACTCGCTCGAACTCAAAAAGCTCTGCTCGCACAGCCCTACTATTTATGTATTTATACATATTTCCCCAGCTTTTGTTATGGTCACGTTCATCAAACATCCCTCCAAAAACTTCATCCCTAGCTTTTTTCTTTTCCTTGTTAAGTTCCGATCTTAGTCTTCTTCCTTGTATATCCTCTCCCTTCCCCTTATTTCTGTTATGTAACTCCCTACCCTTCCTTTTCATTACCCTTATTTTTCTGTTGTAATATATTGGATCTGGATTTTTTCTTGATATTAGTTTACTGGGCACATACTTCTCTATACTCTCTATGCAAATACATTTAAACTGTTCCCATTTTATATCTACATCTCCCTTCTCTGTTTCCCAGTCCCTTCTTCTAATTGCCAAAAATTCTCTAATTTTGTTTATCTTCGCCTTCTTGTAAAACCAAATCCTCTTTTTTGTTTTAATTTCTTGTATTTTATGTGTTCCTATCAGTTCCACTGTCGGTATTCTGTGGTCACTTATGCCCATTTCGACCTGCGTCCTCACCCAATTCTCTGGTGGCCTCACTAGAATTACGTCAAGAAGGTTGCTGTCTCCTGTCCTTGTCTCCCTTGTCCCTACCCTAACTGTTTGTAAAAAGCCTTCATTCATAATGTCTGTAACAAGGTCCTGCCTCCTGCTTGCACCTATGCCAGTACTTCCCTCCTCCCAAGCTATCCCTGGTAGATTGAAGTCCCCTGCCACTATAATATTTTTTTCATGTTTGCTTTCTCGTATCCTATCCCTTGTTCTTTCCAAAATGTATTCGTTTGTATTCGGGGGCCTGTATCCGGCAATTATCGAATATTCTTCTGTCCCCCTTTTTAATTGTATACCCATTAGCTCTACTTCTTTTTCTGTCCATACCACTCTTCCCGCTAATTCAGCTCTACATCCCACCATTATACCTCCCCCGTTTTTATTCCGATCTCTTCTAAATAAACTGTATCCCCCCACCCTTATTTCACTATCAGTAAACCCTCCATCTAGCCACGTCTCGACTGCAACAAAAATATCTGGATTTATAATTTCTATTGTGGACCTAAATGCGTCTAATTTGTTGCAAATGCTTCTACAGTTCACCAATGTTATTTTAAGATTTGTACAGGCCAGTGCCAACATAGTGTCTTTCACCCTGCTCCCTACATCTACCCCTGTATCTGTCCCATCCAACCTCAGCAGTCACTTCCTGTCTCGATCAATCATTTTGTTTGCCACTCTTCCCATAAGTTCACCAATCTTCTTAGTCCCCTCACTGTTCAGATGCACTCCATCACGGTGTAAATCTTGGCTTGTGATCCAACATCCGGTCTCAATATAAAGGACTCCTTGTTCTTCACACAGTTTTTCTGTTTGTCTGTCGACTGTGTCTACTGTCTCATTCCTTACCCCCTTTCGATATACAATCCCACTTATTCCTACTCTTTCTCCCCCAAACTTCTTTTTTGCCGACACTATGAGTTCTTGCAATCCCTTCTTCATTAGATCCAGTCCATCATTTCGTCTTCCCATCTCTTCTAGGTCGTTCCCGCCTACGTAGAAGATCACTCCCTTTCCTTCTACTTCTCTTTCTTTCAGGCCGTCCACCACTCTTTTCATTCTCGAGACTCCTATCCCTGGTCGCACTTCCAACTTCCACATTTTTACCGGCTCTGCCGCTGGCTCCTCGTAATATGGAGCTTCCCATAAGCACTACTTTCCTTAGACCTCTTTCTACCCTTGGTATCTTGTCCAACCCTGGTATCTTTAGTCCTAAGCCTTCTTCATCAGTCTTGCTCTCCTTCTGTTCTTTTTTCTTTTTCTTCTTGTCTTCAGCCTCCCTTTTCTTCTGATCATCAGCCTCCCTTTTCTTCGACTCGTCAGCAACCCTTTTCTTCATGTCCTCATCATTCCTGCATTCTCGACATCTCCATTTCAATCCCGGCACCTCCTGAATAATCTTGTACTGGCTTGGAGTGATGTCGGCACATGCCAAGTGCCATAGTGTGAAACAATTTGGTTCATCACATCGGATAATTTTGTCTCTTGTTTTCACCATGTGCCCACACTTTACAGCACAGTTTACACTCTCTATATCACCATCCCCATCCCCATCCCCATCCCCATCCCCATCCCCTTCTCTACTAGGCCTAGGTTTGAATTTTAGGAAAACAATGGATCCAGGAACGATGCATACAGGTTTTACTGTTATTCCATCATCTTCATTTCATGTGAACATATGTCTTGATAATCATTAAAATCTAGCGTTTTTTTTTTAACTTTGAAAATTGGAAATCTTTTCTTTAAATTAACAAATATTCTGCCTTCGCTGAAGCCTTAATCTCGGCTCTAGTGCTACTTATTTCATATTGTCTTACGTTGATGAACATTGTTGAGATAGATGATGTGCGGCATATCATTGATGACGCAGATACTGAGCGTTCCTGTACTGTTCAGCGGTTTTGAATACTTGACGTTTATTGTCTGGACCCATTCGCCCGACGCGCAGTTGAACACATCAACATGTGTTTCACTATAGACTAGTAAATTACCATCACAATAACCTGAAAAAATCATAAATGTTGTAGTTGCAAAACAATACAATAAATGCTGGTAATGATTCCAGAATTGAAATTTAGGTCAAGCTACAGGCTACAAAATATAAAAACTATTTGTGGACATGCGGATTTACCCAACTTAGAACTGTTAAGTGTTTGGGTCAAATTGGTTGTACTACTTTGGGAAAAACCATCACAAAATTTTGAAAATCCTCATAGGATTAATCCGGAATGGAACATAAGAGAGGAATCTCTTCAAAAGGAATACAAAAATTTACTGAATGTAAAAATAAGAATGGAAGGACTACACATTATTTACAAATTTCTACCCAGATCAGAATAGCCAAAAAATTTAATAGGTATTTTTTTTTAGATCAAATAGCTGGAAAATATTAATTATTTGGAATCACGGCACAGTAATTATCGGCTTTCTCCTTTCCCAAGTCAAGGTATTATATAGATTTCAAGTACTGTACATTTTTAGATGAGGGTAGCAAAGATTTCATTTCAGATACTGGAAAGAATCGGGCTTGCGTAATATTCTTGTGAATCGCATACAGGTCAGACAAAGAAACCAATCACCTTGAAAGTTTTTATGGATACTGTTGTTATAATAAAATAGATTAGGATTGTTTTTTAGCCAAATCAATATTCGGAGAATGAATTAAAAATTTGAGAATCCTCATACGAATAGCATTGGATGAAATTTTCAATCGTTCAATTTTGACAGATTGAAATGAAATTTCCACAGAATATTTGTCGGCCTATAGTTATACTTGTTTCAACCAAGTTCAAAGAAATTTTGCTGGGTCGAAATTAAGAAACTGAACGTTTGATTTTGTTAAAATGAGAAGTATAGTTTTATACAGGTTAGAGATGATCAACAAGTTGGCTGTGAAATGAATTGCTTCCGAGTGACTTCTAATCCAAACACATATCTTGATGCATATGCTGATGCTGCGTTTTCCTAGTAGGCCTATACATATATATCTGGCTCATTTTACAATGCAAATGTTGCGTTTGCCTGGAATAACAGTAAATTTTATTTTTTCAAACAATTGTATACACCAAACTGTTTTTTTTTAAATTATATATTGGGTTTTAACGACGCACTATACTGATGGCTACGATCTATTGGCGTCAGTGGATGATGAATGAGATGTTTTGTTTTTTGTTATCAACATATAAAAGTTTTGTACTCACTGACTGCCAGTGGAATGGCAGGGTACATGATCTCCCGATCCCTCGACTTCCGGCCCTGAGCGTCCACGTAGACGCCCAGCTTCTGGAATACAAGGAGGAACTCTCCCCGAGAGAGCTCTATTGCACGCATAGCGTCCACGGTGCTGTGAGCCAAGAACCCGAGCAACTGGTTGTCGGGGTGGACCAGGGCTGCAAACATAATTAATAGAGTGAAACCTTGACAGTCTAACGTTGAGGGAAGATGATAATCGTCGTTACATCACGAAGGTCGTACAATCAAATTTATAATCAAACTTTTGCCCAGGTAAGTTTTACAAGTTGGGAAAATAGTTCACTTAAGACTGCCGGTCGTCAATGTTATAGCAATGTGTCATCGCCTCATAGGGCGGACGTTTGATCGGCTAAACATATTGCAGAGTGAATATGAATTTATAATAATATAAATAGATCGTGTGAAAAGTTTATATCGAGAATGCAAGGCTTCAGTGCAAACAAATGGAGGCAGGACGGAGTGGTTCGATGTCAAGTGTGGAGTTAGGCAGGGCAGTGTCCTATCACCTATGTTGTTTGTGTTGGTGATGGATGAGATGATGAGAAAAGTGGAACCAGTGAAGGAAGGGGCAGATGCAAAGACAATGATATACACTGATGATATCCTGGTATGGGGAGACAGTAGGGAAGAGGTGCAAGACAAAGTTGAGAGATTGGAAAAAATTACCCAGGAGTTTGGGATGAAGATTAGTGCGGAAAAGAGCAAAGCTATGGTGATGAGCAGAGAGAAGAGAAAAAGTCAAGAGAAAATAAAACTGCAAGGTCAGGAACTGAAGGAAGTAGAAGAGTTTGCATACTTGGGAAGTGTAGTAAGTAATAAGGCAAAAGTGGAGCTTGAGGTGAATAAGAGAATAGCAAAGGCGGACGGACTATTCCAAAAAGTAAGGAAGCTGATTTGGAACCAAGACTTTCCGATGAGTGGGAAGACACTTATTTATAATGTATACTACTTGCCAATTTCAACATATGGAGCAGTTACATGGACATTGAATTGGAGAGATGAGAAAAAAATGGAGGCAGCAGAAATGAAGTTTGTGAGGAGCATAGCAGGAGTGTCAAAGTTGGAGAAGAAGAGAAGCAGAATGATAAGGAAAGAAGTGGAAGTGGAAAGATTAGCATTCAAAATGGAGAGAGAGAGACTCAGGTGGTATGGACATATGCAGCGAATGGATAAGGGAAGAATTCCGAGAGTTATGTTCGAGTTAGCGGAAAAAGATGGAGCTAAGAGAAGAGTTGGAAGGCCGAGAGAAAGGTGGCAGGAGGGAGTAGAATGCGGTGTAGTCAATCGAGGAGAAAAATGGGAGGTAGTGAGAGATGAGAGATGGTGGGAGGATAGGGAACGGTGGAAGGAACTCGTAGGAAGAGAAGAAGTAGCATAGGAAAGTAGTGGTGAAGAAGAAGAGGAAGAGGTCGGAACTGGCAGGAACCGATGGAGAGATGAATCCTGCCCTAGATGAATCGGTGGAAACACCCCCTGGCCCAATTTAATTGGTTATCTGGGAAAGATATATATATATATAAATGAAACCTATGACTATCAATAACGTAACGGGATAAGCAACATGGCGTAAGTCCTATCCTTTTAACATTAGGCTGTTTTCACCATGGTGGAATCAGCGCGCTTTCGTGTACATTTGTGAGATTCGCAATTTCAAAGCAAATCGTACGAATTAGGTTCGTATTCCAATGTATAGTACATAGTTGTATATTTGCATTGTTTCTGATCTTTCTCGTAGATGATGAGTGATTATCAAGTTATCAAATGGTATATATAGCAGTAGGGCTCTCGACTCGGGGACTGAATGCTTTTACAGACGCATTTTAAATTTAGATTGGCCAATTCAAATGAAATTTATTCCAATATTGCTTAATGCAGTTGGAAAGAGCTGGATTCACAGATTGCATTACATCTACTACTTGTATAGATCAACATACAACAATACCAGCAAATCATCATAACATTTGTGAGGCGGCATCGTTTTGATATACGCATGGTGCGAAAGGGAAGCGCCATGTTGCTCATCCCGTTACGTTATTGATAGTCATAGATGAAACATAAAGTAAAATAGTAAAATATAGTAAAATGCATGCAGTAAAATGTTCCAGCTGGCATGTACCAACAGAGAGAAATTACATTGGTCGGGACTTCCTCAAAAGGATGACATATCGTGATGATCTCTGAAAGGAGAAATGTACTATAGATGTTCATTAGGGTTCAACATCGAGTCGAACAAGTATAAAGTGCTTAGGATCGGTTAGGGGATCGAGACGACTGCATCAAGCGCAGAATTCTGTACGTTCAATTCATCAAAATTCTTAATTGGCATTTGAACCTAGACTACATTTTTAACAACAAAATCAAACTCCAGCTGTGAGAGAATAGCTCAGGGCATAAAAGTCTTATTTCCGACTGCTCTAGAGACGTGCACTCACACAAAGGATGTTGATCGCCCATGATGCTGTAGATGCTGAAACCAGACTGATACCCAACACAGAGCCTGCCCTCGCTAAGAATGTTCAGCGTCTGCGCTTGCGTCGGTAACATGAGCTCTCGAAGGCGTTTATGTCTCGTCTTGGTACGAGTCACCTCGTAGATAATCACTTGAGACGTGTTCTGCCGCTTGATCGCAACACACAGGCAGTACCCGAGCTGCGGAGAACGCTTCATCACTCCGGTGGCAAATGTGATGCAGCCTTTCGTTTCGGCAACCTAGAAACACATTAGCGATACATTTCACGGTCAATATATACCGGTACACATCTTTATCGACTCTGTTTTAATATTATATGATCGCATAAACAGATGTCAATTTAAAAAAAATTTAGGCTTATATTCAATACTTTTTTAATATTGCTTTTAAAACATACTCATCAACAGCAATGCAATGTAGAGACATGTAAATATAGCTTCTATTTTTTTTTCTTATAGCATTTAGAATTTGAAAAGTATCACTTTGGTGTATCTATTATTTTGAAACATCGTGTTTTGTAGCGCAACAACGTTCTGTAGAGTAACAACAGTATGATACTGGTAAAACCACTAGGTAACGTACAATAGGCATACAAGAAAAAAACCCCAATTGATATATTTTTTAAATAGTCTCCACAAGCAGGTTAAACCCATGCCTCATCTGCTGCATGCATTTTTTTCAAAATTCCTCGACTAACTTCACCCGTTTAGGCCTACATCTCAATTGAAATAATGTTAGGAAAAATAGCATTAATAATGCTTCTATTCCAAATACAGCGTCTATATCGCCAATACATTGGAACATAGCAGATTCAGACGTTTATAGCGCTTCGTCGCCTTTTCAAAATCATGATAGAACAATAACAAACGTATTGACACATGAAAAAATATCGGAAGAACATGTAAAAAGGCACTTGCAAGTTTCATTGCTTTTATAGAAATGGCTATTTTTATTTTTTACATGTCTCTGGCTAAAAGGGTGTACAAATGAGCGAGTGATTGTGAAACGTTGAAGTGATGCTGATGATAGATAAAGGATATTTTCAAATCATGTCAACAGCGGGACTCGAACCCGAGCCGTCTGGCTTCAGATTTCAAAGCAGTGCCTCAACTGTGAACCAAACATAATCGTTTCATAGGCTAGGTCTTTGAACTATAGGATGGATTATCTTGATAAAGCCCAACTCCACCCTGATATCAACTTCTTTGTACATTAATTAACAAATTATATGTTCAGTAATTTGTAGGGGTGTGAGAGTTTGAGAATTCAAGTTTGCGTCGAGTTCGAGAGAAAATCGCGAGTTTCGAGTTCAAGTTTGAATTCTAAAGAAAAATAAAGTTGAGCCCTATTGAGTACAGTGAAACCTCTATGCATCGTTCCTGGATCCATCGTTTTCCTGCTTGTATCATTCATTTTTTCTTATCTAACTCCCAATGTTAAATTTTTCTGAATGGAATTTTTCCTGCATGGATGGTTTTATTTTGTTGGTCCCTTGAAAAGCGATGGATAGAGGTTTCACTGTATTGAGTTTTAAATTAGTTTTGAGTAAAGCTGGCCTTACATGAACGCGGTATTCGCTAAGCGTTTTTTTAAGCCACCATGATGATAAAACGACCAATCAGTGACGAGAGCGACACGATTTCTGATTGTTGAGCTCGCCTCAACTCCACCGCTGTGCGAAAGCCATGGAAGGCTAGCTTAGTACATACAGTAAACTCTCGTCGATTCGTTTTCCAAGGGACCCCAAAAATCAGAATTTGAATTTAAAAATTTGGATTGTAAAAGAAGTTTTCTGTTTGTATAGTAGGCCTATATAGTATGTCTGTATGTGTGTTGTTAGCTCCCTCCCACTTTGTCATTTTTCTTCAACAGCAACTCAAATGTAGTCAACTTTTCAATGGATAAGAGCATATCTTGACTAATGTCTTGTGTCGATAGGAAGTCCTTTCTTGTCGTGGTTATGTGTCAGGTAAGAATAACTCGCCCATCCCCCCCTTGCCATTAACGCTCGGGTGTTTTCATCCGCCAGAGCCCCCCCTACATCCTGCGTGCACATGCTGATGCAGCAGCCTAATGGGACACCAACCCCTAATGTTTTCAACAATATGGAATACGGATTTTGAAGGATTTTCATATCAGTAGCGACTTCTGGACCCTAAATTCGGAAAAAGTCAGAAGAAAAAAATAGCTACTGAATTCGAACTCAAACCTCGAAAATTCGAGACCTCACATGCCCCTAGTACTTTTAGTTGAACTTTCTCAGGAAATATACCATTCATTATGTTACTTAAACGTGGGTTCATATTTGTGCAATGCTCATGCTGGGCCCTTATTCTATGACTGAAAAATGGAACAAAAGTTTGACACGAGAGTTTCAGCTCATATTATACACTTCGTTAAAGTATGAGGAATCGTCCAAATAAAACGAAGATGGGTCGCTTTCATTTTGTTTCAGATGGTCATGGCTATCACTTGTTTACAGAAATGACTAATTATCATATTTGCCACTCTACTAACCTTGATCCACTCCACATCATCTCCGTCCAACGCTCGAACTGGTATCAACCGCACATGCCGCTGTTTACCCGATAAAACAACCAACAATTGCTCTTCGATTACATACTCAAGTTGATAGACCTTCTTTCCTTCTCCTACGCGGGCAATTTCTAAAACACAAACACCAAACCCAAATTAGCAGTGTTTTTGAAATGTTGATGTTAATTAAAAGAGCATTATAGGAGAATCAATTTCATGTTTGAGTAATTTGTTCAGGAATTGTTTTCTGCATGCTCTATCCAACCAACTTCAAAATTACCTCAAACAAGATCTGCTTCATGCGAGAAAAAAAGTGTGAAGGTTTTGAGACAAAATTGGTTTGACTATGGTTGAAAAAAATCAGTATGGAATTGGAACAAAATGATAATAAATTAATAAGTTAACCCACGAAGCCCGATTTCTTTAGAACATTTTCAATTTTTAAAACTTTCACTTGATTTGAAAACAGCGACGGTTCAATTATAGCGCCCCACCACCATTTTTGGTATACAGTAGAACCTCTTCAGTAAGTTTCTCTTTAATACATTTTTCACCTTGGTAAGTTTTATTTTTTGATCCCATCTATAAGTTCCCACATGTTGAATAGTTTCTTTAGTAAGTTTTTCCCTTTAGTAAGTTTTTTCTGTCTGGTCTCCTCAAAAACGTACCAAAGAGGTTCCATTGTATTATATATTTATATTATAATATGTTGGGCTACATCTATCTGACCAGTCATTTTACAATAAAAAAAAAGGAATTTAGTACTGTACTACCATAGGCTCAAATATGAGAGATCCAAAGATCATGATGAATCTATAGAGAAATTTTGTTCTCATTATATCCAAGAAATTGAAATATAAGTTTGATTAAATATCCAATTGCTAAATTGTCTACCTATTAGAATTCTAAGAGGTAACGTAGCTTACCACTTCGATCCAGATCTAAACAGAACAGGCCCTCCTCCGTTCCAATGACTAGGCGATCAGGATCTACAATGGCTCCCGACATGGCATTCTTTATGAATGCTAATGTATTGTCCAACAACTCCTTTGCTCGGAAAATCTATTTAAACACAAATAATACTGTTCAAAGACAAAGCATCAACAATAAACATCTTCAGCTAATGCCTAGTAGTTGTTGTATTCTTTTACATGGCCTTCTGGGGGGGGGGGGGGGTTTAGAGAACGCTGTCTCGAGTTGTGCTGTCACTTGCTTCCTCTCGAGGTTGTGCATATAATAGTTACCCTGAGGGAGCGGTGTATCATTCATTATTCATTACCATAGGCAACAAGTGGTGGTAAATGTCAGCTAAATGTATGATGTGGTAAAAAAAAGGTGGAACTATTTGATTGGTGATTATAATTGGTTTATGCTAGTTTGTATTTTTTGAAGGAAAGAAAATGGCTGCAAATGGGAGTAGAAAATTTATAGGCCTACAATAGGTGTGCTTGAAAGAGAGTTACTCTAAGCAAAAGTGTATCCTATAATATTCTGAGAATAGTTTGTTAAACTGTTTAGGCCTATATTACAATTTACAATTACAATGGAGGGAACTCGTAGGAAGGGAAAAAGAAGCAGAAGATACTAGTAGTGAAGAACATCACGAATCAGGTCTGCCCTAGAAGAAGTGGTGGAAACACCCCATGGCCCAATTCAATTGGTTATCTGGGGTTGAGACTTGAGATATATATTACAATTACGAAATTCCTACTAAAAAATCCAGAACAATATGAAGGTAAACCATGAATATTAGTTGGAAAAACTTTGGATTGAAAGTATCATTTCAGGTTGCATTGGCAGCTTGTTTACGCTCACCGTTCTGTTGGGTAGATTATTCCTCTTGAGTATTCTGTGCAGCTCGCTAAGTGCAACAACCCATTTTGTTTTCTCGCTCTCTGTGTCGGCCAACATCAATGTATGGTTCTTAAGGCCCGGTGGCTCCATCAGCGATGTGGTTATCTGAAGAACACAAACAGCAAGTTAATACAGTATTATTATTTATCAATATCTATCGTTAGGCAAATGATGCACATGAGTTGAAAGATGAGTGAGATATTTATATATATGATGTATCCTTGAAAACTCTACATACCTCTACTCAAACAAAATATACTTGATAACTCTACAAACCTCGACTCAAATCTAGAAAAGCAAGCTTCAACATCTAGCTATTTGATGACAAAAAATTATTTATTGAATTATTTTCTTCATAAATACTTTGAGGAGAATTGATACGAGTTGAACCAAATGAAAAGTAAATACACCAATGACAAACGATAAAGAAATAATGAACATACAAATTCAGGCCTATTTATATCTGAAAAAGGTTATAATGAAAAATGGCAAATTTTCTCACCCTGAATATGCATGGAATATCTTTCTTTGTAGCATGTATAACGTCAGAATCCCGAACTGAGCTGACAGCAAACTCCTCGTCGCGCATGTCGAGTACTTGAGACACATACACCGATGGACAAGCGTTACGATCGGGCGAGATGTCGTACAGGAACAACTTGAAGTCGCAAACGACGACAAACTGCCGTATCCAGCCTTTTTTCACACCGCCCATCTTCGGAACTTTCACATAACCTTCGTATGCCGTACCAATACCACGGGTCGGGTCGATACCAAGTGGCCGTTTGGCTGAAAAAAAATTATGGTCAAGCTACACCACAAATAGGACACTTCAAGTCACAGGTGAAATTAATGTACAGTAAACCCTTGTTAATCTAAAATGGAAGGGACCCCAAAAAA
This sequence comes from Brachyptera risi, assembly GCA_964007535.1. Classification (NCBI taxonomy): domain Eukaryota; kingdom Metazoa; phylum Arthropoda; class Insecta; order Plecoptera; family Taeniopterygidae; genus Brachyptera; species Brachyptera risi. Next base: position 23,768,954 of record OZ023328.1, read on the forward strand.
TGATTTTGATTTGTAAAAATTTTGATTAATCAATAAACTCTTTTTCCACAAAAATCACCACTTTTCACGCTTCAAAAATTCAGTCAATTTCGTATTGCGTGCGAGCAAAAGCTATGTGACCGTCCGAGACAACATAATAGACTGATCATGTTTACTCGGCTAGCCGTCGATGCATGATCATCATATTACCAGCTTCTATTGACGCTCGGCCGTCCAGAGTCGATGGTGTGACAAGGAACATTCCAAGCTCAGCATATGTGTTGTAAAGGTCAGACCACTCGGTTGGACGACGTACACAAAGCTCAACAAGCATTGGCCTTCTTACGTGTCAAATAAAAAAGATGGAAATTGGGAAAAATGAAAATGACTATCAACTCAAGGGATTCATTCGAACTATCTCCAATTATCCAATCCGAAAACAGTGTTCTTGAAAGCAATAAAGCTGGAATCTAGATTAACCCTATGGATCAACATTGAAAAGCCAAAAGCCCACGGGCAGACCGCGGTTTGACCAACGGGGCAAAAACGTAGTGTAAAAACAGCTTATGTGTATAAGCACCGTACATGCACCCCTTAATAATAATACAGTAACCTCTATGCACCGTTCCCGGATCCATCGCTTTCCTGCTTGTACCATTAATTTTTTCTCACCTCACTCTCATATAATCAATGTTAAATTTTCCTGAATGGATGGTTTTATTTTCCTTATTCCTTGGAAAACGATGGATAGAGGTTTCACTGTATAACCATCTGCAATGTTGCACTTGTGCATAACTCACTCTGATCTGAGGGAACCGGGCAGATGGCAGGCACCTTCTCGCAACATCCGATGTGGCAAGCAAAGCCACACACCTCGCAGACCACGCCTTGCCTCGTGAGACCAACCATCAGGGACGTACAGTGGCTACACTTCGTGGGGGACGAGAAAGTGCGGACAACAAACTGGTGGGATTTGGGCTTGGGGGGGTAATGAGGGGGACCTACCATATGAGCAGGCTTACAGTGAAGGTCAAGGCCAAGTGGAGAACTAGGATCCTGAAATAGTAATACAGATACAGGTTTGTCAATATGCCACGTATGCATAACATGTGCATGAATATAAATATTTGAATTCACCAGTTGTAATAGTTGCGATACAAGCTTAATAACACTTGACCTTCTAGTTTTCAAGTAGGACTAAATTCATTGAAGAACCATCTGCCTGAGTTTAAAAAACAATGACTAGGTGACTTATGATTGTTAGACGAGCTTTAGCGCGGATTCAATTTGACATACTGAAAAAAATTGGTGTTCGTTTTTATGTTTTTATTTATTTATTTTTTTTAATGTTTTTTTGTTGGTTCTCCACAGGTCAAACGGCTACAGCTATCAACTTCAAACTTTTTTTCATTATGCTTCCTCATCCAACTTAGATATGTATAGTTTTGCGGCAATATCGGATGTTAATTTTTTTTTTATGAATTTCAGAAATTTCAAAAATACCCATTAGAATAACATGGTGGAAAAAAAAGAAATAGGCCTATTATTATTTTCAAAAAAATGAAATTTTGCGTGAAGTTGGGTTACATTCTGATGCACATTTCTGAAAACTTTCAGCTTTATCGGGTGAGCCATTTTGAAGAAAAACCATAAACTGTGCTAAATTGGTACCACTCGAAGCAGTTTTTACCCATTTCTGAATTAAATGTCACCCAAATAGCGAATGTAGGCAAAAGTTTGGCCACAAAAGTCGACATACTACGTATTACTATCCGCTCGTCTAACAACGCATATATGGCGTTTTCCTAGTAATGATCAACATAGGAAATAGGAATATATCTAACTGGCAGTTAAATGTTATCACATTTTTTACTAATGCTATTTGTTTTTAATCTACTACTCTCAGAATAAAGCAAACTGGACAAATCAATACTGGATAATCAATAATAGGCCTACTGGTATCGTAATCAGGTAAACTGATTACGGTATGTTTGTTTTTACATGCTCTAGCCCAGGTCTATCCATGTTCTAAACACAAGTTTCTGTTTCCTCCTTCCACCAACCTGTGCAACTTACAGCCTTGTTTGGTCGTTCCTCGTTTGCTTTACGCTGTCGCTATGAATAACTGCTGGTCACTCAGTGATAACATTTGCAACTCAATATACAATAATCTTTAAGAAATATAGAATGTGAAGTTCATTTTACACAGATATTTGGACAGACTTACAAAGCATAGCCAAGAACAAGATATGAGCACGCCAGGATCCTGGATCAGCAATGCAATTCTCTTTCTCAATTGTTAACTCAACAATCTTCAACTATTAACAATTTAAATCGTTAGTGTCAAGGGCTAGATCCTCAAATGTCAATGAGCTCTTCAATCTTCAACATTATAGATAGTTAACATTGCTTGCTGAAATTATGACAGCAAATCATTCAAAATATCTATCAGAGTATTGGTACAGTAACTTCTGTGGACACAAAGAACCTTACTGGCCAACATTGAATTTGAATACAAATTTGAATGAAATTGAATTCAATTAATTTAATACTGATTAGCCCTAATGATAATTTATGGAATATACCAAAGAACATGTAGCCTCTTAGACCTAGACAATCCATACAAAAGTAAAACAAGACAAAAAAGAGTAGAGCTGGACCAATTCTGAATAGCCACGATTCCAATAATTGAAGCAGCACCAATTGCTTTAAAATGTTAACTCTACTAACAACTTGGCACTTTTTTGGAAATAATTGGAATAATTCAAAATCAACATGGAATAGTAGGAATTGCAAGAATCGGAATCAGCCCATTTCTAAAAATAAGTAACAACAATATTAGTATTAGTTAGTAAAATTACTAATCAAACATCATATTTTATTAGTAAACCAATTATTAGTTGAAGCAGTTAACATGCGTACCTAAATTTCACATTCACGAGCACCGTATTTATAATACTCTCCTTGCACGTTTACTTACTATGCTAAACTCTGATAAATTGGATCTACTACTGGCTACCGAAGGAGCTCTATTGTCTTCGACGTCGCCTTCTTCACTCTCCACAGATCCGCCATGACGAGTTGACGATTCTTTGAGAAAGTGATCCAAGTACGACATCTGGGACGAGGGGCGCTCCAAAACTGTAACAAACGACCGCGATTAGCACGTCACTGTGAGATTTGCCACAAAAATAAAAACGTGATCAAATACATACTTCATGTTCAACAGCATGTAGTGCAAACCTACTAACTAGTGAATATGTACACCACAAATGTGTTTGATATGTTTGTCACTAATGACTAATGAGTAGTGACTAATTCAATACAGTACACACTATATTAAACTGAAAATAAAAACAGACACTATTTAGAATAAAAAATGTGTTACGGTATTTCTATTTATCACTGTTCATTCTGTAGGTAAAATTGATACATTTTTTCAAAAAGTCAGCCTATTTATTAACCCCTTCAACAACAATTCTACCAAACATTTCATATGCCATCTTTACTGCCTTCTACTACTTGCTCTAGTGCCTATCCTCTCTTCATTCTTTCTTTACAGACACATATATAGTTATATATACTATATATATATAGGCCTATACACTACTACTCCAACTTCAATGGTAGAAAAAATGACATTTAAAATTTTTTATTTAGCCCCAGATAATCATTGATTGTCAAAGAGAGAAAAAAGTTTGATTTGAAATATAATTAAAGAATTAAAAAATTGCAATACAATTCTTGTCTGACATTGGGGCGAGTAGGTCAAGAATGGGACTAGTCTAAATTATCTATTGTACTGCCCAGTAGGAGTATCTACTATCTACACTAAAGATTAAACCTAATATTTATGTTCATCTACTCTTGTCTCTTAGTATTGTATCATCACATAGAGGCCTCGTGCTTCCGCACTAATAGACAATTTTGCAGCACAGATAGGCCTACGAAGAATGAGATTAAATGCTACAGTATAGTGAAATATTATTCAAGACTAAAGATTAGAGTTCAGAAACTGATTTCCTGTTAACACAAAGTTACTGGAAGAGCGAGTTCTGATAATTTATGTTCAAACATTATGGCTCTACTAGTTGCTAATTAATAATTATAATATTGGTCCTACAAAATATTCCAACATGTAGTGAATATGTGATATTAATAGTTGATCAATTTCAAGTAGGATAATAAAACTGTTGCACTGAAATGCAATGAACAAACTAATTTATAACATAACAAATATACGTAGCAACAAATTTGTAGCGCAGCTGCTGTCAAGCCATACGAAAGCATACAGCCAGAATTCTTTGTATAGTTATGGTCAGTGACAGTAACTGGGTTGGTCAGGAGCATGATGTAGGAAGAGAGGATCGCTGCAACAGCAGCTTTACTTATTAAAAATAGCGGAAGGTATAATTCACTGCTGCGCGAGAAGCTTTTAGTTAAAAACTTACAAACATACATGCTTGCAGACTATTATACAAAGCTGTACATTTTGACTGCATTTAAAATGAACAATATTTCGTTTCCCGCTTTCAAACGTTAGATACTACTGTCATGTCAGCATAAACTAGATTATTACAATTTACCGCAGTATTAAACTACCGATTTCCCAGTCACTTCGCCACTCTTTCGATTTCTTATTTTACACGCAATGAAAATATTATATTTCACATATATGACACATTATATGTTACCAACAAGTGTGAACATCTGGCCTAGATACGTAAGGTCTTGGGACGGTGGTTAATTCAAATTTATATCAACTGCAGTAGAATGCTAGACAAGTAAACATACAGTTGGGCTGTATCTAAAACCTTGAAAAAGTTATTTAGTCTGCTTGTTACAATGGTTACAAGCACATGTGGCATCATGCAGTTGGCGACGAAATCTCCACTAGCCTTCTAATTCTATTAGCATCAATCTCTTTTGAATAACTAGGCCTATTTCTAAATTCTATTTTTGCACAAAATTATAAGCACATATCCATTATGAATATTTCCACACACTTTGCTAGCATGTAACACTGTTTAGTCGAGCTAGATCTGGAAGACAGGACTAAAACAATTCTCAAAACCAATGTACATTAGTCAACACTCCACACATAGTCACAACAAATAATAATATTCGGAATGGAATAGACAGACGGAGAAAAATAGTATAAGGACTGAATAAATGGTAATAAATCACAAAACAAATACAGGCGGGCATCAATCAGCAGAAGAAACGGGTCCGTACTTTACCATACCTACGGAGAGGTGGTGAAACGTAACCCCTCCCTACTTCGGTAACTTGGTCGTATGGTCAGAGATAGATTTTCAGAAGGAGCAGAACCAAGCCCCAAAGGCAGCTTGTAACCCCAATAAATAGGGGCATTCTGTCTAGAGGATCAAGAAAGAGGAGTCAAACTAGAATATAATGTATGGTGTGGCATAGATCATGTTTTACGATTGACTTCATAAAATAAAAGTAAAACGAAATAATCAAGAGTGATTTGGAAGAATAGGATTGATAGACAGGCAGATTGACTTTTAATATCAGCCGATGAGAAACGCCGAATGTGGCGTGGTCAATTTACGAAAATAGCCTACCGTACTTGTTTTCATGGGGTTCAGAAATAATTGAAAAAACAGCAGAGATATTTCTGTATTCAATATAATAGAATGGAAGTTTAAACTGTAATTGTAATCAAAGAAGAATAGACCTGATGCTATACAGTACTAAGCTATGTCGTTAAAATAAGAACATGCTCTCCTATCTGTGAGCTGTAGCAGTTGATGGCACCAACCTTGAACATGTTCTTACTTTGAATGTTCATAAAAATAAACAACAAAATATGGTCAACAAAAGATCAACTGATAATTGAATTTGAGAAACAGTTGTTTTGTAAAAATAGGTTCGTTTGTGGTATTGGAATAAGTGGAGAAGGATTATCAGTAAGTTTCAAGTAGTAAGTCAACTACTTTTATAGGTCTAGTAATGATATTGCAAGAAAATTAACGCCCAGTAGATATTCATACTTACATCCCTCACCGGTTTCTAGTCGTGACTGCAATTCCTTGATTTGCATATCTTTTCGCTTCATATCGTGAGATAAAACCTCCAACCTTTGCCGACAATCGCGAAGGTCCCTGTAAATGCAAATAATTAGATGAGCGTAAGCGAAGATTCCATCTCACTCGTATAGGGCTTTGCCTGTTTTTTTGTTTGTTTTTGTTTGTGGGCACTGCACAGGTCGCAGGGGTTGACTGATCGACATGAAACTTTTTTGTACACGCAAACTTATCCAACTTAGAACTGTATAGTTTTAGGGATGAATCGGTCGAACCGATTTTGAGAAATATCATCTCAAAGTTTCTAAAAACCCCATAAGATTTGGCTGGGTGGAAAATGTTGAAAAATAAAATCTCTCCAAATGAGATGAAATTTTCTCTGAATGTGTATAAATAGATTTTACACATTATCACCATTTTGTATGCAATTCGAACCAGTCGTTTGAAGAAAATAATTAAATTATCTGTTTTTATTCATCAAATATTATTATAGAAATTAAAGCAGATTCAGGTTGCCGAGATTCACTGCTTTCTAGATTCGATATTTGCCCAACAATGAAGTATTCTTTATAGGCCTATGCATCAAGGTGTGTAGAATACCAGAGTTGATAAAGTAGCAAGGGTAAAACTACTTTAACGACTATTAAATCTGATCAGAGATCTCGCTCATCTTACAACGCTTCAATGTTGCGTTTGGCTAGTACATTTTACTTTCCACTTGGTGGTATCTATATATTATATAACACTGACAACGGTACAGTGAAGCCTCAATGCATCGTTCCCAAAATCATTGTATATTTTGTCTTACTGCAAGTCCCATCGCATAGGAAACAGATTTTTTTGAACACTCAGACTTCTAACTGAAAAATGACGGAGGTTTCATTGTGATCATTTGCACCCTATTTAGTGTAGTATTAGTATTCTGTATTAGTGTTTTCATAAAGTACTATAAATTACATAATGTCTATACATTTTGAATAATTTTCTTACAATCATTCCATAGTCCTAATATTTTTAGGTAAGTGGATAAAATTTGGATTTTTTTTTCAAATGGGTTTACAGTGAAAGAAAAATATATTAATGATGAAATACAAAGAAACTGCATTATAATAACAAATGACATAAATTAAAAAATACCTATGCCATATACCTACACATGGACATATCTTTTTAGAAACATAATCTCATTGTTAAAGGTACGTAAAACCACAAATCCAAATAAGGTAAATCTTTAAAGATAATACTAAGAACTTGTTACTCTACAATAGTAGAATCTAGATCAGACACTTCCACCTACTGGACCCTAATCCCTCAGTCGTTAAACGGACTGATTATACTAATGGTTCCATTCCATCATGCCACGGTCCATTACTTCCTATGTCCGCATGATAATTTAACAACAATGCATCCTTCCCAATGGACGTAACAGAGAATTCATGTGAACTCATGTGGATTATCCATGTCTGACTCAAATGTTTTTTTAATTTTGTAAGAAACTTCAAGGAACCTTACTTTTGTGCGGCAATCAGTTCCGACCGAGTCTTGCTCAACTCCTCACTTATTGCTTGTTTCGCTTGAATCTCGGACTGAAGACTACTCTGAAGATTCAACAACTCCATCTTATCCAGCTTTTGACTACGACGATTACGCCAATTCTTGTCCTGAAAGAAGCAAGCATTATTGTCAAGAAGCAGGCAAGTATCATGTTATGAAAGGTGGGCTGTAGAAAAGTTTTCAAATGTTTTCGAATGTAATGCTATTTGGTTTGAAACCTTACTCAACACTATGGCAGACTCTTGAGATAAAATATCAGTTCCCACGTGGTTGTGCCTTGGAAAATATAAAACAATCAGGATAAAATTGCGGGTCACAGCAATATATAGCTTATATTAGATTTATTGAATAGTAGTGATGATAAATTGACAGATGATAGGCCTACAGGGAAATAGTATAGAATTTTTTAATTCCGTTAGAGAAGATAATGTTAGTGTCAATTAAGATTATGATGATGAAAATATTAGTATAAGTGTTGCAATTGATGATCAGGGTTACAGGCCTACGTCTACACAACGTTAATGAAAATGACAGAAATTGGTAAAATAATAATGATTGGCAATGGTTTAATGAATATCCCATACAAATAGACCTATATTTCATTTCAATGGACCTTTTTAAAAATGAAATACTAATCTCTTGCGGCGGCATTTGAAGTAGAGCAGGGTATTTGTACATGTGTTTGAAAGTCCTATGCTATTTAGCACGAATAGTTTATATTACTGTGAGTTAGTTTTACATTTTTTTTTTTTAATAACATCAAAACTTGATACAAAATCATTGTTCCCCAATTAAGGCTGAGTGAGGAGGATATAGATGGAGATCTCTATTTAGAAGCAAATATAGATCACTTGACTAGCTCTAGGCCTATACCTTCAGTAGGCCTAGGCCTGGATCCAGTAGATAGGCCTATTCACGCTATTGTCAACTTTTTCATTTCGAGGTTAAAATACCGTGTTTTTCCTGAAACCCAACCCGAAACGAAACCCGAAACCGGATTTTTTCCACTACCCAACCCGAACCAAAAAAACACTAACCTTACACCCCTTGAGATAGGATAATGGGGAGGAAGCGGTCGTGGCCTATATTGTGGGAACCATCCCGGTATTAGCCCAAGCTACAGAGGCAAACAACGAAAAACCCCTGTAAAGATGGGCAGTGGCAGGGATCGAACCGGGTCTAATATGTCCCTTCACCTCCCGGATCACATGAAGCAAGTGCTTTGACCACTCGGCTACATGTTAGCAATTTACAAGATCCATATGTTTTCTATATTCTATATTCACACACTGTCAGAGATAAAATGAGAGATAATGCAAGTTATATATCATGGTATCTCGCTTTCAAGTTTTAACCCTCTGGATTAAACTCGGACTTTTTAAATACGACCAAATGACCCAGAATGCGATTCTAGAAGGAAGTATAGCAGGCATCAAGCTCCTGTGCATCAAATTCACCTTGTTACAAATGCCTAAAACTCCCTTCCTCATCACTTTCCATGAAAAATGTTTTTTTTTTCATCAAAATACTACATTTCCTACTATGGTTGTGTGAGAGTAAATTATTGTCAGCCAATGGGTCAAACTGTGAATACAAAAATACACTTAAAAATTAAAATATGATGGGGACTTACAGCAGAATTATTAGTGGTGGCTGCTCCCGAGTGTTTGAGAAATTCTAATTCTTCTGTCATCTTTGTTGCCAGTGCCTGGAGATAACCACGGGCATCTTTCTCGTCACTCACCCTAGAAAATTCAAGTGAATAACAGTGCATTTTTAGCCACACGTGAAGAAGTTTTTGGTTAGGGTTCAAACAAAAATTCAATGTAAGAGGAAAAAACTTGTTTGTGCATCAGAAATTTATCAAAAAGAAATATAATGTCTTTGAGAAGACAAACTTTTGACGTAATTTGAAAATTGTTGCAAATTAAAAAACAATATTTGTCTCAACATCTATGGCTGTAGATTTGATAAGACTTTCCAAGGGAGTTTTACGGGGCTCCAAGTTATTATAAGCCTACCATTGAATTATCTCTGTAATTTGTGCCTCCCACTGTGCGATGGCGTCCTTTTTATTGCGCAATTCCTCGTATTCCTCGTCCAACTGTCGTCTCTCTCCTTGAAGTCGACCGACACTTTCAGTCAGCTGGAACGCATTTTGAAAGACATGTATGGTGTAATTGTGTCATTTCTTTATTAAGTCTCTAAAAATATAGAGAGTGAAAATATAGAGTCTGATGCCCATCTAAATAAAGTGAAACAAACAAAATAGCCCATTTGATTTCCACATATTTGCAACTGCACAAAAATAATGAAGATTCTAGTATTCAGGAAGCAAGTATTTTTCTGACTGCAAAATTTGTGACATCACTCTTGCTGTGTATCTGTACTGAAACTGCAAAGAATGTTGTGTTTTGTGTACAATCTAAAGCTGGCCTTACATATGAGCATTTCTTATGCAAATTCACTTCTGCATGCAGAAGCGAGATGGTGTGGTGTAAATAAACAAAAGTGTTGCTACCTAGTACATACGTAGCAGTACGGTAATTACAGCAAGGTGGGCAGAGAGAAGGGCGTGAATATAGTGTCTTCCGCATTCGCGACAATACCGTGCCCTAGTTCAATGCCAGTTTGTTGAAAATTGGTTGGCATCTAGAATGTCATCTCCATAGTACTGGTAGCAATAATTATATGAAACCAAATTGTGAAAAACAAGTCATCAGCATGTGGGACCATTAATCAATGATGACATTATTTCAATATCATTCATGTTAAAATCAACATAGATGTTTTTACGGAAGAAGTAAGATCACCAAGATGGCGTCCTGTACCGGATTTACTTAAGCCTAAACTGCATCTGGCCGTTTCGCATACGAAATGCTGAGGTGCGGGGGGAAAAGTGGACTAAAGCTGAACTTTTGTGGAATTAACTTCACATCACCATGCAGATGCTGCTGATTGGTCTGATCATTCAAAATATGTGTCAACCTCCAAATTTGCTCCCGCATGCAGCAGCGAATTCGCATAAAAAATGTTCATATTACAACCTGAATACAAAACAATTCCTTTTACCTATAGCTAAAAACAATTCCACAAACCACATGGCTAATAATATTTTATATATAACTTCAAAAACAACAGGTCGCATGAGAGTGCACTCAAGCCCTAGCCACGGCGGCAAAAGCCACGAGTTCTTATTGGCTCTCTGAAAAACGTCGTAGTTGATTATAATTGCATTCAGGAAGTGGTTGCTAGGCTGCTACTCGACGTGAATTTCCAACTCAATTATAAAACAAGATGGTATAGGCACTATTGCTTACCATGCAAGTCAACACTATCACGATTATCTTTTTTTAAATCTTACCGAATCAACATTCATGATAAGTTTCTTATTGTCTTCAAGTAGCAGAGATTTCTCGCGTTCGTATCTTCGTTTCAGTTCTGCGATTGTCTCCTCACTGTCAGTCAAATCTTCAAGTCGGGCTGCATCTAATTTATCCTTCACCAACTGTACCTGTGTGACAACAATTTTGAATTACGGTAATGTACCGGCTACAAATATATCATCGATTCTTAGGAGTTATTAGGAAGACTTGATTAAAGTCTCTGCTGAATTAAAAAAAAGATGAACAAATTCTCGCTTTAAAGAGTGTTAGGGGGCCTCCCAATTGTCTACAAATACAATCATAAACCTGAGCTGTTTCAGTCATGCGAGATTTAGCATTTGAAGTATTCAATACTGTTTATGGTGTCTCTGACAGCTGGTCACATTTCAAGAGGACATTGAATAAATTTGAATTTTTCCATGATGGAAAAATTGTTATTAATAAATAATAATGAGTATTTACTATTTACACTACTAATGAATATTTAGCTTGACGAATTGATAGATTATAGATGGTTGATAGAAGTTGATAGATTACCAATTTTGGTTGGAGACTGCAACAGTTAACATAGGCCTAGTTTTCAAACTATGCAACTAACTTTACTGAAAACCCTCGTTAATCCAAACTCGGTTAATCCGAAATTTGACATATTTCGAACTTCAAGTCGATTCCACGCTGAAGATATACATTTCAATGTTAGTTAATATGGGTAACCCAAATTTCAGCTACCCCGTAATCCGAACTAATATTTCGACCCTTCAATTACTTTAGCAAGCACTGTTTTCGGATTGGATCATTCGAAATAGTTCCGAGTAAATTTCTTAAATTGATCACTATTTTCCCAATTCCCATACTTTTTATTTGACGCGTAAGAATAAGCCGAAGCCAGCTCAGCTGTTTGCTGCTTTGAGTGTCATCCGAATGTGCTCACTGCTCTGACCTTGACGAGTGCGAGATTTATGGTACGCTCGGAACACTCGTTCGTCGGTAACACTCGGGACAGCTGAGCGCCAATGGAAACGGGCTGTATATAACGATCGTGCGTTATCGACTAGCCGAGTACACACGATCAGTGAAGCAGTTTCTCATACGTATGGCATAGCTTTCTCTCACGCGCAAAATACAAAATTGCTTCAATTCTAACCGGGAAGTGTGATGATTTTCGTGGAAAAGGAGTTTTTTGGTTAATCCGAATTTTTATGAATCGAAATCATTTTTTTGGGGTCCTTTGCATTTTTGGATTAAGGAGGGTCTACTATAATACCTTCTTTCGTAGCAAAATAGTGTCAAATAAAGGCTTGTTATTGCTACCTCAAAACCATAGTGCCATAATAACTTTAATACATACCTCGCGTTCCAAAACTTCCCTCCTTGACTCGGCTTCCTGTAACTGTTCTCGAAGACTCAAACAATCCATGTTATATCGACTCTGTTGCGTCGTCAAATTTTCGTTGTATTGCACTTCCAACTTCTCCACTTCAGCCTTTAGCCTCAAAATTTCCTGCGACGCAGGTGATTGGGTGGTCGCAGTTGGATCGCTTCCAGCCGAGAAGTTACGCTGCCGGAGTTTCTCGGTCTCTTCTTCCATCTGTTTACAGTATTCCTCGCTTCTTTCCCTGAGTTTACGCTCCTTTCCTGTTTCCGCCATTGCCTCTTCTACCCTTGTCTCCAATTCTCGGCGAAGTTTTTCTGCTTTTCGAATATCGTGTCGCAAACTATCGACTTTCTGCATTGCCACTTCCAATTCTTCTTCTTTATCACGCACTTGTCTTGAAAGTTTCTGCTTTTGTTGTCGAAGTTCGGATAATCGGTCAGTTACTTCTGTGTACTCTGTCATTGCTAATGATCGCTGACTTAAGGCATCTTTAAGTTCTTTTTCTTGGAGCTTCAATTTTTCCTGAACGTCCAATTTATCCTGAGCAAAAATGTCAACATTATGGTCACAAGGTATGATGAAAGACAATACTATAAGGTAGATGGAGATCAGAATTTCAAAATCAAATTTACTGATACAGAGTATGGAACAACTCCAGCTTACGCTAAAATTAAGGTTCAAACTGTCATAATCTGAAATGCAACACATAACAAATAATATGTTATCTTTTTGAACTTTGACCAATAAATATTATTAAAGTACCGGTAGGTTTACATTCAATATGTTTCTGTAAATGAAGCTATTTCAATTCACATAACTGCATTCAGAAAATTCACGTATTTTTCTACTCGACTCACCTTTTGAGCTTCTTCTTTTTCTTGCTTTAATAATCTTACAATCCTTTCTAATTCTTTTATCTTTTGTGATGATTCGGCATCAACTGCAATGATATCTCTTTTATCAGTCGGACTTTGGTTTTCCAAAATCTTTAGTTGTGTTTCCAATTCACAGTTCTTTTTGGTTAGTGTGTTAATCTCGTCTTGTAGTTTCCTCATTCCATTGCCACCTTCTGAAGTAGGTGACGTTCGTTTCACTTCTTCGTGGCTATCAGCTGAGTGCTGAAAGCTACTGCGAGCATCTGCTACGGACTTTCTAAGTTGGAGATTCTCTTCCTCTAGTTGCTTGACACGTTTATCATTCAATTGTCTAGTAGATTCATCACCGGTTGGTAAAGAAGCCAAGTCTGAGATGCAGCTGATAGAAATTGAAAAAAGTGACAAAAGATAATGTAAAAATGTTGTATAATTTGTAATTTGAACTGTTCTTCATAGGCCTAGCTTTGCTGCCTGCATGAACGCTTTGGTTTGGCTTATACTCGATAGACAACACATGTTTTAGAATCTTCTCTTTGAATCTTCAAATGTATCAGTTTTTTTATAATAGAATTCACCTACAGATTATAAAAATAGGTGTCTAGATATCATGATCAATGATTATGAACATATTTTAAACATATCATTAAAGAATGATGATGTCACACTATGAATTCTGTTCGCTACCGGTACTATAAATTGTAATTGTGACAGACTTACCTTCCCTGCGTGAACGTAAATGCAACAAATGGCAAGTGCAAGGCAGTGAATGCGGAGTTTGCTGTTGGAGGAACAGCATCAGATGTACGAATATCAGTGTCGTCTACGTCAAAATTAGATGTATCCGTCGGACTGCTTACTTCGGGCTTATACGGTGCAACACTGTCCCGAATGCCTCCCCAATCCAAGCCAACAAACCATGCATGATTCTAAACAAACATGGAAATGTTATACTGTAGATACACACACATATCTTTACGATAGCGCTTATACAATGTAATCTGATCATTCAATGTACCAAGAAATTCAGATTTGATTCTCAAATCATGATTTTGGTCTAAACAAATTCTGTTCAGACGGAGTTAAGTAATTACGCCTACCAGTACAAAAATGCGCCTACATTCGAGTTGACCGACACAGACATGCAATATGGCCCACAACAATGAATACCCATTAACCTAACTCAAGAAATATTTTTCAACACTATTTAATGTCTTTTTTTTTACATTTTTCTGCACAATTTCTCAAATTTTTGTTGATTCAACTTTTGATATTTTGATTTCTGTACTAGATGCAAGTATTTTTATAGTTTAGGCTAATACAGAAGCTTTCAAAATTATGCATTTTATTTCGTTACTGTTGGTTAAATTGAGGGCATTTTCACAGTAGGCCTACTCAACATGTAAAAATTATGCCAACATGTAAGACTGAGTAAGAATAAATATAATTTATTATGCATTGCATTGTAAATTGTGATGCAGCATCCATAGCTACACCTGCATATGGTATGTATTACATGTAGTATTACATGTACATGAGGTAAAAAAAATAATCCTGCTGCTTTCACCCTTAATTAGTTGATTACCATACCTTGAAATCTTCAATACCGTTCTGTCCCAATCGAAAGTCAGAACTGCAAATAAGCCTCTTCATCAAATCTTTGGCATCTTGTGATACTTCGTATCCAACGTCAGATGGGAAGTCAAAACAATTCTGAAAATATGAAGAGAATTTTAAAATATGCTGCAATTCAAAAATTCAAACCTGCCAGCCCGTAAGATTTTAAAATGGATATTTACGAAATTCATTTTAAAATGATACTTTTTGGACCTATTGATTACAAATCAACTGGGCTTAAATATTGTAAATTATATCAAGTAGAATTAATTACCTTATGATTCATTATTTTTCCATACGTTTCTACCAAAGACTCAGCATAGAAAGGAGTCTCTCCATACAGCATTTCATACATACATACTCCAAGGGACCACCAATCGCACTCTGGACCATACCTACCTTGCCCATCTTCCATAGCCTGTGTGAACACAATGAGGAAATGAAATTAATCTGATCTGTGAATACTGAAAAGTCAGTTATGCGCTTAGATAAAGCATGCTCAGGGATGTATCTAGTTTAAAATATACGCAACACAAAGCAGAGATGACAGAACAACACCCAACTCTTTATTGTATGCTTCACTCTAAGCTTTTGGATGGCCTACTGGATATCTTGACTTGGCCAAACTATATGAATTATTAGTTTCATAGTGTTGACACAAAATTACAATTGAAAATAAAATTAAGATTCAATCATGAGGCCTAATCTTGGAAGATTGAATAATAATAATAATAATAATAATAATAATAATGATAAATATAATATTAATAATTATTTTATTTTTAATAACATCGAAACTTGATACAAAATCATTGTTCCCCAATTGAGGCTATGGATGTTTAGTAGGATCGTTTGTACAGGGCACCACAAGGGCGATCTTACCACCCCATTTTAATTATTTGAAACCAATGAACTTCAACACCAGGACTGCGCTGTTGGTGACCATAACTTTCCGCCGCAGATAAAAGTCTTTCAGTTTCCGAAAGTCCGGAACACATTATAAGTAGAAACCGTTTCCGTGATATATATCCGGACATTACCAGCATTGGTATTAAGAGTAAACAAAACCCACGAATGTTGATATCTTCCACTTTGAACTAGAAGTCTCTTGGGCAATGATCACTTATGATAATAATAATACAGTGCTACAGAAAACCCTCGTTAATCCAAACTCGGGTAATCCAAAATTTGACATATATTTCGAACTTAAAGCCGGTCCCTGGCTGAAGGTATAGGCATTTTAATGTTAATTAATATATATAATTATATATATATTGATATATAATATATTAATATATATTATGTTAATTAATGTTAATTAGGTTTATCTGAATTCCACCTAATCCGTAATTCAAACTAATATTTTGACCCTTCAATTGCTTTAGGGCCTACTACTGATTTTGGATTGGATAATTCGAAATACTTCCAGTGAATTCCTTGAATTGATCACTATTTTCCAAATTTCCATACTTTTTATTTGATACGTAACAGTAAGCCGAATTCAACTCAGCTTTTCGCTGCTTTGAGTGTCATCTGAATGAGCTCTGAGCCTCTGACCTTGACTAAATACAACGAATACGAGATTTATGGTAAACACGGAACACTCATTCGTCACGAACACTCGGGACGGTCGAGCGCCATTGGAAGCGGGCTGTATAACGATCGTGCGTTGTCGGTTAGCAGAGTATACACGATCACACGACACACCAAAACGGTTTGTCTCACACATGTGGCATAGTTTTCTCTTGAGCGCAATACAAAATTGCTTCAATTCTAATGGGGAAGTGTGATAATTTTCGTGGAAAAGGAGTTTTTTGGTAATCCAGATTTTTAAAAATCGAAATCAGTTTTTTGGAGTCCTTTGCATTTCAGATTAACGAGGGTTTGGAGTAATAATGAGAAAAAAAATAAGTCAGCAGAAAGTTGAGTTTTTTTTACGAAAGGCCTTAAAAATACTATGCACACATGTGCCCTACGCTACTTATTTCATCTCTTACCCTTAAAATTTCTGGTGAGATGTAATCAGGAGTTCCGACGGCAACATTACTTTGGACTGTACCATCCTCAAAGAGCTTGAGGCAGGAGCCGAAGTCTGCTAATCGTATGTGACCATTAGCATCGAGCAGTACGTTATCTGGCTTGATATCTCGATGAACGTAGCGCAGATCATGTATCGAACCAATCGCAAGTACCATCTCGGCTATGTAAAACCGTGCCATGTCTTCTGGTAAACGGTCCTCAAACTTGCTGAGCAATGTGAGTAGATCACCTCCGCAGTAATAGTCCATGACCAAGTACTAAATAATCAAGTAACAGGAATTAGCTAAATGGGATGCCTACTTACTTAACTGCCCTCTCCACTTCTGCCTACTGGCTTACTAAAATTACATCAATTGATGTTCCAGGATATCGTTAACAACGATGTCAAATTAGATGGCTTGCAGGATGGATATTAACCAACCAAAAATATCATTTTTCATTGTCTGACCACAAGCAACTCTAGCTGATGAAAACAACAAGACAAAGTCATTTGCCACATGAAAATGTTCATTAAAATTGAAATAAATCACCGTAGTCCAAGCACGTAAAATTGCGTAGGCAATTAAACAAATTGCGTAGTTTAAGCAATGACTTAAATTTAGTTACTGTTTGATCATTAATTTTAACTTGAACTTAATTTAAATATTTCACAGTTGGCCACAACTTACAAGATTAGAATCATCCTGGAAAGCATAGTGCAGGTTTGTGATCCACCTACGATCGCCATAAACCAAAACATCACGTTCTTCTTGAAAACATGCTGTCTCGGCTCGTTTCAACATCTCCCACTTGTTCAGGATCTTCATTGCAAACACTTTGTCCGAACCCTTCATTTTCACAACGCAAACCTCACCAAAGGCCCCGCGGCCAATTACTTTCACAATCTCAAAATCATCGCGAATAAGACGCAGGTTCTTGACACTTGATGCAACAGGTTTCACTGTAAAGGAACACAAACAAATTATTCGACAGAACTGTTACATTCTGTTTTACAGACATTAAAGTGACAAAAATTAGTAGCCTTATTTTGATAATATTGGCTAATAAAAGCTTGGCCAATAACAGAGTAGTAAAGAAAGAACTAGAAAGACCAAGCAAAATGATCAAATAAGTTGTACGGGAAACTTTGAGGGAGAGAAGAAGAAAGGACAGACTATGTGACTTTTAAGAAGCAAATAACAACTGTACTGGATGAGAGGAACTAAACAATTTAGAGTCTCAGAGAAGAGGTTGCAAGGAGGAATTGGAAGTTGAGGAGGGTGCCTATTGTGGACGATTGAATTCATACTACAGGGGACTGGAATGAACGAGGAAAAAAGAAGAACTGTGAAAAATATTGAAAATTTCAAGAAACTGTTTGACAAGCAGACCTATGAATAGATTTATTGGTAGCAAGGATATAGAGTATTTTGCCATTGTGCATAGGCACATCTGCTAGCATTATAAACTTAACGTAACAACATACCAAATTCAATAAAATCAGATACAGTCTTTTCTCTTCGTAATGAAGAGTTGCAGCATTCATCATAAAGCAGAAGCAGGATATCCAGAAGTGTTTCGATACTGAAGCATTGTCCCTGTCCCTGGATTGGTCCACCCAGGAACAGGGCTTCTAATTGTCGTAGCCGTCGTTCCCCTGTCAAAGGTCCTAGAGAAGATAAAAACTATTTAATCAAAGTCACACACAAAAATTTGTTGAGCTGAAAATCTAATATGAGGTCTGTGCATCATTTTGTCTTTTCTCTCAAAATTTGTTTGTTTGCTGATTATTGTGAATGATAATTCCATGAAGTTATAATCTCTCTACAGGACACGCTTCAACCACAGACCCAAATATAATGATTGGATGAAAGAAGCAAAGACTCAATTTCACCATACTCGAAAAAAAGTACATTTTTTGTTCTTTGTTCGCGCTCCACATATCAAACGAAAATACAAATTCAGTTGAAACTTGGCATAGGCCCTACACAAGTGTCCTCATTTAATTCGATACCGGTACTGTATAGTTTTGAGACACAATCGATTGCACCACTTTTGAGAAAACTCTTTTCAAAGTAAAAAAAAAAACACGAGAATAACCCACTGGAGAAAATTTGGAAAAAATATTTCTTCGAAAGAATTAAAATTTTCATGGAATTTCAATATAGGCTTAATAATGATATCTAGGCCCTACATTACTATTCCGAACTTTCACTCAAATCGAATCCGACGTTTTGATGTAACAAAATATATTGTAATGTTTTTACATTGCTGAAAGCTATTAAGATGCCAATTAAATCCAAGCAACAAGTATCAGCACCAATTAATTGAGGATGATCACAGCAAGACTTTTTTATTATTAAAGAAATTAATTAGAATGAGTAATGAATAAAACAGAAAGGCAGTGACGTAATTGTTTGAATCTCACGATGGTTATACATAACCAACCAAAGATATGTCGATAGGTATGTCGATATGTTCTAGCATCTAGCTCATCCATCAATCGCGGAAACACATAACGTGTTTTCCTAGTAATAAAAACAGTGATTAAAAAAGGAAAAATAGCATACGGTAGGCCTTTATAGAACATAAGTAGGCATAACGTACAAATAAGATATGGTATATCAAAAATATGGTAAAGGCAGATTCATTCATCTTGTGTAGGCCTATAGTGGGTAAACTGCCTAGGAAATGGACGACACTACAGTGAAACCTCTATCCATTGTTTTTCAAGGGACCAGGAAAATAAAACCATCCATGCAGGACACCGATCCATCCAGGAAAATTCAACATTGATTATATGGGAGTGGGGTGAGAAAAAATGAACGATACAAGCAGGAAAACGATGGATCCGGGAACAATGCATAGAGGTTTCACTGTATTAAGTTGAACTCAATGACGACGCTTGCATTGGCATATCAGGTTGTATGATGCACATTGTTGTGTAATAGGTCGAATGGTACGTCTGCATGAAGCCTTCTTGAAATGGAAGCATTTTCAACCTTACCAACAGCTAGGATAACACAACATTATTCTAATTTAAGCCTAATACTGAACGGTGCTGAAAATGAAACTGATGTGCAACCTGATTTATATGAGTGTTACCGATACTGCCATCAAGCTCATCACACTTAGGCCTACATCAATACATTTTTTGCCAATAAGCACTTGGGGCCTCGAGTTTCCCATCCAAATAGTTAGGTCTACATTATAAGCTACCGTACGTAGGCCTATTTAAAGTCATTGCTAATGTTTGCGATGAGCATCAATATTTCAAGTCTTAATCAAACCATGATGTGTGTACTAATTTATCAATACTTATGGATTGAGGTGGACTGACTTCAATGCCAGCTACAATATAACATAGCCAATAGTCCAGGTTTCTTGCGCTGATTGCATTCAAGTATGATGCGGAGCTGAAGAAAAATGGAACAACTTTGAATATATCCAAAAAACTTTTCGCCCATCAACTAACTTTGACGGCACAATTTCGGCACGAAGACACCATCTCATTTCATTCCAGATTGTGATTGGACAGAAAAAAAATTCAATAGGAAATCGTGACGGGTGCCTAGAAAAAAGTCTTGGTGGGTACTTTGATTCAGTTAGACTGCACCAGACTAGTGACTACACCAACATTAGGTTCACTGTTTTTAAGAGCGCCACAACTTCAATTAGCCTACCTTTTGCGACAATCTCTGCTGAATCATGAACAGCAACTGATTTCGCTGCAGTCTCAGACATTGATGGGCATTATAACACAGTATAGAACTAGGCTATTATTTTTCTCTGCTTATACCAGTAACGTTGTTTTCTATGATATGATCGGCACGGAAGATATGCCAACATACAATATTGTCGAATTGTAAGGTCATTTTTTCGTTAAAAATCTGCAATAAAAATACAAAATTAGAATGAGCATGCAAAATGATATTGAACTATCGCTATAGGCCTTCACCAAGAATGCTACAACCAATTTCAGTTAGTGGTGAAATAACTTTCAACACGAGTTTGCATGTCTTCTGGAAGTAAGATTGCATCTGAGAAACGACTGTAAGTCGTCTCTGTTATCATCCCTAGGCTTAGGCCTACCAGACTGTGTCAGTGAAGAGCTATTATGCATGAGACGGTACAAGTACAACATCCTAGCCTACATTAGTGCCTATCTAGGGGTTATACGCCTAGACCTAGGCACTAGCAGAGATGAGCTAGCCTGTTGGATCTACCAAGTGAACATAGATGGTGGCCTAGGTTCTACTGTCAATCTGTTGATAAACTGTCCAATTGATAGTCACATGCCA
Source organism: Brachyptera risi (assembly GCA_964007535.1). Classification (NCBI taxonomy): domain Eukaryota; kingdom Metazoa; phylum Arthropoda; class Insecta; order Plecoptera; family Taeniopterygidae; genus Brachyptera; species Brachyptera risi. The sequence continues at coordinate 23,790,107 of OZ023328.1, forward strand.
TATATGGATCTAATTAGGCTTCACAGGTTGTATTAGACAATTGAAAGCTATTACTTGCAATAATAGACTAGTTAAGGAACCTAAATATTACAATTCTTAGATAATCAATATGTTTACTACGCCTACTTAGCTCTAAGTAGCCTGTGTAGGCTACATAATCTATGTTATGAATGAAAGAAAATGCAAAAGCCCATTTTATCTCTACCTAGGTGATACGATATATCTATAGATTGTTAGCTTACTTCGTCATTACCAGCTAGTATAATGCTACTACATTATGTAAATAATAATGAAAAGATTGAAATATATATTTGTAGTAGTCATACCGCATTAAGAGCACTTTTTGTTATTATTTAGGCTACTTTATTACAACAAGACATTCATTATCTTCGACCCCCTGGGCCTTCTGCCAAAATATGGCTGCCACACCTAGCCGCCAGTCGCCAGAGGAATTCTGGGTCGGCCGTCAACAATCACTACGTAGTTCTGCGTTTCACCACTTTTTTGCCATCTCGACCATTAGAATGCGTTGATATAGCCGTTTCCTCGACGGCCAAGACAAGTAGCGTATATAGATTAATAATCCTAGGATTAATTGAGGGAAACTAGGAAGGACTAAATATTCATATTTTTCATTATTATATGACGAAAGCGCCCGGTCTATCTCTCGTTAGGACACGGTGCAAACAAAAGTTCTTTCGATTCACTTAATCTTTTTGAGATGAATTGCTTCTAAAATTGTAAATAAATAAAAATATTTAACAATGCTTTTCATATAAAACTAGATCATAAATGGATGAAATGTTTGTAGTATTGCTTCTGCTATTTTGCTATTATGTAGTGCAACTAATGTTTAGAATTAGAATAATTTCATTTATTCATTTATTTATTTATTTTCATCCAATTAGGAATTACAAATCTCACATAATACATAGTAAAATGATAATAATGATAATAATTTGACGTTCTTACGATCTATTATAATTGTATTATAAAATGTTAACTTTAAGAAATGGATGAAATTAAAAAAACATACCGGTACTTGCAGTTGAACAAAAACCTTTGCCAAACGTCAACTCTGGAATTTTTTCAAACTGCAACCAATTTGAGGAACTTATTGTTGCATTTTTTTCTTATCGTTTCGTCAAGTACTGCTATTTAATTGATAAAACGAGTAAATACAAATAAACGATCATCTTATTAAAGTTTTATTCGAATTGATTGCACAAATCTCAAAATTCTGGTACAAGGTCCATTTGCAAATTGTTAACAGCGGTAGTTGATTTTAAATATAATCAAATATAATATGTAAAATGTATAATTTCATATGCATATATTCACAATTATCTATTTACCATGTTTTTATCACCCTTTGCATTTCATTTCAACACATGAAAATGATCAAAACCTAATAAATGAATGTATATAGCTAAGGTTCGAATTAGGTAAAGTACATGCAAGGAGAGTCTTGTTTTGTGGCGAGGAAGTTATTGGATTCAAACTAATTTTACCATAACTCAATAATGAGAGACATTCTATAGTATAGATTTAGGCCTAACTTTCTACACTTGTCAGTTAAATTTATACTAATTTCCATAAGTATTATTTCGTTTCAATTTGAAGCAATATGTTAGAATGAGAAATTTTAAAGCAAAATGTGTTTGCATGTAGACCTTGTAATATACAGTTAAAACATTAAAAATTAAATGTCTTCTTACACAGAATGAGATAAATGACCAGAATGATCACAATTGACAAGTTGAAAGATGCATGGCAAGTTCAATCTGCACGCAGGCTTCATGCAAATTATATGCTAGTCTGCATAAATTCACGTAATAATATGCTGATGTTTATAATATAAATTTTGAATCGAAAGCTGAATTTGATGTATGCCTATAATAGCTACTATGTAAAAAGTTCAAATTAGTTTAATAGTTTTGATCAAATGGTCGAAAGTAAAATAATATCGACTTCAGAATGTTACATTGGATAGCCTACGTCAATATCATTTTAGAACAACAAATTTAGTACATTATCGATTCATATATTTATGAACAATGTAATCAATGGCACATTCCATTTGGCACAGTTATTCTTTCATGAAACAATTCTTTTATTTTATTTGAAATAATAATTCAAAACATTTGATTTGTACAGATACATGTATAGGCCATATGTCTTGAAAATTCTAAATACCTATTATGATGGCAATGTGATAGTGATTCTGAATAACATAGAAGTTGACCACTTAATACAGTATCTATTATTAGGCCTCAGTGCACGTTATTGGTTATGCATAATCAAATCTACATTTAAAATTTTTAGTGGTAGCCATTTTCGAATTCAAATACAATAACTTATGTCAAAAAGGATTTATTTATAAATTATCATCTATTATTTTATACATAGGCCCATAGCTTCATTAAATGAAAGTAATCAGTGCTCATTTTCATAGGTAAACGCTTTCTGAGGAGACATATAATTATTATATAACATTTTAGACAATAACAGGGTAAAAAACCACATTTAAACACATGACTGATTCACGGACTGAACTAGATTATAATATAATGGGGTAATTTTTAAATATTATATCAAATTTATAATTTGAACTGTTCGTACAACAGAAAATTACTTTTCTATAGGCTCCGGTCACGTAACAAAATGACAAACAATCGTTACCAAAGCAATACAGCGAACTGGTGAACTACCAAACGTTCTGATTGGTCAATTCCAACTGATGAACATTGTTGTCTGTAAATTTCAACAATGAGTGACGTCACTTGACAGAAGCCTATGGAATTACTTAATTATTATTGTTATTTGTAGGCTACCACTTACATAAGATTCTATCGTATCGATCAATACGATATAATATCATTTGTTATTAGGCCTAATGTAACTGCATGGTTTTTAATGAAAAAAAAACACCGCGTTTATAGGACATCAAAAGAATACAAGTAAATGTTTTTAAAAACCATGTATAGCTTATAATAATCAGTACGGTAATCATTTTATACCACTGTGTACGAAACGTACGAAACGTAGACGATGTATTACGAGATGTATTTACACTACTACTAGGTTATACTTTAATATAATATATACATAATATATTGGTGGGAGAATTGGGAGGGGGATGGGGTAGGGGTAATTGTCTTTGTACTGCACCGATAGGGGGATATAAATCTATTTGTTATGATATGTGGAGAACATGTTTCATTTTCTATCCCAACCGGAGGAATTATAGTACCACGATTCTTCTCTGCTTTTCGCCCAAGAAGACTCAAGACTATTTTCCTGGAAGAAAACGAATACATATAATTCATTATTGATTATTAGATTCTGGTTCATTTATTTTTATATTCATCCATTCATTTATTCATATACCCATTCAATTTCATTCATTTATTCACTAATTTATCAATTCATTTGCTTGTTTTTTATCATTTATCATTAATTTTATCCACTCATTCATTTATTCATTTATTCATATATTCATTCATTCATGCATTCATTCATTCATTCATTCATTCATTCATTCATTCGCTTATTAATTCATTAATTTATTCATCCATCCAATTATTCATTCATTCATCCATTTGTACCGTCATTCATTTATTCATATATGTTTATTCATATATTCATTTATTCATTCATTCACAACACATTTATCTATTAGTTCATTAATGAATTAATTTATCCATCTATATTTTCTCTCTTCTATTCATAAATATTCATCCATTTACCTATTTATAGATTTATACCATCATAGCAACAAGAAATATAGAGGGTTGCGTCGGTTTGCCGGTTTTATCAAACCGGTAAACCGACGCAACCCTCAACGCAACTTGATGGGCAACCACTGAAAGAAAACATCTGCACAATGGTGGAAATACAAATCCATTTCAGTTAGAATTGATCAAGAAAACCAAAGACATTAGTATATATAGGCCTACCTACGGTGCGAAAACTAGAAAACTATAAGTAAGAAAACAATATATTTCTATATATATATATATTCTTCTTCTAAACACCTGAACCAATTCATGTGAGACTTTCTGATAGAGTGTATCAAGGCTGTTTTAATATTCGGTACAAATTTTATGGAATTGGCCTATTTTTTTAATTTTTTTTTTCAAATTTGAAAAAAATATGTTTTTCTAAAAAGTGATGGAACCGTTTGTTATCTAAGCCTAAGATCTGAGTTGTATGAATCTGCGTGTCCACAAAAATGTCATGTTGATTTAGCAAGCCGTCCGTCCTGTGGAGGGGATTAGTTCGCAATTTGTTCCAAAAATATTCATGAATTGAACTTTTTCCAAAATCGTGAAATTGATCATACACCAAAACTAGACAGCTCCAAGTTGGACAAGTATGCGTGTCCATAAAAAGTAATTGTCCACAATCAAACTAACCGCTCGACATGTGGAGCGTGAATGAAAAAAAATATATAGAGAAATATACATTACGGAAGTCATTCGCTTTCAGCTCATTCAATTATATGAAATAGCTTGTACAATATACTGATAATGAACTCATTTAGTTTGTACAAATTTACTCGCATTATTCATCAAACCTGTAAGCTTGTAATGCAGCAATTTTATTCTGGTAGAATCCCAAAATCTATGTCAAAAATTTTCATATTCTTTTCTAGAGGGTCTTGAGAGGGAGGTGATCCT